>OY982561.1:14448486-15048486 GCA_963859945.1 Euplagia quadripunctaria
ATCTCACCTTTTATACGTTATCTATTAGCTGTATAATTACGTGTTGCACGCCCTCCTTAACTGTCGTTTGCATATTACTTGACGCAAACGACAGAGTGGTTGTACGCATAGACAACATAGACCTTCGTAAATCCTCGATGAGATCGAGATATGTATTATAACTGTGGACTTTAAGACATTGTTATTACTGAGTCAATTGTTTGTTATAGTCACTGTTTACCTATTATATATTATAATAAAATGGCAGTGAGTCGGTCTCGAAGAATGTAAATTCAAAATTGTCATTCACCTTATTCTGTATTACATTATGAATACACATGAATCACGGATTTAGAACAAAAGCTAAAAAAAAATATAAGCACGTACCTATGAGAAAGTGACGAAATTGTAACACACATAATAATTACTGGCAACTCTCGGTTTCAATTTGTAATACACCAGTCGCTAATTGCTTTTTATTACAACAACAATAAATCATTCTAAATTTTTCAGTAACTGCTGTAAGACCATTTCGACTCAAGGTCAGCCATTTTCAAAGTGAGGGAAAAACTTCCGTAGACAATAATTAACTTGATGAACGTACATTATATTAGTTGTTGATTATGTCCGCAAGTTCTTAATGTTTTAATTTGAATATTTGACCATGAATATTTTAATCGATCAGACTTTTGTTTAGTATTATTATAATATTATACTATGATGTATCTACCTAATAATTTAGTTTTAATCATGTAATAAAATCTATGACAACTATCTTTTATGACATTTGACTTTGACATTTCTTATGGAAACCACGAGTAAAGCCGGAAACTGAATATTATTATAACCTGAAACCACGCTTATTGAGTCCAATCAAGTCCTATTTTTTTGGGACTAAAAACACACTATGAACACCCGATGCGACGCAATCGGGTGTTCATAGTGTGTCATCGGGTGGAATTGGGTTTTAATAATATATTTCCGCCTTAATTACTTTGCAACCAGGCTCGATCAAGGCGATCTATCACTGCCCATTAAGATACTAGACCCAAAGCATGTGAGAATATCAATCGTGATATAAATCAACAGTTGACAGTCATTCAATTTTAGAATTGCATTATCAGTTCGTTCGTTAAAGTTATAACATGTGGTTCATTAAGTACCGATACTAAATATTAAAACAAAGTATTTTTGATAAAATTAATCATTTAATCAACAACGTACTCTACTTCAACTGCGATACAGTCCCTCCAACGTTTTTCTTACTTTTATATTCCATGTGTGTAGAACGATATATTTTTGGCTTCAAAATAAGTTTCCGTTGCTGCGATTATCCACTCTGCTGACTGCCGACTGGATTCCGGAGTGAAATGGTGAATCCATGTCACATACCGACGTAGAAAATCCTTTTTATTTCTATTTAACAGCACCAAACAGAGTTTTGAATCATTGAAAAGTTCAATTGTTAGCAAACGTGGCACCCATTTGGAAATAACACATTAACAGGACTTGACGTTTTATTAGTCAGAAGACCAGAGCGTTAAGCATCATTTGTCTATACGACCGCGTTTGAAATCGGCATACCACCGACAAATGGTTGGTTAAGACGCAGCAGATTCCGGATAATATTTTATAAGCCACTGCTGTGTTTGAATTTTCTCATTAATGTATTATCAATACACGAAACTCGTTTTTTTTTATTGTTTTCGAAATTACAAAAGTAGTGTCACATAAATGTCTGTAACTCAATATTTTATTGTTCGATTTTCAAAAAAAAAATGATACATATCATTTGATAGCCAGTACTGCCTAAAATAAAATTTTTAAATATGCGCCATCTCAAGTTAGTCTCGGGACTTATTGAACGATCTAGTATATTGTGTATATAATGTGGATGTGTGGAAATCTTTCCTTGCCGCTCCTGCTGTTGTAATGTATAGGTATAGCGGTTTCTTTATGTTTTGATTATCAGAACTACTATGTTAAGTATTGTTTGTTTGTCTGAATATAATGCTTCTAGAAGTGCGAATTCCACTGATTTTGTACCGGCAGCTAATTTCTTCAACTTCAGTAAAATAAAAAATTAAACTGCGTTTATTTTTACATTGATGTTATTCTAAGATCATGAAAATCCCAATAATTGATGTAATTTAAAGTTAGTCACGCCTTATCTATTCATTCATAGAGCTGCAGCATACTCCTGTAAAAATACCTCTTAAGTATATCTGTTTAAAAATATGTACTTAATGACATTGATCAGTCAAGCAACTGAAATTTTATCATATTTTAAAAATTTGACACCAATTAGTGTTTTTAGAAAACATATCAAATGTTTAACGTCAAATGTAAAATAAGAAAATACTGTGATTCATATAAAATTAAAATATGCATGTTATGACGTTTCACCGTACTTAATTTTATGACAATGCTAATGGAATTAAATAAATTAAAGTTACTTATTACAGTAAAATATAAGAGATTATAAAAAAAATATAGATAGTTTAAATTTTATAATATTGAATTATTTAATCTTCCGCATTTGCCGATTTCTGCTTGTATATTCAGCAAGTTCACCAATCAAATGCAATAAACAAACATTTGCATCACTACTGAATGTTTTATAACTGTTCATAAACTTGTTTTCTATATTTATTGTTTTAACTCTGAATGGTTTGTAGTATATTTAATTCTAGTGAAAAATGTTTGTACTCGGTGCTATGTCCACTCTTATGATCTTCTATCTTCTAGAAATCCTCTAATTTGATAATTGGATTGGATACAAATGCCGGCAATTGTGGACGAAAACAGTCTTAGTATTATTGTGACTTAAATATTCCAAACAATTATATATTATGATTATGATAAATGTTTGATACCTGACATAGTGTATACTTTTATTATTGTTAACTTATTTGTCCATTCCAATTTTATTGTATAATTTAGATAATAAATGAATAAGGTATTATAAAACGCTGTGTTATTAAAACCACAAATGATTTTGAATTTTTTTTTTTGTAACAAGAATATAACCTATTTACACCTTTGCGTAAGTTACTATCAATCACAATGATTCCGTTGCACTAGCCCCTAGTTGAGCAATAAAAATATAATAACAATTTATTTACGTTTTCCCTCGCCCTAAACACTAAGCTTAAGTATTATTCCTTATAAAAGTCTTCTATGATATCTTTGTACTTCTCGTAGACAACGTTCCTCTTGATTTTCAACGTTGGTCCTGTAAATAAATAAAAAATATTTATAAATACTTAGTATTCAAAAAAAATACTTAATACCTACGCTCAATAGCCCAGATTCCCACACGCAGAACTCATATGTTATTTACAATTCCCTATAGAAGAAAGTTTTTCGCTAAGTACATATATATGCTATCGTGGGGTTGCGGAAGAATGCAATGACGATTCTCGCTCCCCCGATCATAGGCAAATTATATAGCGAAACACCGGGGTGGTTTTTAGTCGGTAAGAGTCGACAGACCCCTTCGCTTTCCCAAGGGCGGAGGACATTCATGAGGATCTTCCACCCCAAAAAAAAATTACATATATATGCACATTTATCCTTATTGGTTTAGAGAATTGCAACTATTAACGGTCGATTCCCTGGTCAAGGTACATTGGGTGTTTTCTCTTAAAAATCTTAAGTTTTTACTCTAGCAATTGATTGTTATATTCCCGTGTGTCTCTGAAAAGACGTAGAGTTGGTTGGTATGTTATTGGTTTGATATTTCTTTGGTAGTGTCGGATTGCTTTCTCATCGGATTAAATGGAGTGCGCTTATTCTTGCTAACAAACTTGTGCTCTATAACATCTGCGTCGTTGGCTTCTTTTTGCTGTGTTAACTTTTCGCACTTGATCTCAGACATCCGACCTATTGCCAGGATAGGCGAGAGGTCTGATGTCGGAAAACTATAATACTTTTTTTTAAATAATATAATTTTTACTAACCTAATTCTCCAGAATTTACTGAAAAGTCAGATGGCAAAATTGCGAATTTTTGGACCTTCTGTGCGTTTGAGATGGCATGCTTGTTGGCGCGTGTGATGCCTTCTTCGATGGCTTTGTATACCTGAAATAATTTGTTTAGATGTCATTACATGTAGGATATAAGTACTTAAGATAACACTGGCAAATCTAATTTACAAATCAGAGAGGGGTGGGCCAGGAGTCCATAGCACAGGGTATCCTAGTTTGAACTCCCACAAATATTTGGACCTTCAAATAACCTCATCGAGGCAAGACCAAGCTGGCATCCAAAAAGCTTGGGAGTGCTTAATAGAGCGAAGCGGTACTTCACCCGGGGCAAAGACTTTTAATATACAAGTCACAATTCCGTCCCCATATCGAGTACTGCTGTCATCTCTGGGCAAGGGCACCTGGATATCAGCTTGGACTTCTTGACTCAGTCCAAAGACGTGCTGTCAAAATCGTCGATCCCAAACTCACAAGTGGTATTGAACCCTTAACCCTAAGGAGAGACTTTGCCTCCTTGTGCGTGTTCTACCGCTTGTATAATGTTGTGCTCCGAGGAACTGTTTGACATGATGTCCACGGCTGCATTCTACCACCGCACCGCTCGCCACCAGTAGGGCGCATTCATCCTCACACCTTGGAACCTAAATGGTCTAATCTAATGATTTCCTCCCGCAAACGCTGTAGAATGAGCTCCCTGCCGGCGTTTTCCCGAGGGTCTAGTAGGGGGTTCTTCAAAAAAGAAGTGTATAGGTTTTTAGAGGGTCGGCAACGCGCATGCGAGTCCTCTGGAATTGCAAGCCTTCATAGGCTACGGTAACCGCTTACCATCAGGCGGGCCATATGTTTGTTTGCCACCGACGAACTATACAAAATGAATTGTAAATATTTATGTACATGTAAAACTTTTATAAAATATTTTTGTATTTTTTTTGTGGGATTGAAATAACCATTATTACACTAGACGATAAACACATCTGTATGGGGGCTGTATTTTATGTCAGCGTTTTTTTAAAAGACAATTTCTGCATTAGGAATATTCGTAAACAACTGACACAAAGAACACCCAGACTCGGGACAAATTTTTGTCCCGTGTGGGATTTGAACCCACAACACTCGGCGCGGCGTAGTGGCGAGGCGACCACTTAAAGTCTTAAACCATTGCGCAATCCGTGCGTTGGAAGTTTTTATATCTCTACATTATGAAATGTCCTATCTAGCAAGGTTTCACAAACATAAAAAGTATTAAGTCGGAGCGTTATTATACGTCAGCTATAAATGGAACTTGCATTGTGTGAATTGTAGAACGTATTTTCGTAAATTATTGTAGTGCTGGTACAACACTAAACTCATTCATAGTCGTATAACGTTAGTGTAAGCGTTTATATAATGCTGGGGTAATTGCAGCCGATCATAATTAAACATTCATTATCAGAGTCATAAAGAAAAAGGGTTTTAGACTTAAATTTAGTATAATTTTTGGAGTTTACTCCTTAAGAATCGATTTTCATAAAAGGCGCCCGGTATGAAAAAAATATGAAGAGTAAAATTTAGTGATCGGAGGGCAGCGTAACGCTTTGTTGCGCTTTATTGCAGTTTACTCCTCATCCTCGACGCATTACGACGACCTTTATGTTATATATATACATAATTTATATTGTACCGCGTCTACAAATGATGAGAGAGAGAGAGAGAGTCCAGTAAATTGTAAACTCCAGTCGTCCGTCGGTGCTGACACACACCTTTTTTTATATATTCTCCAAATTATAAGAATAACGTGGATGATGTTCAATGTAATGACTTTTAGATATATGATTTAAATGGACTAATTAATGACTACAGATTAAGAGGCACTCACCACCGGGTCTTTGTTGTTGACTATTTCACTGATCTTCGTAGCCGAGCTGCCAAGACTTGCGACCCACTTTCTTCCCTCAACTTCCAATTCGTCTAAAGTATCCGCCGTCTCTGGATCCACTTTAGCCTATTTAAAATAAACAATCATTTATTTTTTACTGCGAACGAATACGATAATAATTTAAAGAAACGTAAAATATTTCGTTTCATGATCGAAACCAGTAAATTTTGTTCCAAATACTAAAAAGAAACAAATTAGACCGGGGGCCTTAATCCATGCAGACTAGTGAAGTAGTCTATCCAAATGTTGCTAAAAAAGTTATATTTTATAGTTTTTTTTACCATACTTTCCGCAGTTAAAGGGTTAGGTACCTTAAGGTGCGACTGTATTAGATGTAGTTATAAAGGTATGTGTTTTAATATTTTACCTTAAGTGTAAGCAGCACGGCGAGGAATTTGCGCTTGTCACCGATAAGCACGGCGTACCCAACATGAAGTAACTCTGACTGGATCGTCTGCTCAATCAGCACTGGCGCTATGTTCTCTCCACCAGCAGTAATTAGCAGTTCCTATAAAACAGACAAAGTAAAGGTTAAAATTCAAAGTTAAGATTCAAATGAAACTTGGCATGATTTGAGTTCATACCACGACAAGGGATGCTTTTTATTCTTAAATTCAGGACAGCTGGCTTGCTTGAGAGGGGAGATGAAAGTCAAAATGTGTACTTAGGTGTAGCTCATTAACACGTAGTCCGATTGCAATCATTATTTTTTTGTCTCAAAGAAGGTACTTTGAAGATTGTCACATAATCTTTTTTCATCTATATCTTCATGTATAATAAATCTGTAGACGTGTTTGATTGTGCTCACAACACGTAAAATTACAAAATAATCGTGAAAACGTTTAATGCACAAGTATTGTGTATAATTCGGTGTAGCTTATTGCTATTTAATTTTACGCCATCTGTTCTCTCTATTCAAAGAAAAAACAATTTAAAATTTTCATGTAAAATCATCGCGCAACACGCAACGACATCTATTGGCCCCAAGTACTACTAACTATAAAACTATTACGTTAAGTGGTCATTTATTTTTTAAGCTATTTATTATAAGCATATAATACTTGAATGAAGAGTTATTTTAACATAATATTAAATATATTACATAATACCTGTAGGTAAATATTTATTAAATTATTAATTACCTACGTAGAGCCTTCTTCATAATTTCTATGTACCTATATATAAAATTTAGATAATTAATCAGTTTGTTGTTTGGCGCCGACTCAAAATTTGTTTATAAGCTCAATACTCAAGACTTAAAACGTTTATTTCTTTCTTGCTTTTTAGTTCTATTTCGTCGGTTTAATATTTTGTTAAAAAGTTTTTATTATATACATATATAAATTAATCTTTTCCATGTCAACACATTTCCTGCGTTGGAGTTAGGTTATGAAAATGCCTGAACTTTGTCTTTCACTCGCTTCGAAATCTCGCCAAACTTTTAGTCGCGAGTTCTTTGTAACTACGTTTGTTTATTTTAATTGAATCTGATCTTAAGGTTTAATTTGAAATGAATATTGAACGCTGAAAAACGAGAATCGTACCGTGTGGCATTATCGCCGACCACGTGAAAAGGCCTAAAGTTACAACTGTTAAAAATCTATGTATATGTTACGGCTAAGAGCCGGACACCTAGTTCTAGCCGGTTAAACGTAGGTGCGGTCAATAGGAGTTGGTTAAACTTAGGTGTATCCTTTTTATTCACGTCTAATACCAGGTGTAGTCGATTGCATTTGGCTAATACTAGGTCTATCCCTCTTTCTACTGGCTATAACTTAGATTAAGTCGATATGGCAGTTCGTTGGCAAGCCCTCCGTTTACGTCACTCGTAAAAATATTGACGCACAACCGTGTGTCAAATGTAAGTATGTGTGTACTTAATTATGATATATAGTGACTGATTTCGTTGTAAGATAAGATAACTTTATCATCTTATAAATTTAGGTTAGTCATTTAAGAATGAATGACTATAGCGATATCGGTGTCTTTAGATACGAAAAAGGATATTGATTATGTACCTTTATTCTTCCGGTTATGTAAAGGAGGTTATTGCTGTCCACCCTCCCGATGTCTCCGGATAGTAGCCAGCCCTCGTCGTTAATAGTTTCCTTGGTTTTAACTGAATCATTAAGGTAGCCCATGAATACATGTCGACCACGCATCATAATCTCTCCAGGACCATTCGAGCTTATAGAACCACCAAACTTGGTCTCTGTACCGTCTAGGAGTTCTCCCGCAGAATCCAATGATAATCTATGGAATTAAACAGTTTTCATTTTGAGAGCTTTAATTCAGAAATATTACTCATCGTAAACGCAAAAACAAAATAAGAAGTTCAAGAATTTTCAAAACCCTAGAGGTAATGTCGATGGTATAACTTGTAAGTAATGTCGATTCGTAGGTTATCACGAAAATTTTAGATTAAAATATAAAAATATCTTTAGGTACCATGTAAATCGTTATCACCGATGACCGTCAGTTGCAATATCAGGGAATGATATAATGTATATATGTAAAATAGGTACGCCCCTCCTACGTTTCATCTATACCTACTTGCCTTTATACAGTTACCCAGTCGTTCGGAAAATAAGTGAGTATGAATCAGTTTCTACACACAACTCATGACCGAAAAGAAATAAAGATCATTACAGAATGCGCGTAGAGAAGACTGAAAATTACAATGTTTTAAAAACAATTGTCCCGTTAACTAGGAAAAGTCTCTAAAAGTGCGTAAAAAAGGCTAGTAACGACATATAGGACGAAGGAGCTATTGCTCTATATTCTGTTGGTAGACTACCACACTTTTAAAGGTTTGACCTACGCCAAAATTGCCATGGCACCTTAAAAATATTGTCAAACTAGAAAAAAATAGTGTGTGTGTATACTTATGTACGCACGTAAAAAGTCATACTTCTTTGGCGCTAGTTAAATAAAGTTTATTTTAATTTCATATAATAACTAATACATACCGTCAACTAACCTCAAATTCTACAAAAGTACTCAAAGTAATATGTAAAAACCATTTTTATCACTTATAATCACAGTAAATTATCTTTAAATCAATAAATTGTTAATAAATATCAGTCACCACGATATATTATTTGAAAAAGTACCTACCTATATATTTATATATATTTTATTCGGACTGATACAAAACACGTGTCGTAGGTTCAGAAACACTTGAATTAATATGGTAAAGTTGGTACTTTTTTTTGAAAAACTAAAATGTTGACAAGCTAACTTCAGGGTGTCGGTTTTTTGTGACGGTGTGCGCGCGCTTCGTAAAAAAATTACTCTCATAATTTTTCCCTAACGCGCCAAAAGAAGTATAACTTCAATAGGTATAGTTTAAGAAGTGGAAGGTACATGCGAGAAACATTCCTCAGTCACAAAAACTGTGTCGTTTCGATGCTTACACGTCGGCCATAGGTGCAAGCTGAAAGTACCTATTTATAAGATACCAAACAATATCTTTTATTAATTAATACGAGTCTTACTTGGGATATATACTAAGGGTATGCGCTCCAGAAGCTTCACTCATGCCGAATGCATCCACAATGGGAATATCGAGCGAGAGGAAGAACTTCTTGATATCTGGCGAAAGAGGCGCGGCAGCTGTCACGAATGTGGTGCACTGGTCAAGGCCTAGCGACTCGTGTACCTTGTTGAATACTAGGTACTTAGCCATCTTGTATCCAAATGATGAGCCATCGATCCTATAAAAATAAATACAATTGTTTATACTGTGTTAACTTATTGTTTGGTAATGTTAGTTGTGATAATTGTGAGCATGGGTTGGGTTTAGAATTAGAATAAAGATAATGCTCAACAGTAGAATTTCATGCCAGCTACGGGTATCTAGGTAGCTTTTAGGAATGTTGAACGTGATAGTGTTCTAGTAATGTGAAGTACTTGGATGATGACAAATGACAATGCTTAAATCTAGTGAGTACAAAGATACGAGGAAATACAGCGTTACAAAAAGCTAACAGGCTATAGATTTCTTTTCATTATTATAAACATATTATGTTATCTAGAAGACACACTATTGCCATACTTATATCTACAATACCTACTTGTGATTCACTTTACCAAAAAATATTGCGATGACAGAATACAATAACCTAAATTCACTTATGATAACTTAAGTAGATATTAGTTGTATAACTGTTTATACATAATGTATCCTTACATATTATTTCGAGGTATTATTGCATGACTGTAAAAAACTATATGTAGTAAAAAAATACTGAGTTAACATCTACTTATGTGTATAATGATGCGACATCACATAAGTTAACTACATAATATACAGATTGGTTTACAAACAGCCATTAAATTGAAATAATGTACCAACCTGCCTAATTACAGGGTACTTTAATAGAATGATTACGCATTATACGTGCATTGTACAAAAGAAATAGAACTAGCTAAACAAAACGAGAGTAGGCAGACACTGTGAAAAATCTATGATTTTGAAAATTAGCTTAGGCCTTTTCAATTTTCATTAAGATTATGAATTGAGTACAGGTATTTGCGGATAGGACATGGGCGTTCTCAGGCGACAATGGTCAGCACAAACTACAAACGATTATGCCTCGAAAAGATTCACGGCTCGCCAAGATTGTGTGCCACGTTTTCGTGATTGTTGTGCAGTAGTTTATGACAGGTGAGTACATATTAACACACATGAGACAGCATCTTAGCATTACATCTTAGATTTTTAGTAATATCTAATCTTGTTTAGGTATTCAAGTTATGAATAGGCTATGTTATTCATACTGACCAAGCTTTAGTGATTCCTTATCTATATATTAATTCACGAAGAGAAGTCTTTGTACCCATTTTAAGCAAATTTGGAGGACAGAGGAATGTGAAATTACGAAAATTTTAAGTTTATATCTACATATAAAGAAAAAGTGTAATTTTTTAATCAATATGTGTTAGGTATAAATTAAAAGATTATGCGAAAACAGCTGCAAGGTCAACGATATCAAACAAAACTATTACATGTAGTACTAATGACGAATTGAAGACATTGTTTTTCTACCATCGCATCACATCGCCATCTAGACCCAATCTAGGCAGAGCTTGTCCTATGGGTGCTAGGACATGGATAAACATACAAAGATATTTTTTTAAATACATACATTTACCTAATACATAGAAACATCCAGACCAACGCACATATGATTCATGCATACGTATATTTGCACTGAGCAGGAATTAAACCCGCGACCCGAGGTGTGGCAGTCGAATGCACTATCGCTGCGCCAAAGAGGATATACAAAATAGGTAAATTTTAACCTGTAAGTACTTATATTACATAGCCTATGATATAGTTATACAATCATACATTAGGTATATTCAATTTACGCTGATGATGGTTCGTATACACATTATATCACGATAAAAATCTTAATGCAATAGGCAAATATTGATGAAAAACTATACCTATTGTTACATAAATATCCATTATGCCCAGATGATTGATTGTAATAAAATAATAGGAAGTACTTATGTAAGCTAAAGGTAGTGCATAATAAATTATAAGCAATAAAATCTAAATAAATGTATGTATATTTTGCGGTATACTAAACGCCAAGATTTATTCTAGCATACACGCATGCGTATCAAACTACGGGTGCTCATGGGAGGCATGCACATTACAGGGCCACTTTGAACCTTACATACCAAAACTTGACCATTTCGCCAGTGGTGAAGTCTACCGGCAGACTGTTCATACCGCTTGATAGGGAGCTGAGCGAGAAAACTTACATTATTATTGCCCCAGTTTCAATATAAGATTATCATATTTCAGCATTTCTGATGGCCGAAATAAATATTTAATTCCATCCAACATTTGACAAAATATTTGGCAATAACTAAATTGCCAACTTTTTAAGCGTGTATCTTTACCGTTCTTCATTACACTAAATTATATTGTGGGTTCGATCACCACAAAGGAGAAATATTTGTGTGATTTCTGGATAATAATTGAGTCACCGCAACATGCGACACACACAACACAAAGCATTACAGCTAGGTACGAAAATTGTTTAACACTTTCTTACTTTCAAATGAAAACATCCGTTCGCTATAATTTTGTAAATCGATTTGTTTTGTAAAAATATAATATCAGTAAGTACTCAGCATTTTATCTAATCTGACCTGAACATATAACGCTAAGCTCGTATTTCATAAATTTGGAAGTGTTAGGCTTTTTTCGTAGACATAACCAATAAAATTAGGCGAAAATCCTTTATAAAATAGTTTGTCAAACCCGACGTTGGCTATAGCTAAGGACATAACATAGATATACAAGGATATAGGATAGACAAGGAAGGTAGGTACTTTAATTAGACAAATCAAAGGCGAGTTAGTTTTTACTTACCGTAATCATCAGAGATTTTCAGAGTGAGCCAAACGTAAAACTTGCACTTAGTAAAAATTAGGTAATCAAACTAAACTGATTGATCAAATATACCATGAGTTTGGCCTTTGACCTCTCATTTGGCGCCAAGGAAGTGGCGCGAACAGATTCGGAATATATCAGACTACGTAACTGTGGTGACAGAGAACAAGAAGTCATCGTTTTGGAAACCACTTCCTCAAACTGAGTATTTTTTTTATGTAGTCACGTTTGTATTTCTCTAAAGTAGTGGGGTAGGTAGGGGAGTTTAAACGAGCTTGTTGTCTTTTACGGTGCCCGTTTCCAGGCTTAAAACGGAACGGAACGGAATTTAAAAATCCCAACAACATTTTGCTGAAACCAGGATTCGAACCTAGGATTTCAAGACCACGCAACATAAGCCCTAACTTATGCCACGGAACCAACGGGGCAGTGCCAAATTTGGACATAGCTATTGTGTGGCATTTATTTATTTATTTGACATGGAGGTCCTTACCCATTAATCCTAGCAACATGGTATTTGAGTCCCTTGTCTTTAGCCCACATGGCGATCTGTTTCTTGATGTAACCACTAGATGCGCCGATAGCCATAATCTTCTCGTACATCTTCTCCCATACACGAGGTACGGCTAAGAACCTGACGATATACAGAATTGGAATAAAAAAACTGTCAGTTGTAGGACTGCACGTCAGAAGTGAAAACACATTTTTTAAAGATTAATTAATAAAGAGCTGACAAAACTCAATGTTTATATTAGCGCCCTCTAGTGGATCTATACCATATAATACATAAGTACATATCAAATTACAGTAGTATCGCGCAGAATTGCCAGATGGTGTAAAAATATTTTTTTTAAATATAAGAAACTCGGTTCCATCGTACGAATTTTCGATCAGGTCACGTGTCCTGGCGCGAGTTTAACATTTATTACTCATCTCAAAAAGTGCACAACGCCGCTAAAGAAGTTTTCACTTCAAAAACGTATAACCTGTTAGCACATTGTGGACTACTGCCTAACCCTCAGGCTAAACGTACATATATTGTCTTGCAAAGGTAAGCAATTTGGTGACAGACCGTTTCATATCTAACTGCGCATTTTTACTCGTTACTGACAAAATTGGGTTCCTTTGCTCAAAATAAATTATTTCGCCAAGTCGGGCAAGATATATAGAGTCCCGTGAAAATTGCCATCCAGATTTAATTTATTTTATAATCTTCAAATAACATTAAAAAATAATGATTTGACAATAGTAAGGCTGGATGTCATACAAAAATGTACCGAATCTACGTTTATTATAAAGATACTGATTTGATTTGTCAGTCATATATCTACCGCATTGACTGTACACATTTGCTTAAAAAAATCAAACGCCTTTTTAATATGTCTGAAACTCATTCTAGACGGACCAATGGTATTAAATAAATCTAAAACGTCATTCATTTTATTCTGTAATTCCCACAATACATATACCTACTATAATTTTTATTAAAACCATTGACCCATTGTACTATATCACCGAAGCGTTGAATTAAATTCAATTATTATTTCATATCATGAAACCAATCTCAATATAATACAAAATAACTCGCTTATCTATAATACAAATTTTAATGTAGGTATTTATTATTATTAAATACTAGCAACTCGCCCCGGTTTCGCACGGGTAGCAGAGATATCTTTAACAATCATCAACATATTTCAATCAATTTAGACAAAATCTTAACAAATTTTACACTTAAACCTTCCTCATGAATCACTCTGTCTATTAGTGAAAACCGCATGAAAATCCGTTCAGTAGTTTTTCAGTTTATCGCGAACAGACAGACGCGGCGGGGGACTTTGTTCTATAATATGTAGTGATTATTAACACTTGTTGCCTGTTGGCTATTTTGAATACATCTTCATATAATTATCATACTTGATATTATGAGAAAAATCATAATTTTTAAAATAATATATTGTTGTAATACCTACCTAAAAGATTAAAAATCTATGGGAATTTGAAAACTTGATATCTGCATGATGTTAAAGTTACGTCATTAACAGTGTACCCAAATGAAACGATGCTTATCTACGATCTAAGTATCAATTTTAAGATATCACCAAAACGACTTTAGTTTTTGATAGCACAGTTACCGTTAACCACGGTTGAGGAGCCCAGTTAATGAAATGACTACAGTCATCGAGAGCTATGTTAATGGAGTTTTAGTAGTTTACAAAAAGAGAAAGTAAAGAAACGAGTAGAGGGTTAATAGATGTAATTAGCTGGAGCCAAATTACATACTGCAAATTCTAATTTTGTAAAGCCGAACTTTTAAAAAACTGTGCATAGATATTTTACAGTTTAAAAACACGTATTAGTAATATTGAATGGATCCTTCTATGAATTTGATTCTTTCATTCAAGACGGTTTCTAGTTTTACTTCTTAAAGATTTACGTGACACATCGATGCAACGGGTTAGCCGAATATATGAACAGTTAGAAAAAAACAAATAAGTAGCTTCTTAGATATTCTGGTCACATTACCTGGTTGGCCTGACTTCCCTGAGCGTCTCCACGAGGCTTCCTTTGAGAGCGTCCGGTTGCGCGAAGTACACAGTTATTCCATTAGATAGTGTTGTGTAGATGTCAACAACCTTTTAGACAAAAATGAATGTAACTGATTACTTCGTTTATCGCTAGTGTGTTTATGTTTAGAATACAACCTTCTTATCTTGAAAGCCTTACCTATTCTAAATAAATGTATGTAAATGTAAGTGATAAACCGAATTCAGGTAGATTTTTATGTATGCACAAGTCACAAGAATAATTATCATAGACTAGCCGTTTCCAGCAGTTTTACAAGCGTCTATGGTCAGTGATTCGTTTCTAAGGGTCGTAGCATGATGTTACATAGCCTTTAATCTACTTTAATAGAGATTGGCCCGTTTAGACAAACAATCAATTTTGGGAGCATGTTTGATGCGGATAATACATATTTGTTATTGTTTGTTTAAACGCGATAATCGATTTAACTACCATTCGGATTCGAAAATGTCTTTGTGTATTGGATAGTAGGAAGGATATAACGGGAATCAAATATGAAATTTGACCTCCTAAAAGTCCTACGAAATTAATTAAGTACTCCATTCTCCATATTTGCGTCAATAGGGCTGCTCCATCCACTACGAGTAAAAATCAGATGTACCTTACTCCCCATACGCTGTGCCCTACATCCTGTAAAGTTCATGTTGTCTTCCCTTCCCTTCCCCATCCACACTTTCCTAACACAGGCTATTCTGTGACTTAACTCGGCCAAAACATTATTGTAAATTTAAAATGGTAACACAAACTAATCTTAAGTGTAAAAATTGTGTAAACCTCTGATTTATACAATAAAATAATAAAAATGATTATTATTGTTTATATCTTTAAAGTACTATTTACCTGAGCAGCGACGTGACTCAACGGCAGGAAGGAGATGAGCCTGTCCTGTGTAGGCTTAAGATCGCGGACCCGCTCGCCGATAGAGAACGCGTCCCACGTCACGTTGTCGTGTGACAACATTACAGCCTTTGGGGCCCCCACCGTGCCTGACTACAAAACATTCGCTATTTCAAAATAAACATATTTTATTCATTTAGGTCATACACAAAATAAACAGGGTCGTTTGATTTCTGGTTATATACTTATTTAAAATTTGTGAATTGTAGCTTTTCACAATTATTTTAATAAAAATGAAATCGAGTGTCAAACATTTTGGAATGCTTGTAAAATGTACCTAGTCCATAATGATTTGGTAATGTCCACTGCTGGACGTAGGCCTCTTCTAAGAATGTCCAATTAAGAAGCACTCAGCATAGCCCTCTTCATATGTAATCCAAATGAGTAGGCTATACTAGGTCCTAGTATAGCCCACTCATTGGGCAAACTATCGAGGTCAAGGAGCACAAAGGAGGACAAAGAAACTACTTCATTAGAAAGGTGCAGTGACAATGGGCAAAACATATAATCCGAAAAACCAATCACCCCCGGGGTTAATAATTTACCCTCCCTGTTTTCACTTTAATTCATAAAGACATACTTACTGTGTATACCAAAGTGCAGCATTCATTCACCGCAATTGATTTTAGTACATTGTTGAGTTCAGTGTCCGGCTCTTTGGAACCCATGTCCATTAGCTGATCCCACTGAAAACATTTAATTATTTTTCTTTTAACTCCTTAGGGTTTTGCAGATGCTGATTTAAATCCAAAAACTTTAGACTAAAGATATCATGTTTGTTTTAATTAAGGATATACGGTTTTACTTGCATTGTGTGTTGCGGAGTCGTTTATCCGCAACAGCACAACTGCACAACAGACAGATGAATCGGTGGGAACGACGCCAGTCCAGTCTGGCGCTTGCAATCGACGGGTGTGAAATGATTTGGGCATTCCCGAAATACACACATAAGTAAAACCATATATCCTTATTTATATGAATACCATCCAAGAAAGTTTTTATTCAAATCATGTTTGTTATACATAGATGTAATGTTTTACTTGTAATTATTTTTCGAACTTTAACAAACACAAGTAGCAATTCTTTTTAAACACCACAATTACAATTTAATCTAATAAGATAAGATAAAAAAATCTAAAGATTTAATTTTTAAATCCAGATAAAATTTTAAACATAAAGTGTGATTAGTACCTACCTATATTAGTATATACCTATTTAATACGAGGGCTACACTGAAAGTTTCGGGAATCAAGGAAGTGACACAAAATTACTATTTAAAAATGTGTTTATTGCTTTTCGAAGTATTCTCCGCGAAATTTGACACATTTTCCATACGATGGAACCAATCATTGAAGCAACCATTCCATTCGGAAGTTGGGGTCTCCAAAATGGCCGTTCTGTAGGCGTCCACAGCTTCTTCAGGTGATGAAAATCTCTGACCACACAATTTATCCTTTATTTTAGGGAAAGTATAGAAATCATTAGGGCTTAGGACTGTACGGCGGATGGTCTAATAATTCTATGTTTTCTTGCTCTACAGTTTTCTTTACGGAGTTCGGAAACGACCTGTGGCAAACAAATGCTAGCATACCATTCTGCATTAACCGTTCTTTGTCCCTCAAGAGGAATAGTCGCAACATGGCCGGTTTTGGAGACAAACGTGGCCACCATTTTTTTTGCAACACTCCGTGAACGAACAGTTTTTGTTGGCTTTAACTCATTTTCAAACACCCAAACTCGTGACTGGTTTTTTGTTTCGGGTTCGTACGCGTATATCCAGGATTCGTCACCTGATACAATGTTGTATACAGCATTTGAGGATCCTGTGTGGAATCTTTCGAGAGTTCTGACGCACCAAGTAACGCGAGCCGCTTTTTGCTCTTCACAGAGCAAATGCGGTATCCATCGGGAAAACAACTTTTTTACACCTAATTGTTCATGCAAGATTATTTGTATTTGACTCATGCCAATGTCTAAATTTGCCTGAATTTCGCGGTATGTCACATGTCGATCTTCCTCAATCAGCTTACGCACAGCATCAACGTTTTCTTGGGTGACTGCAGTTTTTGGACGACCTTGACGGGGATCATCACTGAGCTTGACACGTCCACGTTGAAATTCAGCAAACCAGCGATAAATTGTGGTTTTGGATGGGGCTTCATCACCAAATGCAGAAAGCATCCATCCATCAACACACTGTTTTTGTGTTAAACCGCTTCGAAAGTCATAATAAATCATCGCCCTTGAATTTTCTCGAGTCAATTCCATTTTCTCAACGACTAAACAAGTTTGAGAAGACCTTGTGAGAAGACCGAGAATCTTTTTTTAAATAAATAAATGGTATTCGATTTTTAAAACCAAGGAGTTTTCAATTAAAAAGATTTTAATATGATAGGAATAGTGGAAATATTCCATTACCGATACTTTTAGTGCAGCCTCTGTACAATATGAGTTGAAAATTAATTCTTTAGTAGTTAAAACTTGTACAATACTTATTTTTTATGATACTTGAATACGAAGCAGCAGACCTGGCTAAAGATAATATCATGTCCTACAAAACTGTGTTGTGTTTCTGCAGCAAGTAGGGTCCCAAAAGCTTAAAAGCTCTGTGTTTTATTCTTTGCGTTGCCAATGATGGACGCTTTAGGTCTACCAAGATATTCTCCTACTATATAATATGTAGAGGGAACTTGCTGTATGATGGACAGTATTGTACATAAGACAATCATATTTAAAAAAAATACTTAGCTTTAAAATAATATTATCTAAGGCAGTTGAATCATAATTTGTTAACTTTAGTATCAATGCAGAAAAAAACCGACAAGTGCGAGTCTGACTCGCGCTCCGAGGGTTCCGTAAGCAAACAAACTTGTATACGTCCACCTCGGGAATCAATTCTCGAAGACATTTGCCCGCCTTTTTTGAAAGACAAACTTAACTTTGCGGTTGCGATGTACGAGAAAGTCAGCAATCCAACCGCAAAATATAACTTTGTAATCACAAAAACTTTTTTATATGTGATATAACAACGAATTAACGACTTTCGGATTTTTCCCTTTACATGTGCTGTCAGACCTTGCCTCTTACCAAATTTCATGATTCTAGGTAAATGGGAAGTACTCTATAGGTTTTGATTTACCTCCGAAATGTTCAAATTTGTTAAAATCTAAGGCTTAATGGCCATATCTTTTGATTGCGTTAACTTAGAAGTTTGATTTTTTTACAGCTTCAAGGGACCACTAACATAAATATTTGATGTTAATTTCAACTTGATGCCTTTTCGGGTTCCTGAGGAAAAGGTCTTGACAGACACACAGACAGACAGATATAACAACAAATTAACGACTTTCGAATTTTTTCCTTTACTTGTGCTCTAAAACCTTGCTTTTTACCAAATTTTATGATTCTAGGTCAATGGGAAGTACCCTATAGGTTTTGATTTCCTACAAATTGAAATTTGATGAAATCTAAGGCACAGATAACATAATACTATACTAGTATCTAAGGCTTAAATAGCTGTATCTTTTGATTGCGTTGACTTAGAAGCTTGATTTTTTTACAGCTTCAAGAGTCCGCAGTCTTATGTATTTGGTATTAATTTTAATGCATCAAGCGTCTACCGGTTCCCGAGAAAAAGGTCTTGACAGACAGACAGACAGACGGACAACAAAGTGATCACATAAGGGTTCCTTTTTTCCTTTTGAGGAACGGAACCCTAAAAAGTAATTCAATATTTCCTGCTCAAAAACTACGTTGTTTGGACTTAACTTTTGCTATATACTTAAAAAAAACCGTTTACATTCACCCTAATATCAGTTCATACTAAATAGACTGTGTAGATGCTCGAAGCTAAACTCAATTTTAAGTGTGTTTATAAAGCAGCTAAAGATAATTCTTGCGATGTTGTACTTCGTCACCCAAGTAACTATGTACTGTGTACCTTGGACACTGGCCAAGGTAACTTCGTATATGGGTTTCCGCCAAAATGGAAGAAGAATGTTTGCTTCTTTTGCACAAGATACTTTTTAGGGTGTTTTTGAAGTGGTTCTTGAGGAGAGAAGAAATCTCACCTCGAAATTCAAAAGTTACAAGCTAAGCTCGTTCTTGAGCACTTATTAATTTCAGTACACCATTTCATTGACCTTCCAAAATTACAAGTAAGCATTATCATTAGGATCAGATTTGTAAGCTGCTGATATAATATGGAACATGAGTTTTAGAGATTGTCAACAGTAGGAACACATCCTTTCAAAAAATTCTGGCACCAACTGATGTTAAAAAGGTTTCATCAGTGACGAATTTCGAAAGCAGAAACACTTTTACGGTGAAAGCTGCTTGTAATGCTGGTGGAGGATTTATTCCTCAAATGATTATTTTCCCTAGGGTTAGTATCACAGACTCATGGAGCATCAGAAGGCACGCCAGGAGACTACGTGTCTGATGTTCTTCAGCAAAGATTGTTTTGACGGATAACCACGAAAGCTACATTCCCGTAAAGAAAATTCACCAGCCGAATAATGAGTTATTTATCGATGTCATTAGTACAAAAAAAAGTCACTACAGTAGCTGGAAGTGTTTATCGTCATGTGATCCTAGTATGTCTGAGGCACAACTAGGATAGTCCAAGGTACATCATATCTGTTGCAGCTTTTCCTTTTTTTGTAGCAGGTTTTGTTCTCAGCCTTTTAGACTATCCATAGATTTATTGCATAATGTAATTGAATAACTGATATTTCCATACACATTTACATATTTCACAGGTTACTTACCATTTTTTTTTATATTAAAAATATTAAAAACTGTCTCAGATACAACAGGTTCCCATAAACATATACTGCTATTGTCAAGAAGTTCGCCATATGCTTATTTGCTGTTTTGTGGTGTAAAAAAATAAAAACTAACACTATGCGACTCAAACTTGGACCCTTTCTTAACCCATGAACTTACACTGTAGACTCCAGGAATGGAAGTGTCGACTTTTCCTTCCCACTGCACGATGGCCTTCAATTGTGGGAGCTTGTCCCTCACGGACAGGATCTTGTCGAGTTGCTTCTTGTCCTGTACGGCGCAGATGTTAGCGCGAGATGACACCAGGCAGTGGTAGCAGGCGTCCGCTGAGTTTGTTGTGTAAATACCCGCTGCATAACCACTAAGAAAAAAAATCAAGTTTTCTAAATTTTTGATTTATTAATAAAATTATAACTGTATACCTACTAGAAAGTAGTCTATGGTAAAATAAGTAAAAAAAAAGAATAAAAGTGAATTACTATATGTATCTTGTAACGGTTTTTTTCTCTAAATGTTTTGAGTAAGATAATCAACTTATGATAAGTATAATTAAGAACAATGTGTCTTAATCGTCAATTGTACCTACATAATGTTCCTATTTGAGATAAATCCCACTAATATTATAAATGTAAAAGTTTGGATGGATGGATGGGTGTTTGTTACTCTTTCACCCAAAAACCACTGAACCGATAGCGATGAAACTTGGTATGTAGATAGCTGGAGACCTAGATTAACGCATAGGCTACTTTCTATCCCGATATTCCCACGGGATCGGGCTTTACGCGGGTAAAACGGCGGGGCGCTGCTAGTAAAATATATTTATGTTCTTCGTTTTGACGTTCAGTTTAATTTTTTATATTGTAAATGTACAAATCGTCAAAGTTTAAAATCGCATAGCAAATTAGTGGACCTTTCTTCTAATTCATCATTACGCGTACCTACAAAAGCTGTTTATTTTGTGATTTACCTTAAACTAGGTTACAAACTCGATACTTAAGTATGTACTTTCCACATATTAAAAATATATTTCGAACGTTTGTGCTTTATTGTATACTAAAAATATATAAGTACAGATTCAGTTATATCGTCTGAATAAAGTTCACGATCGGGCACGAATGAGACGACTAAGTATCTACTGCACAACCTAAGCTAAGTTGCAGACACCAAATTACGTAAAAAAACTTTCAAACCATAACAAACAAATAATTAGTTTTAGTTAAATAGTAAGTTAATTGTAAAGATCATAGGACGCGTCGGTGGATGCAGGGGCGCTTCCAACCTATCTTCTTGGAGGTCATTAAGGGAAGCCTACCTGTCCACCAGTAGACGACCTATGGCTGAAATGATGATGATGATGATGAAATAGTAAGTTGCGGTGATTTTGCACTCACATTAAAAGGTCTCGGCGAGCTGATATCTTCAGATTTTATATTACTGATTTTATGATGTAACTATTGGACTTTATTTTTCCAAATTCATTAGATAAGTTACAGGAAAAGGAGGCGCTGCATTTATGATATCTTAGGTCTGTAGATTTTTTGTCAGATTAATTATTTGCGTTTGGTAATCTTTGGGATTTTGTTTTAAAATAACATTTGATTACGTATTATCAACAATTGTAATTGCCTTAATCAGTTAACAGAACCTAATCAGTTATGTATGCAAGATAAAAGGAAAATCATATCCTAAATTTAGGATAAGATACCTGCTAATGTAAAGCCCCGTTTTCACTAGGGGACATTTGTCTCTCGACCTTGTCGCCCGACACAAAATGCCCCCGTATTTTGTGACAAGGTCACATTGAAAGTTTATAGAAAATAAAAAACGTAAGGATATATAGAAGCCTGTTAATATTTTTGTTGCTTTTCGAAGTAGTCCCCGTTTCTTTCTAATCTTCTTTAGGGATCTCTTCCACACCTATTTCAAACGCAGCCACGGCATCTTCAGGATTCATAAAATACATTTTATTTTTACAAATAAATAAAAATCACAAGTTTTCTTCTAGAATGATTGTTGTGAAATGACCCGTCCGCCCAAAGAATGAGGCAATCATCTTTTTCCCTTGACTTCTACCCTTCTTTACTTTTGTTGGTAAATCTTCGAATGGAAACGTCCATTGCGGAGATTGTCTTTTAGTTTCGAGTTCGTAACAATATATCCAGCTTTCATCATCTGTGACGATGTCATATACAGCTTTCGAGTCACCTCCGTCATACTTTTCAAGCATTGAGCGGCACCAATCCGTACGACGGCGTTTTTGATCTTTCGTCAAATTAAATTATGAGGTATCCATCTAAGTAGTACAAATATTTCTGACGCCTAAATGTTCATGTAAGACTGTTTGTACTTGACTCATACAAATGCCTAAAGTCGCTCGAATCTTCTATCAGCTTCTATCATTAACCGCACAGCACTCACGTTATCTTCAGCAGTCGCCGTAGAAAGACGTCCTTCTCGAGAATCATCAGTGAGCTTGTTTCGACCACGGTTAAACATCGAACGAAAGTCGTAATAAATCATTGTGCGAAAATTTTCTCTTTTCAAATCCATTTCAATGCACGACAAACACTTTAAATTGCCCCCAATTTGTTAAAACAAATGACATATGTAATCATTAAACATCTACAGATTCCCAAAGAGTTCCTAATTCGAAATTTTAATAAATTTTTCATCGGCTGCTTTTCTTACTGGCCTATTCTAAAAACTTTCGAGTGATCCACGTATACCTACGTGTCCTGGGACGTTGCCCGAAACTCAGGCTATTTGTCTACGCGACATGTCGCCTTGTAAATACATGGGTTTAGTAGTATATCGGTCTATCTATCCATAATATCAGTCGCGCTATACAGTCTATAAATTTTAAAATAATTAATACTGTGATAGTCTTCATTAAAGGCGATAGATAGATCTAATAACAGGTTTATCAGTAGCTGTATGATATTGGAACGATTGACTGGCCTGTTGGTCTAATGTTTAGTGACCCTGACTGTTGAGCCAGAGGTCGTGGGTTCGATTTTCACCCAGGACAAGTAATTGTGTGATGAGCAGGATCATTTTTTCTGTATCAAGCTGTAATTTATCTATAATATGTATTTATTTAAAATTATATAAGTATGTTTATCAGCAGTCTGGTTACCATAGTACAGACTATGCCTAGTTTGGATCAGACGGCCGTGTGTGAGATGTGTCAAGTTATTATTAAAAGAAAAATCATGTCAGATGGGCTTTCAGTTGTGAGTTCTAATTCTACCTAATAAGTGGGAATCTTTTCCAAAATGCAAAGCGAGCTTGAAAATAATGTTCCTTATTCCAAAAGGTTCAATATCAAGCGAAAATAATTTCCAGAACACTTATCACGTATTTATTTTTTTATTAATTAAAGATTAATAAATTTATTGTAACGGGGACTAATTATACCTAGATTTCAGACAACTATAGGGAATCATACAAAAATTAGTGGTATGTGTTAAGGCAGCAGTAAGCGGTGTACCTACTTGCCACTGGCCACTTAAACAACTAGATTACTAGACCATCCATTGAAAAATTATAGTTTACAAAATGAAGTGACACGTGTATTAAACTGTGTTGAAATCGTCAATATAACATCTCGATCCAGTGGATAATGTGTTCAGAAAATTGTTTAGATTGTTCTGTTACATAGACAGTATTACTTTTTTAAGTAAGCACTCAGACTTATGCACTGTCCGTTTGATTAATACAAAGAGAAGTAAATACCTTTTTTATTAAAATATTGTAGTTGAAAAAGTTGAGTCGTTGATGATAGCTTTACGTCGTTTCTAGCCAATTATTATTAAGTTAAGTTCTTTCATATTAGCAGCAAACCCGTAGTTTGAAGAAATTGTCACAGTATCTATTTGTTAAAAATTGACTTTAGTTCATCCGTATTTCTTTGATTTTATCAGTTTATTAAATATATGTCTAAGCTACCTACAGCTTAACAAAGTCATCTCAATTACTTAACTACTATTACTGCCGGGTAACAAAAAGATAATTATACTAGAGAATAGTTAAGTGCGTCTTATTTATGTTAATTTTCTATTGTTTAAATGCAGTTTCAAAAAAAAAAGTAGCCTCATCGCTCAATTTAGGAAAATATTTTAATTAAGAAACGAAAACAAAAAGAATCGATCCGATTGAATTTTTTATTCTTTTTGGTCAGTAATTACAAATTACTCAAATTTAAAATGGGGACACAATACATATGTACATTTGATTTTAGATAGTGAAGTGAAGCGATAACCTCATATCATTGCTTATATATAGCACATGTATTGCGGCATTATTAAAACAAGCTTTAGTTAACAATATATTTAGAGACGGAAAATTGGACAGAAGGTTAGGAAAGATGAATAAAGTTTTACCGAAATAGAGGGTACTAGAGAAAGAGGGGCTTGCAAAACGAAAAAGAATTTTCATTTGTTTGAGACACTGAACAGTTCGCGACATAAAATACGGTTCAGACAACACAAAAAAGCTATATTTAACAAGAGTTTCTTAGGCAAGGCTCCAAAGATGTTTAATGAATTACCAAATTTTTTCTTAGAGTAATAATGTAAGTATGTTTCAAAACCAACTTAAAACATATTTAGTAAATAAGGCATACTATTCTGTAAATACTTATCAGATACTAATATTAGTGACATTTTGGTTACAACTTCATTAGTCCGATTGACCCGTGGCTAGTTTAATTATATTGTAAGGATTGTATCCATATGACAAATTGTTTATTAATATGGTATATTTTATGCTAAATTTTTGACATTTTACTCTATTTTGCATGCCCATTGGTAGAACATAATGACTATGCGTTGTCCTAACACTTGTAATGCACATTATTGTTCATGTCCCCAATAAATGAATCTGAATCTGCATTGTCCTACGAGAAAGATATGAACAAAGAAAATATTGAAATGCAAAATATAGTTTGCGAGTTTCAACTTCGGTCCTCTTTACATAATGGAAACAGAAATACTCTTAAATTATACCGTTAATGGCTCAAATTCCATTAACCTATTCAATCTGCCGTTTTCAATAATATTTGAATGACTTCTCTGTCTAGTAAATACTAACGAACAAGATAACTTAGCTAAGAATGTATACTTTGATAATATCTAATAAACTGTATTGTCTTATTAAATAATTCCTTGCATAACTCTCTCATTGGCTTTACAGATATAATAATAATAACAATGAATGTACTCACCCAGCGTGTATGGCTGCTAAGTCGGCGATATACCATTGTTCTGAGTTGAAGCCGAGGATGCAAACAGAATGAGTTCGGTTCAGTCCAAGTTTCAGGAAACCCTTTGCCGCCGTTCGCACACGCTGTTGATACTCTCTAAACAAATGGAAAAACTTATTATAGCGATGTGCTCTCCTTGGCAAATAGTAAATTAAAAAAAAAAACCATACTGTGTGAAGAAAAATTAGCAATTTTATTTATTCTAGCTATTGGGATGCTTCAAGGGTGTAAATGAGTCATACCTTCTTAGAAACTCATGAAAAAATTATAATCCAAATAATTAATACACTAATACAATACATAAACATTTACCGTGAGGTAAAAAAACTGTCAAATAGTTTGAAGATTCGTTTTATGTTACATTGGATCATTACGATATATTACAAAAACTTGGAGTACCTTCATTATTCTGGTACTTTGGATTTCTGATATTTTATTATCAGGACGTTCTTTTAAGTCACCCGTAGCCATGGGACTTCTCCGGGTACCCACTTCATAACAAAAAAAGATTCTTAGAAATACTAAGACTTACCATCACATATCCTACCCTTGTCCCAATTATGTTTGGGATCGGCGCAATATGTTTTACTCATAATAGCCCAGTCAAGGAACTAAAATACCTAAATTTTGGATCATCAAACATTTTTATTTTTGGATAAATAGTAAAAAAATACGCTGATAAAGAATTTCGATGCCCGCAGTCTGGACAAGTGGGCGTAATTTTTCTTTTTACGAATTTAAAAAAAAAAAAACTTTTTACATTTCGTGTGATATCTCGTTTTCAGTACGTTTTTCGTCATATGTGCCCAAAGCTTTTCCTTTACCTACAAAAGTCGCTAAGTACTTTTGTTTATCAGTGCATTTTTTTAATATTTAATAACTTTGAAAGGAACGTACGTAGAAGTCTGAAATTTTCTAAAATTGTAGCTTGTGATCATATTAAAAAGTGATATAAATTTCAGCGAGATCGGTTTTAAACTTTTAAAATTAAGGTAATTTTTTTGGCCTTAATTGTAAAATGCGCCATTTTCTTTTCTAAATTACTAAAACTAGTCGGACCAGCTTAGAAATTTTAAAAAACCATTTAAGTTTATGAGCCCGTTGGAATTTTCAAGAAATATATTAAGACTTATCTCTATATAATATTTTTATGTATCTTAAAAATGACATTGGTGTTTAAATGTTACGATGGCTTCCTTGCCATTGTGAAAACAGTATAATTTTATAAGTACATCATTATAATATAATTAATTCATGGGAAATAACTATGTAAATTTATAATATGAACATTGTCTTTTATAATCCTGAGATGTATCTCAGATAAGATAAATAATACTAAATATTTCATATAAACATGTATAAAATTAAAAAACAAAGCTAAAGAACTCCTTAATTATCCTTCACATCGTGTACGGCAATGACCACTAAAACAATAGCAGTGTAACCTGTTATGATATTTTAATCGGAATATAATTTCTCACAAGATATTTTAAAGTATTATTAAGTACATAATATGTATTAGGTTGATTATATTTTTTGGTCATTGAAATCATTGTCTAATATAACATTATTTATATAGGTATTGATTCTTCTAAGTAAGTACGTTGTTTTATGTTTAAACTTGATAAGAGGGAAGTATTCAGATTACTTTTGATGTAGACGCAGATATTTATGTTGTATGTAAACCCCTTACGTAAAAAAGAGGGGTGTTATAAGTTTAATGTCTGTATTGTGTGCCTGTTTGTAGTATCATTCATAGGTCTTAAACGGATGGATCGATTTTGTTTGAAAGGTGACTTGATGGAGAGTGTTCTTGGCTATAATTCAAGAAAATCTAATTAGCTGTTCGCATATCATCAGCTGTTTTCTAATCGTTTATTTAAGTCGGGGGTATTTGAAATTTTTAATTTATTTTTGTTTAAACTTACTTGTAAGTAGTTTTATGCCACTTTCCGTCAGCTTTTTTCGTGGCTAGTGCTGCAGCATCAGGGTATCTGGCTACAGTCCTGCTGAGCAAGCCGGGCACTGAGATGGGCGGCTCTGCCGGTAATCCTCTGGATTCAATACGTAATTTGACAAAGGTGCCTGGGACTGACGAGGTGTAATGTTCAGCTGGAATCACCTGGTCCGGACCTAAAAACGCATTGATACAGAATTGCTTTTTCTAAATATATGTACATAAATATATTTATCATTTGATCACGTATCGTTTACATTTTTTTTCAGCTGACCATTTCAATTAAAAATATCAGTAATTATATAGCGATAATGGTAAAATAGTGATTGAATAGAGAGACACTGCTAAATTCACAGTATATTATCAAATTTAAAAATAATTTTCAACCATCCATTATAAATTTTATTATAGTCCCTGGTGTGTTGTTCTGAGGTGAATCATTCTTGTCAGAGAAAGATTGCACATTACGCACTTATCTACAGGTACATACCTGCTATTCTTAGTAATTAAACTAATATTGTCTAACGGTCAGATACAAATGCCACTTAATTACAAGACATCAGTATCTTACTGCCACTGTCCTTTTACGTTGAATTGCAACGATAGAACGAACCTTAGCGGTATCTTGTAATTAAGTAGCGTTTAAGTCTCCGACTGAAAGATTAAGGATTGACACTATAATTAATATTTTTGTATTTGTATAATTAATATCGTATAATACCGAAAAACGGGGAAATTTCGGTAAATGGAAGCGCTGAAAGTTTTTCATGCAAAACAAGCAAGCAAAGCTTAAGCAAAACAAATTTATTGAAATTTTGACAGGTTAACGCCTGTCAGATTGTAAAAAAAGTCAATTATTTACCCGGTCAAACACGCAAATTCTTCACACGGAATGAGGTCAAAATTATTATTCGAAAATGTTTGCTCAATGTTTGAGTTTAGCCGTAGCCGTTTCTAACTTTACTTAAATCTTTAAAACAGTTTTATAGCTAAATACGAGTTCACTTAAGCACACGAAACAACACAGAAAATTAAACATATAAAACGCTATTTCTGCAAGCTGTATAATTATACTTCTGGCAGAGTTTTGTAATCGATAGCCGATAAAGAATACTGCAACGACATTACAGGGGTCAATAACACGACGACAGTCAATTTTGCAGGGCTAAACTAACTGACTGTTATTCCATCATATTTAGTACATTATTAATAGGTAATTCTTTCCTTTGAAGCATCATGCCATTTGAGTGCACTACTAGTACACTCTAGTTTCTGTAAGTTGGACCTGGTTCAAAGCAGGCTTCTTGATACGTGTATTTACTCGTACTTTTGTCTGTATCATCGCCTATTATTGGTTATTTTGAATACAAAATAGCTTTGCGGCTTGCGTAAGACTATTTTTTCTATCCGTCAGGAGCGGTACCTAGGTAGTTACTTTGTTTCTGGATGAAAGGTGCTCTTGTTTTGTGTATGGAACATTTCATGATGACCGGATGACCGATACGACAGCGCGTAAAATATGAACAAACGTTAATTGTTATTAATATATTAGAAGATAAATAAACAGTAAACAATTATTAGCAATTTAAAGTTAAATTTTAATACTATAAAGTTTTATTATTATCATTATCCTTTTTTAATATTTTAGTATTTCTTCACTTGGTGGTTAGCGGAATATAAAAAATGTTATCACTATTGAAGTCCACGTGTAGTAGTAGTCCTACGAGTCCTTTATATGGTTAATTGAATCGCAAGTACTTCTGTTAGTGTTTTACTTATAATTTATTTAAATAACTGAGTCAAAAGTTAAATTCTTTTCAATTTATTTGTAATGATTGCTGTCATATTTTCATTAGACGAGTTCGGACTACGTTCACCCACGTCGTCGTTAGAACAAATTTGAAAACGTTATTGATTTACAGAACATATAATGAAGAAAATTCAAGAACATTTTACGAAACTGGTTACGGGTAAATGTTGTTATCGTTTTCAAGGTCTTAAAATAACGTTCATGTAAATGTTGGATACCCGTCTACTTATATTAGCTGGAATTCCAAGTACCAACGATATGAAAGAGCAATAAGGTATTGCTTAAATTTGATAGAATGTTTTTTTTTATGTTCTACGCTATCGTGTTTCCTGTGTTTCCATCGTTTTGTTTTTTACGAAGTCTGAATTTGGAATTTCAAAACTTTCAGTAAACACAAGTAACGATACAGTTACCTGCTGTTTTTACACAAACAGCGAGTAGCATCCCCAACAAAAATCTGAAGCATTCAAAACGATGATCCCTATTTGAGAGTACACGAATATGCACTTCAGTAATGTATGTTGACAAACATGAGGAGTTGACAACATTTTTGTCTAAATGCTCGACATTGCTTACATTATAGTTTACAAACTGATGTTGTTGTTTTGGTAAATAGCATGGTTTTGGTAGGATTTGGATAGTTTTTAGTATAGAATTTTTGTTATTCTCAATATCTACAGTTAGTGACAGGCCATCATTCTGATGTAATAAATTATACTAAAAAAAAACCTTTTTAAAATATGAAGAGTTTATTCTATAGCGATTTAAAGTTCACTGGTTCAAGATAATAAAAAATATCTAATACTTAGGGATAATATAAGAATTAAGTTATTAACCAAATAATTAACATGATTGTAAAAAAGAGTTTCGTGTTTTTTATTTTCTTTTTATTATAACCCTACTTTTATAATTAGCTACCAATGAATTATTTTTAACATTTTATGTAGCACCATCATAGGAAGCACCAGATTAGATTTTTTCTGTAAGTTTATTGAAGTTTTTTTCTGTAAGTTTACAGATATGTATGCGGATGCGAAATCGTTATGCAGACGAATGAGCTAAGTAAAAGTAAGATCATTTGGGATTTCCTCGATATCCAGAAAAAGCACTTATAGAATAGCTCTAACGTCAGTACTTCCATTCCATGTAATCGATGGATTGTATTGTAGGTAAACTTCTTCACAAACGTTTCTAGCATAAGTTTAGTTTCATGGAGAGGCATTTCTGTGAATATAGTAAGTACGTAAGTGTGTAAGGTGCATCTATATTACGAAGTAATTAATGTCAAATCGGAAGTAGTTAGATATATATTATGTTGATTACATTTGGTAAAATAAATAAATTGTTACAAATACCAAAACAAACATTTTCAGGTACTTGGTTAGCTTTAACATTTATTATGTTGTCAATTTAGACGTTTTTTGTTTAATATTTACGTGTGATACGAACGCTTCTAGTATATAGTTTATCTACTTGCTAAAAACCTAGTGAACGGAGCTAAGACAAGTGATAATCAAAGGTCCTAAAAGTTAGGCAGTAATTTTATTAGGAGAAGAAAACTAATGAATAAGGAACTATTTGGTACTATTATCTACTTTGTTCTTAGATTTACTATAATTATTATGTTTAATTCTAAACGGAATTCTAAACAAATTATTAAGCAAACAGAGGCCTGGTGTCTATGAGCGCACTGAGGAGAGCAACACGTGTGTGTACAATATCAAAGCTAGATCGCTATATTTGGAAATTAAGTATCTAGTTACCGATATTTTTTTTACTAAGAGATACTAAAAGACATAAAGACTACTACGTAAGTACTAGCTACAAAGGTATTGTAAAGATATAAAAAAATATAATTGTGACTCTATCTAGAAGTATCTATAAGAATGATGAAAGGCTTCCTCACTGAATTTGTAGACTTGAGACTTGGGCCAGGCCAATAGCTTGAGTCCACAAACACTTTTGCGGGGAACGTGCCGTTTGTCCTTTTCTAATGGAACTGCAGAGGCACAGAACTCGAAGAGTTAAATGGCCAATTTTTGTAATTAGCTAAAAACAATCTCTTAAGATATGAATTTCACTGACTTGCACAGCACAGCGGATGCGAGCGCATAAGGTTACATAGTCGACGCGTTGGATTCACGAGCATAGTTGCGTCTCCACCGTTATGTTAGGAACATAGCGTTAAAATTCAGTTCCTCTTTTGAGGAACTGATTTTTAATGCCTTTTTTTTTGAGATTTGAGACTAAACTTACCACTCATATGTGTTTCCTGGTTAACGCCGTTGGATGTACTCTTGGGTGTAATCTCCATTTTGTTCTCTATAGCGATCTTTCCTACAGTGACTTCTTCAACGTTCTGAAAAAAAACATTCCGGTTTAGAATATTCATCTCTTATGCCGATATTTTTAGGGGATTATTCACATTTGACACTAATAATAGGTATTGCAATGCGTTAAACGTTATCCACGTAATGACGTGACACACTATGATCTTTAGTCTAAATTATAAATTTATCTAAATATTAACTAAATTAAACAACTTTTTAACTGCAAAATCCGACACTAACCATTACACTGTTTAATTATTATCAAAACTGTCGGATTAGAAGGCAACAATCTATTTAAACAAATCAAAGTTCAAGACCCTCTAATTAAACCATGTGCCAATGAGTCATGGACGTCTTTGGAGGCACTTTCAACTTAACTCACTTCATCAATCCTACATACCAATTTATCCTTTGGTTGGCGAATATTTAATAAGGACGTTGATCTCATATCTTTCGACCATAGTTCTAGATCGACAACACGAAACTAAATTTTGCGTTATTTTTTCATGTGAGAAAGGAAATTCATTACTCATTCATTTGAAAACATAAACGAGGATTCTATGTGCCATTGCGTGTTCTGTCAGGAGCAGAATAATTAATTTAATAAATATTATGGCATGAGTAACTAAAACGTTCATTAACCCGAGGTCTATATCCGTACCGAGGTAAATCCTGAAAGTCAGTCTCGCTAGCAGTGTGTTGGTTTTTCAAAGTTCGAATGGGGAATCCCCAGGGTTCCTGGGGGAAAGATTCTATCTTTACCCATGATTACTGGGAAATCCACAACGACTGATAAAGCTAACATGACGTTCATTAGTACAGCGCAACAAACGGAAACGGGAATAGGACAAGAAAAACAATTAAAGAATAAAATTGGGCCCTGGTTGTTACTAAACAAAATCAAACAAATTGGTTTGCAGAAGGATGATATGAAACCTCATAGCAGGTACCGGTGCTTAAGAACAGTCGCAACATCACCTGTTTCCCTTGCACATAGCCACCTCTAAAACCCTTGACGGAGCTCCTAGCCATTAGCAGCCTTCTTCTTTCTTATAAAAGTAGAAATCTGCCTTACTCCTTAAGAACTCTATTCAAGTATTTTTTGTCTTTAAATGTTCTACTTTGACGGTAAAATTTACTGGATATCGCAATACTTAACTTACCTACATCCAAATTTGTCACGAAATAATAGCTGTTACTGACACGTCGTAGGCTAAGATAAGAGATAAGAAACCAAACCGAAACCGGTTTAGTTTCGAGTACATTTAAAGTTTAGGAATTATACACTCTATTTTAAATCGGAATTTCCGTATACCGACAGATGTTTTATCCCAAGTTGCAATATCTTGAATCAATCTAATGGAATTTAACTGACCTCCAACATAGCTAACAGCTCATGTAGTTTCCCCTATACTACTGGTACTATTATGTATTTTGTGCCTATACTGGTACTTGTTTAAAGAATATCGTTATCAGCTGGGTAATCTTAAAAAAAAACAAAAGCAACATAATAAAATAAAAACATAATAATAAAAGAAAATTTATTTTATGTTACATTGTTAAGGATTTTCAGACTGGATTGGTGGGAACTCCTGTTCCATTGTAATGCAAATGATTAACGTAAGAAATAGCTATCAAGGTGACTGTAATTAACGAGGTTATTGATGAACATTAATGCCGACATTATAAACTAATGGTAGGTATTTAGCGTCTTTAGTAGTTGAAGAGGCTGAGGCTGCTTGGCTTTTATTCCGACAGGTAGGTCTTTTTTCTAGAAAATTTCTTTTAACTAGTGGTCGCCCAGAGCTCGGAATATGACAGTAATTCACTAAATTATTGACAAAAATTAACCTTCGACGATCTAGAGAAAAAAAAACGACTTCAAATTTTTTATTGATGAAAATCGATTGACAAACTGCGTTGAAATAAATTAATAGTAAAACATTTTTAAAGTCAGTTTTTATTTTTTATATTTAATTTACTTTATTCTTTATTGTCATCCAAACTAAACGTATATGTAAAATTTCAACATAATCGGTTGAGGATAACTGCTTTAAAATTCAATTGCATGATTTGACCCGAACAAACATACATACAAACATTGCAAGTTAAATAAACGCTTGTAAAAACTGACCTGTTTTGTCTTTATCTATTGATTGCAACACAAAGAATCTATAATTTATAATCAATACACCTTTGTAGATTATTTGTGCTTATAGTTCATTGTTTAACTGGTGATAATTAAACGTTCACAAGTAATTACTCTATGACCTAAATGAATAAAGATTAATTTATAACAATGTGTTTTAAATAACGTTAATACATCATTTTATTAATAAACTAGCAGGCTAGGCTTCGCACGGGTAGCAAAGCATATAGGTATTGATTTTTTTCCGACATCTTCAACTATCATCGTCATATTTCAGTCATTTTACACAAAACACAATCAAACAGCAATTATACACCAAAACCTTCCTCATGAATCACTCCGTCTATTGGTGAAAACCGTATGAAAATCCGTTCGGTAGTTATTGAGTTTACAGCGAACAGACCGACAGACAGACGGGGTGGGGGACTTTGTTTTATAATATTTAGTGATAACTAATGCCGCGTTCCAATAAACAATTAACGATTCGTTTTGCTTACGAACGGTAAAATTTCGTTGAATTTTCAATGAAAATTTTACCGTCCGTAAGCAAAACGAATCGTTTCTTGTTTATTGGAACGCGGCATAAGTATACTTGAGGTGTTACACCGTATAGTAGGTGTAGATATATTTTAGTACATAGGGCTTATGTACCTGGACCTGGTATAATAGGTCATTTAAAACAACCAATACTAACGTAACTTATACCTATTAATGCACTGTATTTTCTACAAAGTCTAATAAAATCTATAGCATTGCCTGCTTTGCAAACTGCAAGCAATATCTATTTAGCAGATGGGTCACCTGATGGTAAATGACTACCGCCGCCCATGGGCACCTGCAACTCAAGAGTCACAAGTGCGTTGCCGGCCTTTAAGGTGGGAGTAGGGGAAGAGGGAGTGTGCAGGGAGGGGGATAAGAGGTGAAGAGGAGGAGAGGAAGGGGTTAGGGCCTCCGGTAACCTCACTCACTCGGCGAAAAGCAATGCAAGTATTGCTTCACTTCCGGTTTTCTGTGAGGCCGTGGTGGTGGTGGCCGAAGTATGGCTCTCCCACAGTAAGTTACTCTATTTATTAACTTATAAAGAAGTATATAACCCCGACATAAATGCGCCTATATCATTATAACTTGTAATAAACTGTTTTCTTCAGTGCTTAATTTTCTACCTTAAGAGGTATAATATTTGCTGGTACCCATAACACAAGTTTAATCTTACTTTGGGTACCAGTGTTCAACAAGTTTTACAAATGACTGTTATTTATTTATAAGTTTACCAGTATGTATCTTTTGTTGCAATAAACAATTTATTATTATTCTCTTTATTAACATTTAAATACATATAAATTACATTTTTAAATACATTATTATATAAAAAAAAATATATTTAAAAATATAAAAAATAGTGTCCCACCGGTATCGGGTACAGGGACCAAGCTACCGGTGGTTAGGGTTCCAGAGACAGAAACCTCCTCACTATGCGTGCCGTGTCGAGAAGGACTGCCTTCTGCATTAGGCTCTTGATCCAGCTGCCTAACGTGAGCCTCAGAAGGTGTTGGTCGAGGCTCTTAGCAATTAACCCATGGGCCGAAATGACTATCGGCACAATGATTGCTGAATCCACATCCCACATGTCGACAATCTCGTGAGATAAGTCCAAATATTTTATTTCTTTCTGTTTTTCAGCCTTCAAGAGATTGTCGTCATGGGGAATGGTGATGTCAACAATCATTGCTCGGCGCTCTAATCGGTCTATCACCACTATATCAGGCTTATTGGCAACAATAGTCCTGTCAGTGATGATAGATCGATCCCAGTACAATGTTGCACGACCATTTTCAAGAACTGGGTCGGGCACATACGTGTAGTACGGTAACTCGACAGTCACAAGGTTATATTTAAGAGCAAGTTGCTGATGGACTATCCTGGCCACTTGGTTATGTCTATGCAAGTACTCACCGTTGGCAAGACGAGAACAACCGGAAATTATATGCCTGAGGGTTTCTCCGGGACGATGACATGCCCGACAAATGTCAATCGTGCCGTCCTTCAGGATATATTTTCGATAGTTATTCGTCATAACAACTTCATCTGTAATTGCACAGACAAACCCTTCAGTTTCTCCGAAGAGATCACCAAACCGTAGCCAGGACACAGATGCTAATAAATCGACATCGGGCCCATTTAAGGCCCGATAAAAACGTCCATGCAGCTCTTTGCCCTTCCATATCTCCTTACGATCAGTAATATTAAGTACTGCAGGTTTGCGCCAGTTCTCTTTTCCTAGAGCAAGTGGGGTGAGTCCGTTGTCAACTGCCACCACATCCCGATGCACATCCACGTTAACGGAGAGGAAGTAATCTCTAAGATTGCATACCTCGCGATTATGGAGGGTCTTGGCATTTAAAAAACCACGACCCCCACATTTCCGCGGGATATACAATCTCATTACCGACGATCGTGGATGGTGCATTCGGTATGCGGTAAGCAATGTACGAACTCTTCTATCCAGGGCATCTAGTTCAGTCTGAGTCCATCTAAGTATTCCAAAGGAGTAGATTAGGACTGGCATGACCCAATCATTATAGGCCCGCACCTTATTACCGCCTGACAAAAGACTTTTCAATACTTTTTTCAGGCGGCTAAAGAAGCGTTCCTGTAACGATTGCTTCATAATCAATTCATTTACACCTAACGCCTGTGACATACCTAGATACTTGTAAGTTTCGTTGGCGGAAAGACATCTAAGGTGTGTGGAATCTGTGAGTTCCATCCCATCAGATTCCACAATCCTGCCTCTTTTAACATGCATGACTGCACATTTATCCACACCAAATTCCATCCTGATACCTTTACTAAAGGTTTCAGTTACCTCTAGTAATCTTATCAATTGGAAATTGCTGCAGGCAAACAGTTTCAAATCATCCATGAAAAGGAGGTGGGATATAACCTGACCTCCTCTCCGCAAACGATAGCCTAGCCCTGAACTCTCCAGCAAAGTACTGAGAGGATTCAAAGCTAAACAGAACCACAAGGGGCTCAAACTGTCACCCTGAAATATACCCCGCTTGATCTTTATATGCTCGCCGTCACCGACAGGCCGCCGACATCCTGGATAGCAGAGGACCGTTCTCCATTGCCGCATACATGCCTTCAAGAAAGTGCATAGAGTCGTATCAATCTTGTACAACTCCATCACTCTCAAGAGCCACGTATGCGGCACAGAGTCATAGGCTTTCTTATAATCTATCCAACATGTCGCCAAATCCTTTCGGTTACGGCGAACTTGTTGATTAATGATCGTGTCAAGTATAAGGAGCTCTTTAGTGCCACGGGCCCCACTTCTACATCCATTCTGAGAGTAAGCCATAATAGTATTGTTAGTTATATGAGATGTTATCTTCACTCTCAGAATAGATGTTAGTAATTTATAAAGTGTTGGGAGACACGTTATAGGTCTGTAGTTTTTGGGATCCGTGGCACTACCAGACTTATAGAGGAGGTGAGTTACTCCTGTGGTCATAAAAGTTGGAAGCGAGCCTGATTCTAAGCATGAATGGAATTGAGATGCCAAATGTACATGTGAGCTACGGAGCCACTTTAACCAAAAGTTATGCAGTCCGTCCGGTCCCGCTGATTTCCAATTCGGCAGCGAACGAACTGCACAAGCTATATCAGTGCTGGAGATGGATATTGGCTCCATGGTATCAATCGACTCACATGATCGTTCAACATCTCGCATCCAATCACCCTCTGTGTGAGTGACAGGCATTGCCCAGATGTTACGCCAAAATGTATTTGTAGTTTCAGCATCTGGGAAATGTGTGTCACTCACTACATCAGGCTGCTCCCACCTTCTATAAACCCACCTCTCATCCTTTTGGAATGAACGATTCTGAGTATATCGGTCCACTCTTTTTTTGTATCTTCGTATACGGTTTGCCCATGCATAAACCTTCTGTTTCAGAAAGTCAATGCGTTCTGTGACTCGTGCTGCATAATGACAGGAACTGATACCAGTTCCCGAAAAAGCCCGATTCACAAAACGCATTACTCTCGGACGTGTGTTACCCGATCTGAAACAGATAAGCTTGCCAATGAGTGCCCTCGCCTCAGTAATACGACGCTCAATCCTGCACTGCCACGCCGGAACAGCAAGCTTTAGCCGAGTAGCGGTATTATTTTCTGGGAATTTAACACCAGCTACTCGACATGCTGCAACAGCTGCACAATACAGAATTGAGTGTGTATCACTGAGATCTTTGCTTTCTTCTAAATAAATATTTAACATAGAATCAAGGGCACACACCAGCGCTTTATTTCGTTTATGCATTGGCAAACGCGGCAAACGAGGTCTGTTTTCATAACTCATGGACCGATATTCTCGAATAGCACCTTCCAAAGTATTCCTTATTTGATCATTATACTGAGTACTTACAGATGAAGCAGTGCTGTCCTCTCCGCCTTCATCAGGGTAAGGTCGTAATAAACCAGATGGTAATTGTGTAACTATTTGTGAAGGAGGAGAAGCCATAGTGCTTGTCTGCAAGTCCAAGCGCAGCCTCTCAAGCACAGAGTTATCCAACAAATGACATCGTTGGATGGCCCGTACTTGGTCCGATAGTCGTTGCGCCGAAACGTTAACAGTTGGTTCAAGTTCCTGAAACAGAGACAGCATACGATCACGGTACGCAGTGAGGTTAGTTCCTCCCTCTGTAGCCACAAAATATGCTCGCATGACGTTCTCATTTATTAAAGTCGTCCATCTCATGCGACGCACATTACCACCGGTAGCGGGGACCCTATTCGAAGCCGGTGGGCCTCGGGATCCCAAGCCATTCGGTGGCCGGCCTCTCCCCTGCCGACGTACAGGTGTTGGCGACGTCGGCGGAGAGAAAAACTCGTCACTCGATGTCGAGCTCGACGCCTCAACAGCGGTCGGTACACTCGATGTAGTTTCCGGGGGCCGCGAGGCGGAGCTGAGCGACGAGTCCGGGGATAGTATTTGCGCTTTTGCCCTGGATCTTGTAAGCATCTTCGGAATTGGTTAATAATTGTATTCGTTTCGGTTTAATAAGTTTTTTCTTGTATGACATGACATATGTCATGTCTTGTAGGTACTCTATTTATAGCTTGTTTTCGTCATTTTTTCCTTGTTTTTATTTTTATTTTATTTTGGATCTGCATTTTCGTTTATAGATTTCTATAATATATGGATTTAATAGAAAGTTATCTTGAAAAATATAAATATTGGAAATACGCTTATAAAAGAAGACTGCCTCTTAGTGTTGCCAGGTTATTATTATTATTTAGTACAAACTGAAATTGGACCAACCTTGAGTACAACCAATTAAATAAATAAAAAAATAATTAAAACCGGTTCACAAAATACGAAGATATCGCGTAACATACTTAGATAAAAAAACCGGACAAGTGCGAGTCTGACTCGCGCACCGAGGGTTCCGTAAGTAAACAAACTTGTATGTAGGTACGTCCATATCGAGAATCAACCTTGCTTCTTACATGATTCTAGGTTAATGGGTACTACCCATAGGCTCTGATTTATTACCCTATAGGTTTTGATTTATCTTTTGATTGCGTTGACTTAGAAGCTTTATTTTTTTACAGCTTCAAGGGACCGCAAACATGAGTATATGGTATTAATTTCAACGTGATACGTCCATGGGTTCCTGAGAAAAGGGGTCTTGACAGACAGACAGACGGACAACAAAGTGGTAAGGGTCAAGAGTTCCTTTTTTTCCTTCTGAGAAATGAAACCCTAAAAACAGTCGAATTCTTCACCTTTTTGGAGTCGGTTAAAAAGTATAAAAGCAATGACCTTGCGAAACTAACACTAGCAACCAGACTCTTACCTAATCATGGGCTATAGTGTTGGGAAGTTCTTTGGCATTTCTCGTCATTAATTCAATTGCTGGGGTGGAGCCGTGACGGTATAGTGTGCGATGACCTTTACTGTCCGACTATAATAAAGACCAAATTAAGTATGAGCTGCTAGAGACTATTTTGCCAGTCAATTATAATTGGATAGGAGTCTACCGTCTTCATAGTGGCTTTCCATCGGGTGAGTTGGAAGACAAACGCCTATTCCAATTTATAATAAAAAAAATCTACCTGCCTATTTTTAAATTGGTATAAAATTTACGATAGAACAATAGGCATTCGTAGTTTAATGACATAATGATAAGATCTACACTGAAACGTTCAATAACAATCTTAATAACAAAGATTCGAGTTGACACGGTCAGGTTGTTTGTTGTTACTCCAAACATTAGATTTCTGCCTTGTAGAAATCGCTATCTTATCTTTTAGGGGAAAATCTACCTTTTAACTTTAAAGGCCGTATACTTTATTTATACAAAGTTGCTTGAATCATCGTTAAAGTTATGTAATCAAATATGTACTATATTTATGTGCGGAACACCTATTGTCATAGATAAAACTCGGTGAAATGATAATAAATATTTAAATCGAGATATTTTACTAGATTAACGATAAAAAAGTTCCTTTTCAAAATAATCTTGTTACAAGACAGTTATCAATCTATAATATAAATATAGGCAGTCATGGGACTGCCGACAGAAGTGAAAACTTAAACGAAACAAAGAACCTAAAACGTCACAGCAATCCCCGCGTAAAAAAAAAAAAAAGGTTGATGACATCAATTAATAAGGAGCTGACAGAAATCAACGTTTAGATTAGTTAGATTAGCACCCTCTGTATTATTAGCGTGACGGTCACGAGTTCAATGCTTTTTCCCCATAGTAAAAGTGCATAAACGTGCCTAAAGAAGTTTTCCCTTCAAAAACATTTAACTATGGGCACTATCAACGTCACTATCGAGTGACGAAAATTATGTAATCAAATACTAGGTATATATTTTAAGTCTGGAACACCTATGGTCACAGATCGGTGTGACGATAATAAAGATTTAAATCGAGATATTTTACTAGATTAACGAAACAAAAAAAAGTTATTTTTCAAAATAATCTTATTACGAGACAAACTTATTAATCATTAAAAAAAAGGGGACTATGGGCACTATCAACGTTAATCTTACTGGAGAGTGATTTAAATGATTGAAAAAATAATAATCTAGGTATAAAGAAACAAAACTGAACTGCAAAATTGAATTCAATTAAATGTTTTTTTTGTAATGATACCCTACTCTCTCCCTCTTACCCCCTTCCCCTACGCCCACCTTAAAGGCCGGCAACGCACTTGTGACTCTTGAGTTGCAGGTGCCCATGGGCGGTGGTAGTCATTTACGATCAGGTGACCCGTCTGCTCGTTTGCTATTGTATGTATACTATTAAAAAAAAAGAAAAAACCTACACTTCATTTGGGAAAGCTTCTGGACGTTTGTTTTAACAGTAAGTAGGTCACATCGTTTACACATATTTCACCATTTAAATTAATATCCTATTTTTATATCAATTTATGCGCGCGGCGCACGGCTGCCCACTGAATTTTGGCACACGATTAGTCAACCCCACACGGTCGCTGGGCTGCAGGCAGTCTAAACTGGTGCTGACGGAGGTCTCACCACGTTTGACCGGCACCTATTCACCATCAATGCGACAGACACTCCTCTATGCAGAGGATGTCTCAACGCGGAGTAAATGGCCGCCCACGTTATCATGGAAGGCGAGGCCCGAGTGGCCACATAACCGTTTGGAAATGGGAAAGATGACCTTCGATACATAAATAGAAATCATCAATCAATAAAAAAAACGTTATCGTCATTAACTTTCGATTTAAGTAGCGGTCTGCACAATATAAGTAAGAGGAACAAAGAAATCTTTTTACTACTCAAAACTGTAAAATATCATTGAAAAATTAAGCTAGAATACGTATTAACGTGAAATGACCATAAAAACACACACCACAACTGTTTTCTTTAAAACAAATAAAAGATAATCGAAAAATTTAATAATTACTATTCAATGTTAGTCTTGCTTTATTAGAAATATCTTGGTGGTTCTAAATAAATATAACACAACAGGAAATCTATGCAGTAGTCTTAAGATTTCGTGATCGTCCAACTTTCCTCACATTATAAACATTACAATCCTTCTTGCGCAGTCGGGTAAAAAAAAGCTGAAAGTATCTCTGCATATGTCCCCAACAGAGGTAGGAACGATCGGCCACTATGAAGTTTGGAATGTTTGGATAACCGTGGCTTTGGTGGGTAACAGGTACTCAGAGTTGCCGGAATAGTGCTCAAGCAGCCAAGCCACAAACCCCGCTACTCGCGACATTATCGCGTTGCTCCGCATTCCAGTATTGACGTTGCAATTGACGACAACATTGTGGCAGCGTGCGCATGTATTACTAATTCAATAAATTTTAATAATTTTTCATCACGTAATAAGTAAGTAATTTAACATGAATTTAATTACTTACTTAACACGTACGAACGACACGGGCGTTCTATGCAAACTGTAATATTGCATTGCACTACACAGACTACACTACTACACTATGGTACTGGTACTCGGTTACAATTACGCGAGTCGTGTTTGTTTGCCAAGTTAGTTACTATATAATAATTATAGTTTAAAAACTACGCTTTCATAGAAAATTCAACTAAAAAAAATAAAAAATTCAATCGAATTATTGCATTGTCATCGGTCTTTGACACGTGTGCAAAATTTGAATGAAATCTGGCGGTTTAAAGTGGGTCAAAATCGCGCCCAAAGGAGTCGGTTACAAACATACAAGTACAGCTAATATAAAGCGTGTAAAAAAAATGACATATGTGAAAATTAATGTATACCTAATTACATATTCAGTTGTGTGGCATTTCAGCGATTGAAACTAAAAGATCGATGCTATTTTTTCATTAATCAAGTATCATATTTTGAAATAAAACACAAAAAAGTTTGAAGTAAGGAATTTATAGCGAATTGGTCTATCAAAAGTTTATTATAAGTTTATTACTCCTATAAATTTACTTTAATCTTAATATTTTTACACCCCCGATAGTCGATAGTGATAAATAATAATCGCAACGGATTAACCCGGATAGGTATACCACGTGAATTTATGTGGGGTACTTATTAAAAAGTCACTTGACAATATGTTTTTAAAAAGTGATGGATGCATTTATTAGTGCTATCGTAATTAACATAATAATTATATCAAACTCTTTCGATATCAGATAAACCGTTTTTGGCTTTGACATAATGTCATTAAGATAAATTGTTAATAATATCGACATTGAGGTGATGCATAATACCTATTAGTATCTCTGATTTTTACATCTAATTTCTAAAACATTTAATCATTGCTCGTGTACCTAATACCTTCTTTTGAATTTTGAACGTCTGAAGACATTCAAATGTAAAATGTCTTCCTGTTTCATCGAGTAATTAAGGGATGGAATATTTTTATGCCATTTAGATCAATAAAGTTTATAAAAAAATGTAAGCAGACATAATAATGTACTAAGCACAATAATTAATAATATTGTGTTCATTGGTATCGGTAGCGATCAGGATTACCGCGAGATGTCGATTGCCTTTTATTTGCTTTGCACCTTTAAAGTACTGGTCTATGTCTATATCTACTGTGTGTAATGTTATTGCCTGATATGTCATAGCCAATTGCAATTGCTAATGTTCAATAACGACAATAGATAACAATCAAAATATCACATATTTTTTTGGTAGAACATGTTATTATGTCTGTGGCCGTGTGTATGTGTGTTATAAAATTGGAGAAATTGTGTTACTGGAACAATGAACTTAGATAGCCAAACGTATTAAGTTCTAGACCCAAACATTGATAATAAGTATTAACAATGATTAGCACATAGGTATCTATATGTCAATAGGCAAATACAAAATAGTTAAGAACCATTTTCTCCTGTTGTTGTGTTTGTTGTTTGTCGAGTTTCTTTATTTTTTTAAGAGTCGTGTTATTGATAGCCGAAACGTAGTTGATTTGTTTGAAAAAAAAAATGGATTTTGAAAAACAAACTTCGGAAAATGCTTTTCAAAACAGTTAAGAACCGTTTTCTCCTGTTGTTGTTTGTTGTTGGTCAACCGATTTTCTTTATTTACTTTTTAAGAGCGATATTTGTAGCCGAAAAATAGTTGATTTGATTGAAAAAAAATGGGTTTTGAAAAACAAACTTCGGCAAATGCTTTTTCTGATGTAGGTACACATTTCGAAACAACAAATTATGCATGTTTTTATTTTAAGAAGACTTAAAAGAAATCCGGACGTTCCATCAACATAAATACCCATAGTTTCATTCATGTCGGCTCTCTGTCTTTCGAAATATTAGGTTTATCGGTCAATTTTCAAGCTCAATTTGTCAGTTTCAACATAAATTTTCCCATTGTATTTTGTTTTTAACGGCGACAGTGGTTCACAAACTTGCCAAACTGTAGATTTACCAGCTAATAATTAAGAACACTAGACAATCTTATATTACTAAAAAACGTAGTAAAAAATGCTTTCAAGTACCTAAGTATTGGATTATTATGTCCCAATTTTAGCAAAGACTCGAGATATTTCTAAGGGTGATTATCAAAATGTTACCCTAATAACCAGTAGAACGATGATATATAAGCTTTTGTCTACACTAGACTTTAAAGTACATTCGCGACAATTATATAAACATAGCGCACCGACGACTGGGCGATTGTTTTCATCCGTAATTATATAACTAGGAAGTTATAGTGTTTCGCTACAATCCGAGATTAGCGTGTTCAAAGAAACGAGCACTCTTTATTATTCTTTTTATTTACTTAAGGTCTACCAACAGTTGTTACAGTGGAGGGCAATAAATTAATATACAATGTTTTTCTGCTTTTTGTGCTACTGCTTAACCAATTATAGGTAAAGATAACATGTAAAGTTTTTTCTTTCGCAAGAAACATAATTAAAAATATACATATATACATGTATTTAAACTTAGCAAAAAGTACATGCGCGTACCTAGCTTTTAGTACTCTAACTTTTCGTTTTTGTATTGAAGCGGGAATGCAATGGATCCACTGCCTTCCCGTTTCAATACAAAAACGAAAAGTTAGTTCAATCAAGTCAGCTTATCATAGTCCATTGCTGGACATACTATTGCATCATGCAAATTGCTCGGTTTGGTTGACACGTCCGCCTAGACTTGAAATACTCTTTTTCAGATAGTCATTTTCCGTTGTTAGTAACTTTATAGCCTCTGATGACAATTTTAACTCTTTTACTACATTGTCCTAATTTTTTATTGTCCTAATTGGGGGCGACTTCGACTATAGTGGGCGAAGCCTCTTCTTCGACCTCGATGTCACATTATCTGCAGTTGCTGCATTCCCTTCAGGGTTACTCATGCTTTTACTTCGCTACACGTATCAGCGCTATGTGTTGTATTAACTGTGTAGGTGAACAGCTGCTGATATGGAAGGGCAACGGCTGCCAATAATATTTTATGTGATTAGTTGTTCTATGAGTAAATTTATTTTTTTCAGATATTAGCGGATAGTGACAAACGAGTTGATTATACGTTACTTTTCAGGTACGTCAAGTCGTAGCGTCCTCGTTGTAGTAGTTGATATAGCACACAGTTGTGACTTTTCTTATCTTTTATCACTTTATTATACATGAACAAAAATTTTAAAAATATAATATTTTGCTAAAAGAGATTTTTCATCAGTTCGGTTAGAAATAATGAAAAATCTGCGAGGCCTAGGACTTTCCTAGCAACAGCAGATCATGGCACGTAGCTTGAAGAAACTACTTGAATTGATTGTACTTATCCATTTAATAATATCCTAAGAAATCATACTATACTTATCTATTATGTATATTATTTTGTTAAAATTACACTACTAGACTTTACAGAAACCATTTATACTCATGTACATATATGTATATTGTATATGTATATTTTATTTGATACATTTTATTTATTTATTCAAGTTATTTATTTATCCTAGTCGAATATATAAGTACATAAATAAACATGTATTGAACGTTATTTAAATTACCAAAGGTTTTTTTTTTCAATGTCGTAAGTAATGTAATTGTTTAGCTATAAAATAGTTTCTACTTAGTCATTGCGCCACAATCGGCCCATTACCTACTTATACAACATGTTACGGAAAGGTTAAAAAATAAACCGGAAAATTTCGATTTAAAAATAATGTTGTTCTCTGGTGTAAGTTCACAATCCTAAACGACGTATTATTCATTTTCATGGCAATTATAATAATTTTGTTTTTATTTTTTTATATGTACATTAACAAAATAAGACTTCTGTATTAAATACCAGGCAAGTGCGAGGCTGACTCGCGCACCGAGGGTTCCGTAAGCAAACTTGTATGTAGGTAGTAATATCGGGAATCAATTCTCAAAGATTTTTGCCTGTCTTTTCCAACCGACAAACTTTACTGTTTTAAAAATATTCTCCCATACATCATGTACATGTACGACAAAGTCAACTTACCAACGGAACACATATAAGTCTGTAATCACAAAAACTATTTTTTTATGTGATATAAAAACAAATTAACGACTTTTGGATTTTTTCCTTTACTTGTGATGTGAAACTTTGCTTCCTACCAAATTTCATGATTCTAGGCCAATGAGAAGTACCCTATAGGTTTTGATTTACCTGCGAAATGTTCAAATTTGGTCAAATCTAAGGCTTAATGGCCGTATCTTCTGTGTTGACTTAGAAGCTTGATTTTCTTACAGCTTCGAGGAACCGTAGACATAAGTATTTGGGATACATTTCAACCTAATGCGGCTACTTGTTCCTGAGAAAAAGGGTTTTGACAGACGGACTGAAAACACAGTGATCTTCCAAAGCTTCCTTTTTTCTTTTGAGGAACGGAACCCTACAAATCACGTATTTTATATAGTCTTTCCAAAGGTTGTTAAAAGATCGTGGCCTGCGATAAGACTGTCCATTGTGATACTGTAATAATTTGTTTCCTACCAACTGCTATGTGTTGCATATCTACCTAAACATGTTTCGATCTCGTATCTATCACCATTTTAACTTCGCATTTATCTCTTCCTTACAAAATATTTATATTACCTTGTCTACGAGTGTGTACACCGAAATATGTATGTAGGCATATTATAATGTACATAAATATGACTATATACTATGCCATCCGCTAATATTTATTTACATGCGTCATAAAATGACGTTATTAACAATAAATTCTATACCGATTGGTGTTATCTATTGATAGTAGATAATATATATTAATCGGCCCAAAAGACCGCAAACTGTTCCTAGCCGGACAACACTATGCGAGAATCATGTAATCAACTTAAATATTTAATAGCGTCAAGTTTTTGGATTATCAGACAATTGTAGTACTATTGCATAGTTATAAATAACTAAATATACAAAAAACAGCAGCAGCCGCGTGTTTGAGCTTATTCATTTTTTTCAATTAAGTTACATAAATAGAGGTTTTAAGTACCAATGTAAGTAACTACTATAATTATTATTATATTTTGGCTACAAAAAAAAATTGTTGAGTAGCTTTTGACCTGCAGTGCTTTTGAGTTTTCGCAGTTAGGAAGCTGTTTATCATCCTCGCATAAAGGATTCTTAACGTAGTAAAATAGTTATACATTATAATTTATAGCATAACCACAAAATACATAACAGTACAGAATTCCCACTCCGCCAAATCATTTAAATAAATAGCGACTCTTCTTCCGACACAATAAAGTTGCAATTTAGGTCGCACATCGCTAAATACCTACGGTTATATTCACTATGTGTAACTCTTATCTGTTCTGACGGCGCCCGCGACGTTAGGGTTGTCGTTTTTGAAGAATTAATGAATCTGAATATTTAATTATCAGTAAGTAATGTGCCTATTACTCTATTTTTGTGAACAAATAAACTTATGCTAGGTACTAATAACTCGATAGTCTAGATGCGAACGGATGACGCGACGCAGCGCTTGAGTGTGCATCGAAGTAACGTGCGGCCCGACCGGTCGGGCCGCATGAGCCCACTAAATTTTGGCACGATTAGTCGTCCCCGCCGTGTGCTTGTAGCTTTATACCCGCAACCCCCGAAAATGAATTAGTGGGCGAATTCTAGACATTTGTATTAAATTCGGTAAAAAAGGAATTTGAAAAGTAAACGACGACGACTGTATGACTGATGTTAGGTACTGAAAAATTTGAGGGGAATAGTATAGATGGAGATAAGTACTTTGCGTAAACATTTATTACTCATGAAAAGTTTCTAAGAACCATTGCTACCTATCTAAAGTAACAGTTTTTATAGCGAACTGACATCAGTTCTGCGTTATGTTATTAGTTATTACGCTAATATAACTTGAAACGTCTACACCATGTGTTTCCACCGTTCAATAAAGGTCAAGTGGAAAATACCGTGGGAACTAAAAAAATATAGTTGAAAAATAAAGGAATTGTTAAATATTCAGTAGAATATTCTTAAAAATGTTTGACGATACGATTGTACATAGGTATGTACAATGTAATCGATACGGATGACATAGTTCAGAAACCCACAAATTATACACTTCATCGAACACACCGACCTCTTGCAATTCGCATGCAGTCTCGTAAGAAAACCTGGATTCGTTAAATAATACCTACTGTTAAAAGGTGGCTAACTAAACAGCATTGCTATATTAGTCGATGTGGCAATGGATAATCGATAAGGTATGCGATAAATTGATAGAGTGGAAGCCAATTGTGAGTGCACTTCCACCAAACTTTCCTTGAACCTTTAACAAAGCTATTTATAAATGAATTATTTATCTTGCTATAAAAGTACTTGCGCACGAGACATCAACAGCCCCATATCTGTTGTTGGCTTCTAGTTATCTAAAATGCAATAAACAATGAAAAGCTTTTGCACGATAATTCCTTAATAATATAGATTAACAAAAAGAAACTCCTTATTTTTACATGTTTAGTAACAAAATATTATGAAAAAATGATACCAAGTTAGCTTAGAAGAGATAGTACTAAATTTCCACCTAGTACCCAGGATAACATATCCGTTTAGTATCTACTAGCAATAGATTCCCTACAGGTCTATCTACAGGTATACTTTGGTATGTTGTTTGTCCAAAAATAGTTGTAAGTCAATAGTGTCGTAGAATTAGATTATGCGATGCGTAATTTTCAGACGTGTTCATCGTTCAATGCAGATTTATTTTTAAACGAGCCTGAGCAAAACTATTAATGTTTACACGCTTTCAATCTAATTACAGATCCTTGGTGCAGCAGCGATCCACTGGCTAAGGGAGGAAATGATGCACATTGTTAGGTTTTCTCGATTCCGTGTGTATGTCACACATCTATACGGCCTATGAGGCTTTTTGGAGGGCAAACCTCTCAGGCTTGTATTAATGCACAGTTCAATGTAGCTGATTACTAAGCATGATTCATCAAAGAATGTTGATTAGATAAAGTATTGTTTTATTAATGAGTTAATTAGATTAAAAATTAGAATTTAGATTAATAATATAATTACGCAATATGTCTAGTCAGTCAAAAATCTAGTCTAGTCATGTTTCTTTTTTGTATTTAAACTGTGGAGGTTGGTTATTTATTTAACTGTTTGAGATCGTAAGTTTATAGTTAAGCTTGTAACAATGCGACTAGTTCATATAAGGTCGGGGAAAAAGTTTCTTCGTATTTTATATACAAATTCAAGACATATTTTTTCAAAGTTTGATTACATTTCTTTATAATATATATGTGCCATTTTGGTCGATAACTTGTTGTCATCTTGTAGGTAGTGACATAATCCCGTTGCTGTAGAAATCTCAGATTTTTTTTCAAAAAACTGCGACAAGTAGTTTTGACAGTCCTCTCTTGATATTAACCTAATACTACCCAATAAACTCTGAAGAGACCGAAACAGGTGAAAATCTGACGGTGCAAGGTCAGGACTATCGTGAATGCATTAACACTTCCCAACCAAGCACTCTCAATTTTTTTCTGAGTGGTCAAAGATGTGTGTTGGCGTTATCAGGATGAAAGACCAGCTATCTTAGCTACTGCATGAGCATAGCATGCATGAGCTCCCCAGAAAATATTTTTTGTTCGATTCATCGACTTTGCTACTTTAAAAAATAATAATAAACGTAATCGTTTTATCTTCAATCTAACGTTACTTTAGTGTTCTTACTTGAATATAATCCCTTTATACTTTCATTGAGTCCCTTACACAGGTATGCATGTAAGTATTTTATTTCTGCTATCAAGAAATATCTTAAGAACGCGTTTTCTGTTGTTTTAAGTTTATAGTTTTGAGTAGAAATAAGAATAAAGTAGGCCATCTTAATAAGCCATGGTTTATATAAACTACATTTTTTTAAATTTATAAATTAAGTAAGTACTTACATATGCTTTACAAAAGCCAAATTATTATTAGTTCAATTCATGTGATAATATTAGTTACCATTGTTTAAAAATCGTTTCATTGATCATCGTTCCATTTAAAAATCGAGATTGTATTTTTTATATTACTGAAAGTTGAAAAAAAAACATACGTATTTGAAATTGCATGCTTTTAATATTTTTTGTTCACTTATAAATTCGTACATTATAAATCTGAGACCATATAGTTTTATAACATTAAAGCCCCGACGAAGGTAGGAAAAAAATCGTTAATTTTTTTTATTGAGAATACTAACACAAGTTCGCCACTAGCTATACTTACTGAAGAAAAGAAAGAAATTAAATTTAAAAAACTGAAAACACGCTTAATTAGCAAACTAAACTAAAAAGTAAAAAATAATGTTTGATTGAAAAAAGCCAAAGAATGTTTTTAATATATTTTTATATAATAACTCTGCTCTTATAAACAGCTACCAAATAACTATTTGTAACATTTCACGTACCTAAAGCTCTTCACGCTTATTTACAATCAAAAAATATTTTCTATCTTTTAGTTTTGTATTGAAGTCTTGAAGTTGGTGAGAACTACACTGAAAGATTCTGTTACATACATAGATACAGGTCAAGGTAATATAGAGCGTGTAAAAAGAAAATAGTTTGACAAACTGAAGAGAAAAATGTACTGAACGGCTTTGTGTTTACCTATCTATGTAAAAAAAAAACAAAATGATTCAATTTTTTTTCGTATTGATACCACTAAAGCTCTTCAAGAGCTACTAAACAAAAAATAAATAAAGAAAATCGATTGACAAAACATAGGAGAGAAAATAGATCTTAACTCTTTCGTATTTGCCTGTTTATATAATATATATTATAGATATAATAATAATGTGAGAATTATTACATAACGTCATCTAGATTAATGGGTAAATATACTTAGATATTTTTTTTTTATACATACAGACGAGGACCATGTAGTGAAAAAAGCATTACACTTGTCTGAACACAGGAGAGATAGAGGACGACCTCCCGCCACGTGGTGGGCCAGCATGACGAAACTCTTATCAGAGGAAAAATTGCCCGCCCTGACGACTCAGGACAGATTGTCCTGGCGCCACAAAATTAGAGAGCTAGACCTGACCCCACATAACGCGAAAATGAGCGAGGAACAAGAAAAAGAAACATCCACACTAGCAAATAGCCATATTCCAGCATACAAATATCTTCACTGAATGAACTGAACTAAGTTATCTATGATACATCGTTTATGTTACTAAGATATAAGGCTCCCAAGTTATCTTCAACTATTTTAAAACTTGCAACCCGCCCCGGCTTTGCACGGGTAGCAGAGCCATCTTTAACAATCATCATATTTCAACCAATTACAAAATATCATCCTCCGCGCCTTTTCCCAACTAAGTTGGGGTCAGCTTTCAGTCTAACTACGATACGGCCGAACTTTGATATTTTACGTGAAGTGAATGCCATCAGACCTCCACAGCCCCAGTACTAGGCGATATCGAATTTCTGTAGTAAGACAGGTTGTCGGACTTTTTAGGCTCCAGGGTTACACGTAGCGAATGCCACAGATGATTGTATGGCACCCGGGACCGACGGTTTAACGTGCTCTCCGAGGCACGGAAGGGTCTCAATGTGTTAAGAATGGTCACCCATCCTAGACTGACCTGGCTAGTATTACTTAACTTTGTAATGTGCTAAAACAGACAGACGCGGCGGGGGACTTTGTTTTATAAAATGTAGTGATGATTTATATAGTTTTAAATTAAAGTCATGTAATTACAAAAGGAATGGATTAACTGGCAGTAGCGACGTGTAGCCCAGAACCACTCTTGCTTCAATTGCACAGGGTGTAAGTCGCCGCCGGAAGGTTTTCTTTTCTGACTATTCTATTTTCTGACTATTTCATTTTGAAACGTATTGACATTAATTTCTAACGCAAGTAGATTTTGTAGAATATAAAATTTCATTGAATTAAAAAATATATAATATTATCCACGTAATCTAACTTCTTTGGCGTCTTAAAAAAATTAAATGAATATACCTACATTGTTTGTTAAATTGTTACAGTTAAGTTGATAAAAAAATGGAAAAACAAAACTCATTCCAGAAATATTCTACAAATACTTATTTAAAAAAAAACTAGTCGTTTTGCAGTGTGAAAAAGGTTGTACAAAAGGGAATAGGTACGAGTATTTTCTATCAAATGATATCAATTTATACCTAAGAGTACACGTAAGGTCTAAATTCTCGATATGAAGAAAGACCGTGAAGATAGAAACACCCACTATGATCTGGGGTCATCGATATCTCGTTGTTATCATGCTACTCTAAAATATTACACAAGAAAAACAGTTATAATTATCAAAACCGATAGTTTAGTTTGTAGCCGTATTTTTTACGTTGCTGTTCTGACTACTAATAATGTATATAAAGTAAGAAAGCAAGTAAAATGTAACATGATCGAAAAGTGTGACCTTACAAATAATTATAGTTTAAAAAATTAAAAAACACGCTTTTATGGAAAATTCAACTAAAAAAAATAAAAAATTTAATCGAATTATTACATTGTCATCGGTCTTTGACACGTGTGCAAAATTTGAATGAAATCTGGCCGTTTAAAGTGGGTCAAAATCGTGCCCAAAGGAGTCGGTTACAATTTACAAACATACAAGTGAAGCTAATATAAAGCGTGTAAAAATGACTGTGGTACTTAAATAAAATTTACTACATGACATTTTTTCTTCCAATATGAGATTCGAAGCCCTGGCTTCAAATGATGGAACTCCAAATGGTTTTAGTCGGTCCGATTAGTTTTTATTTTATTTAATAAATAATCTATACCTACATAATGTATTGCCAGGATGATATAATAATATGATAAGTTAGCAGAATCTTATAGTCAGGTGTTCATCATAGAAAATTCTATTATATATCAAAAAAAAATATCCATTATGTTAGTTGATTACTGTAGGAGGCTCTACAATGGTATCGTGCGGTCCATGGCCCTATATGGGGCCCCTATTTGGGCGGAGAACCTGACGGCCCGCAATGCTGCCATATTGCGGCGACCACAGCGAGCGATGGCCGTCAGAGTCATAAGGGGATACCGCACGGTTTCCTTCGAAGCGGCGAGTCTCCTAGCCGGAACTGCACCATGGGACCTCGAGGCGAAGACACTTGCGTCGTTGTATCAATGGCGCAAGGAGCGAGAGCTGGGGCCCACTCCTCAGGAAATTGAGGTGCAACGGTCTCAGCTCCGTCAGGTCCTAATGGCAGAGTGGAAAGAGCGACTTGAGCGACCAAGCGCAGGGCACGCCACAATTGTGGCGGTAAGACCCATCATGGAGGATTGGCTGGAGAGGCAGCACGGCAGCCTCTCCTACCGGCTGACGCAGGTGCTGACCGGCCACGGCTGTTTCGGAAAGTACCTGTGTCGCATAGGCCGGGAGCCAACGTCTGCGTGCCATCACTGCGGAGGCTGTCGCGAGGATACTGCACTCCACACTCTTGTGGAGTGCTCAGCGTGGATGCAACAGCGCCACGACCTCGCGGCGGCTATCAGTGTGGGAAGCCTCTCGCTGGAGACCATGGTTCTGTCCATGGTCCAAAGTGAGAGTGCTTGGGAATCCGCCGCTTCTTTTTGTGAGGAAGTGATGTCCACTAAAGAGGCGGCGGAAAGGGAACGGGAGAGGACTAGTACTCTCCCGTCCCGAAGAAGAGGCACCAGGCGCCGGAGAGCGCAGAATGATCTCCGGCCTCCATGAGCGCTGGCCTGGGGGTAACGGGTGAGGCTGCCCGTTACTCTAGCAGAAGCAGGCCTGAGATGGTGGCGCGACGTGTTCCGCGTGCGCCTCTCTAAATTGGAAGGAGGGCAAGGCCCTCCGCTACCATTGGTGTGGCTGCCTTCTATTTGAGGGCGGCCAAAGTCTGCTTGGGTTCTCGGGGACTTCCTTCCTAGGGTATACCCGAGTCCCTTGCGATAGACTCACTTGTTACGGAACACCGTGTGGTTTTAGTCGGTTCGATTCCGACATACCACCTCACCAATAGCCATGGTGAGGTGATGACCCGGGGGGGTTTCCACACGAAAAAAAAAAAAAAAAAAAAAAAAAAAAAAAATGTTAGTTGATTAAATAAATATTTGCTTTCGTATAAAACTGTTCGTTTCGGCAATTTGATATCCCATATTATTACGTACTTAGACCACGTCATTGTACATTGTACGTATCATGGTAATGATTTTCTGATGATTGGTGAATAGAAATAGGTTTTATTTAAGTTACGGTAGGTAACATATTCGTTTTTTGTCTTACGACGTTTGGTAATTGACAACAAAACACTAGAGTAAAGTTAAACTCGCGTAGAAAGGAAGAGTACGGTTATTTGCAAATGTAAGTTTGTACGCATAATTGATACCATTTACCATGTTATTTTAAGACCATAGACTTATAGGCTTTCTTGTTGTCTATAAGTAAAAGTCTATTTTCAGTTTATTTTTTCAGAATTTTAGGCTTTGTTGTTTCGGGGATAACAGGGGGAGTGGGAGATGGCCAATTTTCCATTTAAACTAATAATTTTAAAATAATATTTGGGAACCTCACGACAAAATCCCGATCCCGATCCGTTTTTTTATTGAGACGTAAGCGACTGCCGACTGCCGTCAAATCTTAATAACCCAAGTACTAGGCAATATCGAAGTTCTGTAGTTAGACCACGTTGTCGGACTTTTTAGGGGTTCCAGGGTACCCGTAACAAATGCCACAGATGTTCGTATGACAACCGGGACCGACGGCTTAACCTGCTCTCCGAGGCACGGACGGGTCTCAATGTGTTAAGAATGATACCCATTCTAAGACTGACCTGGCTAGCATTACTTAACCTTGCAATGTGCTAACCTACTCGGTTACCACTTAGCTACGAGCCCAAGAGGGCAAATTATAAATACTTTCAAAAATTCGAATAGTCAGAAGATAATACTCGTACTCGGTATTTCCGTAGTATTTTTTCATTTCCTTCTAAATTGATTAATTACGTCAATGTATTAAAGAATATTCTGTGAAGGCAGTTAATCCGTGATAACTTAATGCACTAATGTACGAAGACGCGGCCAAGAGATAACAGTTTGATAATGAGAGCGGTTATCACTTATCACCTCATGGCGCGATGCAACGATATGGGCTTGGCTGTGTACCTAAGTGTGGAACTGTGTGATGTAGATGCTAGTATAATAAGCTTTGATATTTATATGCTAGTAAAATATACGTTTGTTTCAATACAATCCTAAGTTTAATAATTAAATTGATTAACATTAATAATACCTAATTATTTTATCAATACAGGGAGGAAAACTTGGAGCGCAATACAGCTAAAGTATCCAAGCCTAAATCGAACAATATGAAATAATTATAATTATGTAAGTATATGAACTACTCGTGACTAAGGGATTTTTGTATAAGCATGATATTGATTGTATTACGATACAAAACGCGATTTACGAAGGTTATTTATTCGTATTTACAAGAGTTCAATATGCAAAGCGTCACATGTGTACTATGTAAATTTTGACAGGCGACCTAGTGACCGATGTAACAGGTAATCCCCTGGCGGGAATTTGTGTGTAAACTTTCGACTGTCTCAGATGTCTGTTGATTGATTTAACTAACAATATCTGTAAATCGTAATGGTTATTTTTATGTAATATAAATAATATAGTACCTGTATGAAATTTTCTAGTGCTTACCTATATGAATTTTATGGACGTAAAAATAGGAATTACTTTATAGTTTCACTACACTTTATAAATAGTTTTACACTGACATATCGTCGCACATTTTGTACCTTTTTAATAACAGAAAATTAATGATAAAATATATTATGTGAGAAATGTACAGATGACCGCGAGTATGCGACCGTCGTCTGACCTCGTGTGGGTCGACAGTGTGGACGGAAAATTGTAGCGACTGAGGTGACGCGAGTGCCGTAGCCAACTGGCGATTTGCCCTACGGGCACGGCGCGACCACATACAGCTCGAGTATAAAGTTCACTTCACTCTTCGCGAAGACATGGTAAACACCTTAATTTTTCGCGCGTTAAACACATTCAAGAATGTGCGAAGAACTTGCGCTAACACAGTTATGTAAATGGGAAACTATGAAGGTGAAATCAGTAGTAGATATTGAAATACATACTGCAACGTGGTTGCCCTGGGCTTCCACTTCCATGGCGATTGGATCACTTGCACCACTCATGTTATCACGACGCACGTGCTACCCGGCGGCCGCGCAGATGACTGAGTGTGCGTCGTTTACGCTTGCGCTGTATTTCTGAACCCGCTTCTGATAAACAATACTGGCTTTGGCTAATCAGAGGTGATTTCCACATTATTGAAATGGACCTATGCCTGTTTGAAACAATATCTAATCAATTTTATATGTAATAAACGTTGATAATACTGCATTCAAAAATCAACAAAATTTAACTTCCAATGTCTAAAATATTTATAATTATGTACACATTTACAAAGAACAAGATACTTTAAAACACAAATTAAATGAACTGTGAAATGCATTTAACGATTACATTAAGTACCTAAATAGAATTTTTTAGACAACACAACTACTTTTGGACAACTGTGTTCGTCATCTAAGTAATCAAGTGTCACACGAGTAGGCGGATCAATGAACATATTCTTTTCCTTTTTCGGGGTACCTATCTATGTGTAATTTAGTTTTTGTTTTGTTTGAAAGGTTACTTGATCAAGAGTGTTCTTAGCTATAATTCAAGAAGAACTGTTCAGCCGTTCGAAGATCATCAATTCTTTTTCAATCGTTGAAGGGATTTTTGAGTCGGGGATTTTTAATTTATTTAATGTATACTTGTCACTTAAAAACTGAGCCATGTAGCCCAGGTAGTAATTATGACTGAAAGAAAATATATAAATAACAAATATTATAGAAGACTATGCCCTGCTTTCGTGTACCTAGGTATACCGGGACACATGTTCTCGTAGGAACTTTAAAGAACCTCAGAAAATGGAATAACCGAGGAAGTATTTTGCGTCTGTCTACCCCGAAGGGTGGAAAGCGTTAATCTATGTTTGTACCTATGTATGTATGTACTTTGCTTCTACGATTGTTCCTTTCTAGGTTTAATTAAATATAGGTAGACAAAGGAACTAGCCATTGACATGCAATGTAATAGTAATAATTTGATGCGCATGTATTAACAGAAACTCAGCAGGCAATCAGATTTAATTTAGGTGAGGCCTTAAATTCTTGTCATTAATCATTTGATAAATAAAAAATGGATTATCGTGGAAGGATTAATGTGCAGGTGATTCTCGCTGTAGACGCCACTTTTGCTGATATCACATTGTAACTATACCAAGGTACGTTAAATTGAACACATATATAGACTTCATTAATCCACATTGAATTTCAAACAGTAGGTAGGTGTTAAAAGGTGTTAAGTTATGTAAATCGAAATATTTTAAATTTTTTATTTACATTATTATTGATCTCATGACTTATCAGGACATCTGTCGGAACCGTCGTCTCTTTACTATTTCTCTTTGGTGAACCGATCATAGAGTAATATAGTAATTATTTTTTATCTAATAACTCAGAGTACCGTGGTCTCTAGTGTTTGTATACTCTTTGGTGGTCTCTACTGCTGACAAAAATGTAGATGTACCATACGTCCCTACACTACCTTTATTTACCAAAATAATTTTAGTAGTTAAATGATTAAATTCAGAGTAATTAATTTGCTCAAATTTTTCTTGTGTTTGTTGACATAAGTACTCATATTTTTGACCACCTCAGTCCCTTGAGTTTGATCGCTTTCACTTTAAAAGTGCCTACATAACATAGACACTGCAGTAAGTACTTTTATGTACAATTTTAACACGTGGTTAAAATGTTTGCAAACCATAATATATCTAGATCTAATAGATGTACGTACATAAAAACTGCCTATTATGGCAGGCATTACATATTGAGAACTAGCGCTTAGTATATCATTGAGAAGTATGCTTAATAAATATGTAGTGAGAACCAGGTGTCTACGCTTATGTTAATGCAACGAAATAAAAAAAAGTAAAATTCAGTTACATTAGTTTAGTTTAGGTACATTAATATAATAAATACCAATCCAGAAAGTTTTTTCTTACGAAATACCTATGTTATATCATCCTCATCCTTCGCGCCTTTTCCCAACTAAATTTAGGTCGGCTTTCAGTCTAACTATGATACGGCCGAACTTTGATATTTTACGTGAAGCGACTGCCATCAGGCCTCCACAACCCAAGTCCTAGGCGATATCGAAGTTCCAACTATTGTCTTAGTGTTGTTGTTGTTGAATTTGTTATAAATTTCAACTTTTAAATAAAACGCCTATTTTAAGATATCTATGGTCATCAACCCAAGAAAGTCATACTTCTTTAACAGACTCTAATATTGTTCTATGTATTTGTGTTGTATGGTGTGGTGTAAATCTCCTAAACTTATAGTGTATTAATTTAGGCATAGTTATAAATCTGCATCATTCTAAAAGTAAAGCCGCAGCCAAGACGAAAGCGCGAAGTGGCCCATGCTTGCTTCTCTCAACTGAAGTGGTTAGTCCGTCGCAAACCCCTCTTCAAGGCCATCAATTGTTCAACTAGCCAACGTTAGTGCGGATTCCTGGGATTTCTTTCCTCACATTCACATTACTCTAACGTGGTGTGGTTTCAGTTGGTACTATGAGAACATAGATAAGATGTTTCGCCGTTAACTATGACTTTTATTACTTTTATGCCAGGAAGTAATTTTATACGTAGTCTTTATTATTTGTATGGTTTTACCTTCCCATGTATGTTCCACCGAATTGATCGTGGTATATATCCACAGCAAGAAGGTAGCCGTAGGCCTTTACAACTGAAAATCGGTTCGTCGAAACTCCTTAAAACAAGTCTCAAAGTAAAATGACCTTTGTACCATGGTTTCTGAAAATTACTACATTATTCTACAGGGTTCTTCAACGTGGGCGATAAAGGCTTTTACTGGTTCGTCAACGCGTCCTTTGTGTTACAAAAGGGTAACCGCTTATCATCAGAATGGCTGCATACTTGTTTGCTATCTTATTGAAATAAAACATCAGCTAGGGCAGAAACAGCAGGTATCAGTGCAGAAAAAATTAATTCATTTTTGACGACAATATGCCTAGCGCCATCTATTGTTAAATAGGTTTATTGGCGGTACGTTGGCGTAGTGCGTCAAGCGTTCAGGATTACTTTGTATAATTAATATTTAACAAACAGTATTTTAAATCTGGATATTTATTCTGTTTGTTATGTCTACCTAATTAATTTGTAACCTGGTCCTGGTTAATTTTATAGTGTACTTTTGTAGATCACAACTACGTATTAGGGATAGGAAAAGGACAAGTCCCTCTCGTTTACAGCTACATATTTGTTTATACTGCCCCCACTCCACCCAACGCAATCGTCATATGAGCAGGGTCAGTATACCTGCATTAAGTTCCCCAAACTAAGGTCCCGAGATCCAGGGACCTTTATGCGGCAGGTATTACCTTAGGTATTTATTAAGGCTCGTTACCCGTATGCCTATCGGTCACAAGGTGTCACCACTCGTGAAACCACACACGTTCGCGACCGGCACACTCCCTATTGTCTAAATAGGTACCGGAGCTGTAATGCACGCTAACCGCCCGCATATTTGCATATTATGCTCGCAGTAACACCGCTAGGATCGTCAGAGAAGCCGACTGCTAGTCACCAGCTGGTACCGGAGCTGTCGGCACGCTCACATCCCGATCTACAATCATATGGAGGTCTATCCAGGCCTACAGTTGGCTGTCCGGATCAGTGTCTAGTCACCTTTCTCTCCTGGCTTAGTAGGCAAGTGCCCGAGCTGCATCGGTCCAACGGGACCTCTACTAAAGGCCGCTCCAAGTCCCGCAGCGGAAAACCAATGAGCCCTTCGCCTTAGACCGGTTCATTCCGCTGTTCGCTACGCCCGAGATCGGACGCCCCTCCGACATATAGTGGAGCAAACGAACATGCCCGTTCTCTGCAGCTAACCACAAACCACCACGAATCCAACTCCAAAACCGGTGTCTGACGGCTTGCGCCGTCAGAGGGCTTAGGACCCGGCTCCCGTGGTAACATGCCTGATCCTAACAGCCGGACCCGTAGTTCCGGCTGCGAACGCTATATACTCCGGGTGGCTAGTAAAAAAAAGGCTGTATGAATGTGTACCAATAAACTCCTTTGTCTTTTATTTTTTAAAACTTGTCACTTGTCGTGGACCTACATTTTTTTTTTCTTACGTATATTTTTGTAAAACAAACTCACGGCTAGAATTAATTTTCAGAGTCTTAAATATTATATTATATCCCTTTACATTACATTCATCGCTTTGCGTTACGCTTGTACTTTCCACCGATGTCGATAGTTACTAAATTCATTAGTATAAGTAGGTAGGTATAAGATTTCAGTTCTTGATTTTATGCAACTTAATTTTTTTAGGCAATTTAAGTTAAATATTTCTTGACAGAGATAATGTGTACTTATTTACCTGTTAACAAGATCTTGTTTCTATATTATCTAGCGATAATATAGGAACAAGATTTCCATCTCCACCTACCTACTTCAAATATGAATGTATTCAAAGTTTGTTATACTTTTTGTTAGTAATAGTGGTAGTGATAGTGTTAGTAATAGTTTGTGGTAATAGTAAAGGAAATCGTTTAAAGAGTAGTTAATAGCTCAAATAAAAATGCGTGCTAAATTTATTTGGTTAATCAGTACGACAACTACGTAATTAACCAATTTTTTTTCATTCAGTTATTCATAAATTGATGCATTAGAATAAAATAAATAGAAATGAAGGTAAGTGCCTATCCGTATCCGTTTCCAGTAAACGGAAATACCTAACAGCAACATAGGTCGGTAATAGTGTAATAGAAAGAAAATAGCGAATATTGTTTAAAATACCACCATATTTTAATATGGAATTTAAGTTGTATAAGAAGTAAAGTATATTGAAGTCCGAGAGTTAAAAAACGTTTTTTTAGAAAAATAAACTTAAGCTAATAAATAGCTTGCTGTATTTTTTTAATATATTAAGCCCCTTCACAATATAAATCTTAATTAAAATAAATGAGGAGCTCATTTTTTATCAAATTGATAGAATCCCTTTTTCTATAATCCCACCACTTGGCATACGAATATAGATACGACACAATTTTAGAAAAAAATTATTAAATGCCTGTAAAGTGTTCACTAATAAATAATAAATGACTAGGTACCTATATTTTTAGGCAGTATTCATATCAAGAAAATGTTTATCCTCTGATCTTTTAATAAATAGTTAACCTGGATTTGTATTAGGTAATTCTAAATATAGGTCATCTATATAAATATGGAGTTTAATTTTTATACAGATTTAAGGCCGAGGTACCACCGACGGCGACGATGAAAACAGTATTTTGAATACTCTTTTTTACTTGAAAAAGTAAACAGTATTAAAGAACTAAATAAAGTAGGTATAATACTGTTTTTAACAGTATAGTTGGCAATTCTAGATAATGCACGTACATAGGTACATGATATATATACGGATCCTCGTTGTTATTATAACTTATCGTACATAATCGTACACATTTTTTTAGATTGGAATTTTTTACTTCGAATTTTTTGAAGTTAGTTTTTATGTATTTTCTCAATAACTGAGTGAGTAGTTCCAAAATAAAAAATATAATATAATAATATACGGTTTAAAATCTTTATCTTTACACGTTCCACCTGCTTATATGAGAAACGGAGGTGAAAATACCTGGAAATTCAAACGGCCATAACCTGTAAACGGATAGTTTTTTTTTTCAAACATTCTTAATCATTCTTATTGTAACAGCATGCTAGAGTCACGCCCTTTCAGTGATTTTTAAATCACTAAACACTTACTTAAAAGTGTTCCTTTTTCAAGTACAGCCTGTATAAATCTCAATTCAAATAATTTGAAAAGCGCTATGTGCATTAATAGGCTAATTTTGTATTGTGTAAATGCAGTCAAATAGATGGTTAATGTTGCAATAACATAATGGGATTACATTGCATCTCAAGCAGTTCTCTGGCAGATTTAGCGCTCTGCAAAATAGATAGTAGATATAAACCGTCCTTATATATTCTTTGAGGCTGATTATCGGATAAATGAAGATACTTAATGTTTCTTGAATAAAAAGTGGTAGGAAAACAGAATGATATATTAAAGTATTTTATTTTGATAATATAAAAGATAGGTAGTAGCACAGAATACATATACTATTAGTACGTTTCCATTCACTCATTCACTTCTGATTTATTTGAAAAAATACTTATAAAAACCCGTTCTTAGTATTGCACAAAAAATATTTTTTACCACCTGGTTTTAACAAGAATTATTAAAGTATTTTAAATATAGTTAGATTAGGAACTGAATATTCTGTTTGAGAATCAAAGGTGAAATTTTAGAACGAACGGAATGTGATCGTCGTCGGCCATGTTTTGCACAACAACATCACGTCGTCGCATACTAAACGTCAACTACTCGTTTCGTTTATGATTATCTGAAATTAACTAGAGAGGCATTCGTTTTAAAATCACTTTGTTTTATTTCCCAATTTAATTAAATGTTAAAATGAATCGAAGCGAGGGGTTGGTGCAACGAAGAAACGTATTAAAGGATACTACAGACGGAGCAATAAAGGAAAACCACGACATCGATGATAAGAAAAATGATAAAAATTATGATGACGGGGATTCTAAGGAAACTAGATTGACACTCATGGAAGAAGTGTTACTTTTAGGACTAAAGGATAAAGAGGTACAGTATCGGTAATTTCAATACAAAGTAACTGTAATAAAATATGGATGTCGTATCTTCGTATTTATTCTCATCTGATGGTCATTTCAGGGTTACACATCATTTTGGAATGATTGCATATCCAGCGGTTTAAGAGGATGTATTTTAATTGAACTGGGTCTGAGGGGCCGCGTAGAATTAGAAAGAGCCGGAATGCGTAGGAAGGGATTGTTATCTAGAAAAGTAATAGTTAAATCGGGTAAGTAAGAGAAAGGGTTCATTAGTTTTATTGCGCTTTACCATTTTCTTCATTTCTAAAGGTTATTGTGATAATCAAAAGTTATGATGAAAATTTTATTTCTTGTTTGAAATGACAATACTTAATGCAATGGCAAAATACTAATTTCACCCATTTTTGTGCTTTATTAGTAATGCTAGAATCTCTACACCTATTATTATAGTACAGCCATAAGTTGAATGTAATTTAAAAGTATAGACAAAGTTTTAAGTTTTTCCATATCAAGACTTCCAAATTGCTTGTATTTTAACTAGCTAATCATGTACAGAGGGAAGTGAAATACTGACAAGAGACAAGAGTTTTGCAAAATTGTCATTTGACTAAGGAAAACAAAAAATAATGTATATATTTCAGATACACCTACTGGTGATGTTTTGCTAGACGAGGCCTTGAAACACATGAAAGAAACAGAGCCACCTGAAACAGTGCAAAGTTGGATAGAATACCTCAGTGGTATGTATGCAATATTTTTTTATTTGAAATGGTATAGACCCATACCATATAGATCACTACTGTCTCAGAAAACTGAGGAAATAACACATGTTTGCTTTGACAGTATGATTTTTGTAAATAGTCTGAACTCCAAGCCCAGTTGTATTTATTCAAATGTGTGTATATAATATTATTCAAGCCTAGAAACAGGTCTGTATTCCATGAATTTGGTGGCAATTTAAAAAATTATGTATGCATAGAGTGGGCAATCTTAATTGTATACATTTACATAAACTGTAAAAATGTGTAGTGGGTATTGAACAGTGTTCCTCTTGATTTTATCGTCAATTACAGTCTTCATTCATCAATCTCTCTTTCAAATTACTGGTTAGTAGTTTTGCTGAGTACTAGGGAACCATATACCAGTTAAAAGTGGTACTTGGTAGAAGAGTACTCAGAAAATATACATGGTTGCCTAGAAACTCATGTTTCTCGCTTATCTGCTGTTGCAAAACAGAATACTCTCCATTAACTGTAAGTGTCCAGGTAATGAGTTTTTACAGATACAAGTGTTTTCTAAATATAATGTGTTTCCTCTCAATTTAAAAACAAATTAATGTACTACACTACTTCAAATTACAAATGGTTTATGATATTTTTTTTATTTTTCAACAAAACTAGTCATTTGTTTTATAATTAATATTTTTTGAAAAATTAGCTGTCACTATTGCTCCAATTTTAAAATTGTACATGACCTGGGGTACCAAATTCATACTGGTAAAAGTTTTAAGTTTGGTTTTGGTACCTACTAAGTCCGTCTGCTCAAATCAAATCAGATAATATAATGATTTTGAAGTAATATGCACTAAACATTCACATTAAAATATGTCTTTTATTTCACATTTTTATAAAATTTAGATGGCTGATTTAAAATATAACTTTTATGTTTAACTAGTAAATGTGCTATGTAACATGAATAGCTTATAGCCTTCCTTATCAAGTTCGTTTATTGGGTCTCTGTTACAGTTAATCATCATTACAGTCAAGGAAGGTAAATAAGTTGTAAAATGTCATGCCCAGAGGAAAAGTAGTAGTAATCATAGAAATAACATAGACATGAAACATAGTTTGATAGTGGGTCATATATTTTAAATCTGTAATATATGGATGGACAGATATCCTAACTACACATTGTCAAGGGTACACACATAGGGTTCCATTCGAACGCAGCTGCTGACAAAAACTAATATTATTACATATACCTTCTGGACTATGCTTTGTTTAAAAAAAAACTAGTTTGAACCCTATGCAAGGGTAGTATTTACATTGGGTGTACATTACATTAATTCATTAAGTGGTTAAAATAGTTAATTCTTATAAAAATGTGTAGAGAGAAGTGTTTTATAAGATGAGATTTATATTTGTATCAGATAAGTTTCTGTTAAGACCTACAATCTGGATGGCTGTATATCTTTGGACTACAAGTAGAATAAACCCATAAATATTTTTTAAAGAATGGTGACACCAATCCTGTCTTATTATGTAAATTAAAGTACCCCACATGTTCAAGTAGATAAGATGTCAATCCTTTATTTACTATAGAGTCGTATGGAGGATACTAGCCGTGCCCCACATTGTCTATACTTATATTATAAAGAATTTAGCAATTATTTCCTTCCTTTCTAGCTAAAATTTAACTCATTAGTCCACAACATTATTTTTTAAATATCACCAAAAGTCTGTTAAATTAATTACAATTAATTATATATATATAAGACAAAATGACAAATACCTAAGTGACCTTTAGGTTTTTTGTAATACCTATACATATATCTCTAAATCACAACTGAAAGGCAACTAATATTAGTCTATTTATCATTGATGATATTGCTTTTGATGAAACATGAACTTTACTGGATAGCTAAGTTCAAATCACATATTTATGTGATGTAAAAGTAATAATAATTGGTAATATTTTATGTATTTTGGGCTATTCTGGCTTTTATTTTCTACCTATTCCGCTACCAAATTAATGTTTTAAATTGCAATTAAACTCTACTAATGATTAAATATTATGAATAAAATTATATTCTTTTTGTAGTTTATATGTATACAAATAGTTAAGTGCTATTTGGTTTTGTTTGTTTGGTCCTAACCGAACAAACAAAACCAAATATCAGCTTATAATAGCTTAGCTAATTCCCTCAATTCCCTAGAATTGGCTAAGCTATTATTTGCCCCAAACAACACAATATGTTTTGTTGTTTTAGAGGACAGTATTACATGTGTGACGTTGAACATTATTATTATCCATTGATTTTTCCTAAACATAGGTAACATAGTTAGATATAAACTTAGGTCTTAAATACCATTTGTGAAACATATTTTTATAAATTACTCTTATGTACATGTTATTTCCAGGAGAAACATGGAACCCCATGAAATTAAAATATCAATTAAAAAATGTTCGTGAAAGATTGGCCAAGAATCTTGTTGAAAAAGGAGTGTTGACAACAGAGAAGCAAAACTTCTTACTGTTTGATATGACCACCCATCCTCTGACTGACAATGTGGTAAAATGTAGATTGGTTAAAAAGGTAAGTAGTCTTTCACTTCCTCATTCAGGAACCATATTAGTCATTGATAAGGTCTTGATAAGACCTTATTAGATTATTGATGATTATATTTGGACATGTGGTGTTAATTGAAAAACGTTGTAAAAGTATTCGTTTTATGCAGGTAATTATACACTTGATGTTTTTAATGTGTGTCTGCCTTATGTAAACATACGATTAAAATTCAAAACAGTCTTATTTCCTCTATAACATAAAAAATGTGTTAGTGTAAACATTTTATGACAATATTCCAAACATGTACACATATTGGATTACATAAACAAACACAGCATATTTGTGAATGTGTCAGGTGCAGGAGGCGGCCCTGCGGCGCTCCATTACGGACGTGGCGCACGCGGACAAGCGCTCGCTGGCGCTGCTGATGCTGGCGCACTCGGCCGACGTGCTCGAGAACGCCTTCGCGCCGCTGTCGGACGAGGACTACGAGTTGGCCACGAGGCGAGTGCGTTCGCTATTAGATCTAGATTTCGAGGCTGAAGCGATGCGACCGGACGCCTGTGAAATTATGTGGGCAGTGTTTGCAGCATTCACTAAATAGCGGCAACGTGTGCTGGTCACCTGACTATTGGCAACTAGACAAATGGTAAATTTGTGTTGGATGAAAATAAATGTTTACGATCCATTCTATAAACTTAAAAGAAATTGAAGAAAATTTATTGTATCTGTTAAATTACGTCAAAATAAATATTAAGTGACATGAAATGATAATATACTAATCTGTTAATGGGTTTTGATGTGTATTCCTTAATGCTATTTCCATAGCTTGATGAAATAAATTTGTACAAAAAACAATCCCATTAACATCATTACATTTTATTTTAACCAGTATTATTTCATTCAGATCATTAAAATACATGTATGTGGGAAGCAGTGTTTGGCTGAAAATTTTTAGAAGCACAACCGAATAATCCTAGGGTTAGTAGATGTGTTTGCGAAATTGTGTAAGATAAAAGTTAGTTTGAACATCTTAATATTATGTTCTTTTTCTTTTGTAAATAGATTACGCGTTATGCCTATCTAATAAAGAAAAGGATATAGACTTTGCCACTGTTGAGGAGTATTATCATAATAGATAGGTAAATCTATAATGCTATTATTCCCTACCTAACCTATTACACTACTCACGACAATTTTAGTTTTTTTACATGGTTTTATTTTCAGTTAAGTGTAGTTCTAAATTAATTTTATCACTTATTAATAGCACAAAATTTATAACTATTTATTTTGGTGTTTTAAAACAATAAGTCCTGCAAAAGATGTATAAACTTGTACAGCCGAATGTTAGAGTCATGAACATTACTTAACGAATTAAATAAGTATTTAAATTTGTAATGTTAGACATATTATACAAATATACCCATCGTGGCGCACACTGACAACACAAGAAACCAATGAGACACACTCATATTCTCTCGTCAAGTGCATTAGTGAAGCGCTTTCAGTTACGTTCATATTATTATGTACTCCATTGAACCAATTCATTGATCGTATAGTGAGATAAATTCTATAGAGTATGTTTTTGATTATAAATATCAAATTTTTATAATGTTTTGACACATGTATAAAGCGAAGTTGATTTTGATGAATTAAATAATTTATTGCGAAGTATATACTATTTACTTACAAGTTGAAGTTTCTCTGGTGACTTGATCCTCCTCTAATAAACATCCTACTTCATAGTTCTATACTATTTTATAGTTCATTTGTATTTATTATAAGGTATTAAGATTTTTTGTCAATATTTTTCTAGTCTCATTTTAATAGGTAAACGAACGCGTGACAGCGCCGACGAATTGAGCTGCCCTTTCTTCTATATTTAAGACGATATAACTTTCCAAACATTTCTATATATTTCGAATAAATAAAACTTTTGTTATTATTTACTCATTGTGCCCAGCTGTACAAGTTTACACATATTTACGTATTATTTTGTAATAAATAGGTGTACTAAAACGTTTGTTGTATGTTTTTGTATGTATGTTGATCTGCGATTGCAAGTTAGGTATCATTCATCGTAATTGTGAAAATTTTGACGGATATTTAATTTACTTGTGTCATCATATACTTCAAGTGGTGTTCGTCGTCTTGTTTTGTTATAAATGCTTTATTATTAAAATTAATTACATAGTACTGTTAATATAAATGTATGCACAGGAATCCAAAATTAAAATTAAATGGAGCACTCGAGATTGTTTGTGCAATTTGTAAATAAATAAATATATATATATATATATATTAAAAGTTATAAAATTTGAACTTTGTATTGGTTTATTTGTGTACAAAGTGTGTTACAACCCAGTTTGTTTCGTTTCTGTAGGAGTGCACGAGTTTATATCCCAATATACTTTATAATAATAGTTGTTTTAAACTTTCGCGACTTTGATACATATGAGACGTGTAACTCGAGACTTAATCGCGATAATATTTAAAAGGTAATACCTCTTGGTTACCCGACGTTTCGATCCAATCGCACCGATCGTGGTCACGAGTGGACTGATGAGAGCTCCAGCGACGCCTCCGTGAAGTGCGAGTTTCAGCAACTACCCGCACTTGGTCTACACTATTTTTATTCGTAGTGCTACTGTTAAATATTATCGCGATTAGGTCCCGAGTTACACATCTAATAATAGTAGCTAATTTCTTTTATAATAATTTTACTATATGTATGTATAAACATTAGTGGACAAGTAAATAAGATAAAAAAGGAATATAAAAGTGGCTTGCCATAAATGGTAGTATTTACATACAAAATTTATTTGTGACAAGTGCAAATAAACATACAAATTGTATATTAAAATTTAAAGTTTTTTTTTCTACTTCTGATATCAATTATGTAATTTATATAACACAATCGGAAAGTGTATGGACTGTGTTATAATTTTATTTTAAAGGTGTTATTTATAAGATAGATATAAATTAGTGGATGGTCACTATATGTTTATGTTTTAATGGACATAAACAGTGTATGTGCGGCATGCAGCCCTTATAATCAACACTAGAGGATAAGTTACTTATTGTTTTGGGTGTGTATATAAATATTGTATCTCCTATTTTGGTTTGTACATAACCTTGAAGCCAAGCCGCAACTATAAAAGTTATAAATTAAAAAGTAAGGGAGACATGTATAAAAATAAGATAACTATGTATCATACACCTACTATAGTTTTTAGAAATTTACTCAAATATATTCCTTAGTAAATATTATTAGTGTTTTTAATTTATGATATCGAGTTTCTGCCAACTAATTGTAAATAATTATTCATATACGGTATAGCCGTTCGCAGCATTTTCACCGCGTTACGCTTACTTAAACTTACTCATTAACGTAGCTATAACCTTCCTCAACAATTGGGCTATTAAATGTAAAATGAATTTTTCAAATGCAACTGGCAGAGATAAGTGCGTTTATGTGGGAGAGCCATGCTTCGGCACGTATGGGCCGGCTCGACTCCGCTCGTTACCACGGCCTCACAGAAAACCGGCCGTGAAGCAATGCTTGCATTGCATTTCGCCGCGTGAGTGAGGTTACCGGAGGCCCTATCCCTTCCCTCTCCTTTATTCCGTCTCCGTCCTTCCCCTCTCCCCCCTCTTCCCACTCTTCCCCTACTCCCACTTTAAAGGGCGGCAACGCACTTGTGACTCTCGAGTTGCAGGTGCCCATGGGCGGCGGTAGTCATTTACCATCAGGTGACCCGTCTGCTCGTTTGCCCCCTATAGCATAAAAAAAAAAGAAAAAAAAAGTGCATTCAAGCGAAAACCAAACTATAGGTTTATTATAACTAGTAGATACATATAGATAAAGTGATGAATAAAAAAATGCCAGGAGTACAATCAATGCTATGACACTATATTAGTGTCTGAAATTAATTAAATTCTTGCCTGAATTATTTATATTCATATCTAATTCTCTTAAACCTGTATCCGTAGTAAAATGTTTGCAGTTGCTTCAGCCTTTTCTCAAAACATTCTACTTTGTAACAGTTTTCTTCTTCGTAATTTGTTATTTTGTTTTAACAGCTGAACAATATTTTGAGAAAGATTTCAAAATATTGTTCAACTAACAGAGCTGTCAAGTTAACAGAGGTGCCACAATTGACAGCTCTGCCTCTGTTGACGCTGTTAACTGACCCAATGACCAAACTGTAAGTGCCTAAGCTTTCAGCAACCCAATTGAACTCAATATATACTTGACAAGAGAGTTGCCATCCGCTTATCGAGAATTGCTATCCGTTAATTTTTGCATCGTTCATGTTTATTGTAATACACATTCATAATCGTCTATGTAGGTTGATCAGCTCTTGTTGACTTGTGTCCTTTTTCCTTCCTTCCTTCATTCCTCGTGAAACTTCAAAAATATTCTGAGTTCCTATTATACTGAATCCTGGCGACACTTTCACGAACTCACCAGAGGAGGTAGAGCGGGTCCTTATAGAGACACACTTCTTCAGCAGCGAAATTACGCAGATTACGGAGTGGGAGGATGAGTACTACCTACTTTAGACGAAGAAAACTAATAGCCTACAAAGTGGTAACCACGGATAAAAATAGATGAGCTAATTAATTCCTCTCACCTCTTTAAATCAGTGGAACCAGATAAAATCTTTCCTGTCCTACTATAATGGGGAGGGAAGACCTCTCCATACTGAGTATCATATTCAGGGCGTCTTGCGGATGGATACGTTCCTAGAAAGTGGCGAAAAGTGAAAGTGAACTTCATACTAAAACCAGGTAAGAGTAAATACAATAATGCTTAAAGAATAGACCCATCAGCCTAACTTCTTTAGTTCTTTGCGTTAAAAAGTTTGGAAACGCTGTGCGAAAGAGAGTTCGGTAAGAAATACCTTAAAAAATTACCCTTGTCAACCCTAATCAACATGCGTAGGTACAAGTACAAGGTGTCAAGGTAAATGTACTAAAACTGCATTTTAAGCTGTGGTAAGCATTATAGAAGTTGCACTTACAGATAAATTACAATATACCCTTGGGGAATTTTGTAGACTTAGATGCGAAAATAAAACATCCAGAATATCCTTCTGGCAGTGCCGCAGAATGATAAGAATAGGTAAAACATGGGACCCCGCTCCTATTATTGTCCTGTGGCTCTATACAACGGTATATAATACAACCAATGTTATGTTACGGTACAGAAGTCTGGTGGCCACGCACCCATCTCATAAACGCAAGTGATAGGTAGAACACAATGCATGCGCACTGCATCTACAGCAGCGTTAGAACTAATATTAAGTCTTCCGGCACTACACCTTTATCAAACAAAAAGTAGCGTCTGCAGCTATACCTAAGGTTAAAAACATCAGGTATCATCACAGCGGCTACAGGGACTTCTATAATAACGGTAAAGGACTACTTCTTTTAGACAGCAAATCAGTACCTACTACAAGCCCGACAAAGCAGCATTATCATCTCAAACCTTGTAATGACAGTCGTACTGTCACCAATTCCTGATGGACGTATGTAATAACACCAACCACATCTCTCGGTCAGGTCATCGGTGACGTCAGAAGTGAGGAGCTCGGAAGTCAATCCTTTCACCCCGTCACGCAAAATAATCTAATTGCGGAAAATAGTCCGCAATTCCATTTCATACCAACGTAATAATATAATGAGAATGTGCGTACTCATCACCGAGAGCAAGTCAAGTTAAACAGCATTATGAATATTGCTCTCTTACTGCCATTACCATGGGATAGGTACGCTATATGACCCTTCGCATTACGAAGTGAAAAGGACGATCACTGTTAATGGATGGAAAAACTAAGATATTCTCAAGCAAGTTTAAGGCTCCTCCTAAAAACTTACAGTCAATTACGTTCAAAAGACGGGCCTTATGGGATTGTAAGCATGAGCGTAGCAAGAGGGGGGCAAGGTGGGTACTGTACACTCTAGAAAACTCGTTGCCCCCCCTAGAAGAATCTTGTCTATATTACAAACACAATACCTTTACAGAGTCCAGCCGTATTTTTTAACTTTTAAACATCTTAAATATACAACGAGATACTAAACACTCCATCTGTACAACGCAGTTTTCTGTTTTTTTTTAAGTGAAAACTTCTTAAGGCACATTTGTGCACTTTTGCTATGGGGAAAAAAACTGAACTCGTTACTGACACGCTAATAGTACATACATATATCTATATATGTGTCCACTAGAGGGTGCTCTAATCTAAACATTGATTTCGGTCAGCTCCTTATTAATTAATGTGTGGGTGTGTGACTGGGGTGTGGGTGTCTTTCTCTCTGTGGGTGTCTGCATGTGTGTGTTTGAGTGACTATTTGACTGGATGAAGCAGATTCTCAGTTACATCCTAGCTAAGGGTAAAAAGCCAGTCAGTAACAACCTTCCTACAGAGGTGTTTATTTTTGGCAACAATATTCAATACCTACTTTGTTTAGATTTTTATTCAAGAAGCGTCCGAGAAAGCAAAAAAATCTCTGAATGAATGTAGTCTTGCGAATCTCATTTAGGGGTAGTCTAAACCTACGTGTTGGTTGACTTCGGGATGTTATAGAAGAATATTCATAATAATTCATAAATAACATTTTAAAATTGTAAGTTAAATTACTTTTATATTTATACATATTACATTTACACATTATTAGTTTTGCAAATAACTTTGGAAAATTTCTTTTCCAACTTTGATCCTAATTTTCGGAATATGATGACCAATGTGACTATTAATAGTATGGTAACTATCGCAGCCAACATCAACATCATCCAGCTTTTTATACAGGAATTCCTCTAGTGCGTTGCCGTTGTTTTGCACTGTGTTGACTTGTTCGTGGCTAGCTGAAGATCTCATCTTGTAGTCAGTTTAAAAATGCGGCAACCTCGGCAATTGAAATTTACGATATTATATCGGTATCTGAGTCAAATGATGTGTCTGATGGTGAGCTATAGTTCTTCTGAGGTATAGTTGGTAGGGCCATTTCGAGTTTTTTCTCTCTTTTGAAATTTCAATGGCGAGACCCTCTGGTGGGAGGCCAATTGAAATGTGCTTAAATGTGTATCTTGGTATACTCGAGTCGGCAATCAAAAACTAGGTCCGTAGATGTATATTGTTGAAGCAAAAATAATCATGATTTTTAAGACGAGCATTGCAGTTGAACGAGAATGCAGCCAAATTTCAAATCAAGTCTTAAACCAAACAGGACGCGGAATACAAGTGTTTAAAAAGGTACCTACTTACTTTGTCAATATTTTAAACCATGTATCGATTACTTTAGATACACATAACTTTTACCTATATTATTTCTGTATACAATAGTCGAATCATATCTGAGTTCGGATAGTGTTAATGATTTGACATATTCCCCCGAATCATTCATAGGAAGTTTAAACTTTTAAGAATTTGAAGGATTTAAAGCCGTCATAAACTAACCCTAGCTGATCCTGACTTTAAGTATCATTAGCCCATGCTAATCTTACGTCAAAATGTTTTATTTTAAATTGCTAAATAAGTATCATTAAGGAATCATCAAGGTTAAAAAATAAATATTCATCAACTGCTGCACTACATAGAATTATATTCAAAGTTCATAATTTTACTTACTTGAGTTGGTCATGTGTTGCATTGTATAAATGGCCCTTGCTAAACTATGTTAAAAATAAATATCTGACATTTAAATAGAATGTATTGTAAGTTAAATTTCTAATTATACATTATTATATGTAATTAAATAAGCTAAAGCTTACTTTATTTTGCACATGAACTTTTAAGAATTTGAAGGATTTAAAGCCGTCATAAACTAACTAGTTTATGACTGCTTTAATTATATGAATTTTTTAATTAGAGCTTTAAGATCTTCCAAGATCTTAAAGCTCTAATTAAAAAATTACGTTAGAATGTCCGGGATGCTGATGGAAAGGACTGGCAGGAATTTGTTAACAATCCACTTATTGATGAGCTACTATTGCCTCATAGTAAGATAATCGTAAAAAATATTTTGAACCTTTCTGCTAGCTAAAATGTCAGAAAAGAGTAGGTAATATATCTAGAGATCTTAAGGGGAATTTCGCTTAACCGAAGTAAGGAAGTCACAGTGTAATTAAAATACATCAAAAGTGACTTTATTATTTTTATTAAAAACGCACACTTCTGCCTTCGCACGGTGGATAAGTCTTGTATCTCTTCATATGACATAATTTCAATAAGTAATAGTAATTCAGTTCATCTAACTTTATACATTATTAAGTAGGTACATTACTTGTGTAAGAGAATTTAATTAAGTTATACCATCAAATTAAAATTATGATAATATTGATATAATCTAATACAATATCGTAGGTATAGAATGCTCTAATTGTTATATTACATCTTAAGAGTTGAATAGTTCCGGCCTAACTTTCGATAAAAACTATAATATTCATATTTTTGCATTTTATATTTATTGTAGTGATGTGAATCAATCAAGTTAAATTTTATACAGAATATATATTCATCGGATCAGTATACTTATGTATGTTGTGTCGAAAGACGAAATACAAAACATTCAATAGCTAAAACACATTTTTGCTCATGAGTCTTCGTAAGACTAGTTTATTTTGTCAATTTAAATTTTACCTAAATAACAATGGCGTCAATAGTAGGTAGGTAAGTCATAAACTTGCGTGCGTTTAGGCCGGAAATTTTTCTTCACATATAGTATCTCTATCGTAATAAAGGAAATTAGCAAAAAGTCAATGGTAGAATAGCAATAGACAATATATTTACCATTAAAGTCATACCATAAACAGCTACCTATATTAATTTAGAGGAATAATTCTATGAACAGATTATGTAAAATATTATATCAAACCACGCAGCGGAAACTAAGCGCACTTGGTCTAAGCATTGCCTTTTCCAAGTGCGTCCTGGTGACATTAACATTGACCCTAGGGAATGTGGTTGAGGTCATTGTATCATGCCACTCATGTGTACCATATAGACGTGATCAGTTTTAAAACTGAACATATCAATTTCTCTGCTTGTCCTGTGTGAATAAGACATCATTCAAATGGGATTCAAAATACATTGCATTAAAACCAAAGTTTGTAGATTTAACATAAAACAAACCATAAACTTGAAACTCATTTTACTAGCTAGTACCTCAGTACTAGCTAGTAAAATGAGTTTCAAGTTTACGGTTTGTTTTAAAAATATTCGCATGTACCCAAGTACATGCGAATATTTTTAAAGACTTTTGTTTGGATATTCATAAATGATGGTCAACAACGTGGACAGGCTTCCAACCGGTCTTCTTGGAAGTCATTAAGGGAGGCCCATGTCCAATAGTGGACCTCCTGTGGCTGACGCTAACGATTCATTAACAGTTGTTGAATCATTGAACAGTTGTGAATGAGGCCCAAAATATTCAAAATTGATACAATTACATGTTTGACAGTTGATTCTCATTCTCACAGCCCGTAGACTTCTTTACGCTACAATACTCACTAAACTTCAAAGCGTTATATCTAAATAGATACCTATAATATTATTTGTACAATTTTAACACCTAACTTATGAAATAAGTATTTACTTTAATAAAATAAATAATCTTAAATAATATAAAAAATTATATGCAGTGTCTGCCGCGTTACATAGCAGACGATAATTTTATACATAAAATTGTATTTAACTTTGATAAATTGAATTCTGAACTTAACCTTTTTTAGTTTCCGGCAGTTGAAAGCAAAAAAATATTGGACCGCGAACTACCTGACTAAAATACAATAAAGAATATATCTTAAAATTAATGAATTTAATAATTCGAATATTATTTACGCCTACAGTGGAGGCTACAAACTAAACAGTAGTCAATAGTTAAAATAAATGTGCAAATACATAGGTAGGTAACATGTTTCCTTAAAAATGCAACATCATACTCGAGCTAAATATATTTATAGAATGTTTACTAACAGACGTTTGATATACCTTATAATAAATATAGGTTTAGACGATATTTTAACATTAATATTTGTGTATATAGTGTGAGAATTTTAACGTGCAAACTACTCTGTAAGTGAAAATCGCTCATCCATCGTAGTCACGATGAATAATACACAGAATATCATAGTATACATTTACAATGATCATAATGGGCACCACGTTCCTCCACACAGGCTTCAACCACCTCTCACGTTTACCCAATATAATGTTCTTATATTAAGCTTATATTATGTTTACTTCAATTACATAGGTAGGTACGCAAAAAATGCCACACTCCAGCATTTCGAGATTGCGTTAACTAAGTTGCTTGTAGAACATAAATAAGTATATGTTTATACCTATAAGTAATTAGGTAACAATTTATAAAGGTGACTTTCTTTGAGATCAAAGTGGTAGTAGAAATTCCGTGTGAAGAACTAATATCTATTCTGTCGTATTAGGTAGGTACTTGAATTCCCCCTAATTTGCGTGCCACGTCATAAGTATTCTTTTAAAAATAATATTTGCTTGTGCACAAACACTTCACATTAGTAAATATTCCACCTAAAACATGCTCAAGTATAATTACTGTTTTTGTAGATCCACTAAGATCTAATCCAATCTTAAATAGATACGTGAAAATTAGTGATTGATTACATTTGGTATCTCACTGCATAACTTATGTGAATGTTGTAATACTGTGGTAAAGCGCATGAGATCGTAAGTTTATATAGAGGAGGAGTGAGCCATGTGTGCTGGTGTTCGTTGTCACCACGCCTCCGTGTACCGGATATCGTACTCCTGCAGTTGTGGTAGACGCTGCCGCAGTACGTCGAACGCTTCAGCCGATAATTTGGTGCTGTTCAAATTTAATCGACGCAAGTTTGACAGACCTGCAAAGAAAGGGTTTCAGAAAAATCGGCTCCATTACGTGATTTTTTAGTTATAGATGTTGGAAAGGTTTAACCTAGCAACTGCGCTGGGTGTGGTGGGTTTGATTCTCACAATTGACAGGATTCTACGTTTGGATGTATCTACTTTGTGTCCTTTAGTTGTATGTTTTAAAAGTTCCCGCGACTCAGAGTAATTTTCATGCTAAGTACTTTGATAGATAGCTATTATGAAACTAGGAACTATGAAATTAGGGATCTTTATTATGTAGATAAATTTCTTTGCAATCGAAAAATCGATGAACATGTTTTACGGTACTCATGTTCATTGATTTTCTGTGGCTACCTAGGTCGTAAATTGATGAATTTGATTGTCGACTACTTTGCCGAGTGCGGATCCTGACAAACCGAAGGTTTTTCTTTTTCCACTAGAAATTCCAGGGAAAATTGGCTAAGAGTCATGGTGGACGAACCGCTTAACAACAAATTGTTTGTCAGGTTGGAAAGCGGACCTCTATATGTTTTTCCCTATTTACCGAAACTAACATCTGTCATATAAAGCACGACATACCTGAGAGCGCCTCTATTCCTTTATCAGAGACAGGCGTTTCGCAGAGATTGAGGACTTGCAACCGTGGCAAATGCTCAGCAATTAACTGGACACCACTGTCACCGAATTTGGTAGCCCACAGGTTTAGATACCTTAGTGATGGCAACTGTAGATAAAAATTAATAGATAAGTAATGTGACTAATCTAGTAAAGAAAATAATAATAGTAGTATTAATACATTGCCTAATTCTTTGAATTTAACATTACAATCCCTGTGAGTAACGTGTTAGTGAACAAGTTTTAATACAAGATTAAAGAGTTATTTCTTGAATTGATTCTTTCCCTAACCGAACAATTCAGATATAAAAATACATAATCATAGTTGTAGTAAAGAACAGCGAGGCCCTGTCGTACAATCGAGTCGTAAAAACCAATAAATTATTATAAGTCAGTCACTAAGTACTTAAATATACTCGTATGTAGGTACTAGATATATCTCTCTAATTCGAGTCCCATTGATTTGAATGATCATGATGGTAGGTACCTTAATAAGATGATGTGCACAGGCACTGGTGACGCTAGTGAAGGCAAGTGAGAGGCACTCGAGGTTGCCGAGTGCACCGGCTTCTAATAACGCGGCAACATCCGCGTCTGTGGCGCGGACAGGTAGAGCAAGTCTTCGTGGTCCCCCTTCCGCTTGCTAAGGAAACAATCATTAAATAAGATTAAGTTTCATAAAATCATTACCACGATATTAACTAGAGAGGTCGAGGATTTCATTGACGTACGAAGATATTCTGTTACAGTGTTTAGGTTTTGCGCCTTATACTTACTTCGAAGTTATTCTGACGTCAAAGACTACAAAACAAATACTTACCACCATTATTTTGTTTAGTATTTCTTAAAATAATCAAAACTCTTTTAACTTTAATCCATGCTAGGTATTAGTTTAGAATTTCAAAGGTTTAATAATTCAAATGTTATCATTTACAGGAAGTTCAGCCGAATTTAATGTACCTAAATTATGACACTAAGAACTTGCATTAGCAATTTATTTACCATAAGGGTATTTTTTAAATTTATTCAGAACCCGCCCCACCGCAAACCCCGGTATGGTGAGGCGGTCTCCAGACGCACAAAAAGGAAGAAAAGGTATATAGATATCGGAGGACTTAGTAAAGAATTATCGTTCAACACACATACAAAATATTTTATTTAATCAACTGAAGCTAAAATTTCCATTTATACAAATGCGAGTAGGTATATCTGTAATGATATGATTGAGCGATAAATATTAAACATTTTGTATAAGTATTTGTATTTATTTAAATATTACTTAAAAGCGCTTACCAATCGTTGAAGGCTTCGTTGCCTCTCGCACAAATCCTTGTAATATGTCTGACCAAGCTCAGTACCCTGCAGGGCAGCGATAATCTCCAATTGGGTCTGTTCTCCACTGATCACTTCCCATTCTAATATTAAACATAGAGCCTCTAAAGCAGCGGGCTGCAAATTAAAACGTAATTTGTTAATAATAATAAAAAATATATAGGTAGGTACTTAATGCTCGGAATGTCTTGTTTCTAAATTATGTTATTATGCTATACTTACATGCTCAGTCAGAGCGACTAGCACGAAATCTGGCATCTGTTTGCTCATACTTTGCAGAAAGCTTTTCCTTTTACTACAACAGTTTAGTAGACTACCAAGCTGAAAATACCACGCAAATTAGTTAAAAAATCGTTTCATATTTTAAATTTGTAACAATTTTTTTTTTCTAAAGATATATTACCATGTCGCCCCAAAGCTGGCATAATTCTTCATGTGGCAATGCTAACACAGCATCGGAAGGCGCAGCAGCTCGCAGCCACGAAGGTGGTACCAGTCTGGCCGCCCGCGCAGGGGCCACACATGAATGCGCCGCGCACCTTGAATCACGTGCTAGGGTATGAAGTACTTTGCCTAGCCTCTTAGCAATACGTGGACAACTCATAGCAGCTACGCACAATGGAACCGGTTGCAATACAGCACCAACTACCAGGAGCCAGTCTTCGTATTCACACCTGGAACAATGATTTCGCTTTATATTGTCCACAGCTGATTTTGAAATAGGAACTGAATGAGCAATTAACGTTTTAAGTTAGTTCATCAAAACTTTAATGATATGTTTAGTCGACAGTGGAGTGATTTCAGATAAAAAGTTTCCTATGAAGTTTGGTGTACCTACACTGAACATTTTTAGTTATACTCACATATTTTCCAAGATATCTGCAAAGCAGAGCACTTCTTCTTCTGCATCGTTGCATACATGAGGTGAATTGGTGTCACGGTAGTGATCATCTATGGCAGCTAGAGCAACAGCGGTGAGGTTAGGTGCGGCACGAGGATAGGGGCACGTGGCACGACTGCCGTGTGTTACTTCCACAAAGCGACGAACTAGGGAAGTACCCGAGTTATGCGCGCTGAGAGCACTGCGGACAATGATATATCTTTTGAAGACTACCAGTAACGTGGGTACATGACAATAACATTTTCTATAGGTTCGTGGTGAAATTGCAAAAAAAAATAATTTCATTTTGAAATATACATAGTTTAGTATTAAGTCTGTAAAACAATTAGGAAGGTACATGATATAGTAATGCAAATATCATTATATGAAAGTTTAAACGAATCATTAAACAGTTTAAAAAAAAAATTAAGTGAAAAGAAAATGATACTAAAAAGTGAGATTCCGAGGAATGGCAATATTTGTCTGTGAAAATTACAGCCTGTCACTCCGACCAAGTTATCGTTCGATTCAGTGGACGGACAAGGTTGAAGTTGTCAAACATACCTCTTATAGTTTATTCCAATGATGTAGACGTCATACTGATATACAAAATTAGATAACTATAATGATATTTGACATTAACATAACATTCTATTATTAGAAATGGTAGGCATAAGCTAAACGTAAAAAGACATAAACTCAGCAGGAGTATTTTCTCTTGATGTTGATTGGCAATTAACGTACACACCTAGGCCTAGCTATGAGTGATGTAATAAACAAGGTCAATGGCTATAATATCGATGGACGGTCGTAATATAAACGGTTGTTATTGCAGGTGGACTTGGTTTAATTTCTTCTTGAAAATATGTACTGCACTAACAATGTTACATGTCTGTACTGCATAAGTGACGATAGAATATTCTACTATTCGTATCGATCGTCGTCGTGAAACGTATTTAGGTTGGAAAGCGCCGACTACCGTTCATTCATAATGGCTGTCTCTACGTTGAGATACATAAAGATATAGACAACACTTATAACCGTATGTTTGTAAGCCCTTTCGATTCCGAATAGACACTTGGCTAGAAAATAATAAAATAGCTCTTAAGGAGGTTCTATACATTTTGATTGGGTAAATATTTTATACACATCCTTTGCCGTAGATTTCTACTAATTAAGTAAAAACAATTATTTTGTCTGTGCTAGAATTATTAATTTAAAAAAATACAGTTAATGCGTCTGAGATCAATATACCGAGTATACGAAATTTAAATATCACGTTCAAATAATATGACTATTGTACGAGTAGTCATACCGTCCCCTTTTTAACTCCCGACGTAAAGAGGGGTGTTATAAATTTGACGTGTCTGTGTATCTGTGTGTATGTCTCTGGTATCATAGCTCCCAAACGGATAACTCGATTTGAGTGCAGTTTTTTTATTTGAAAAGTGACTTGATCGAGAGTGTTCTTAGCTATAATTCAAGAAAATCTGTTCAGCCGTTCGAAGATCATCAGCTCTTTTGTAATCGTTAAAGGGATTTTCGAGTCGGGGGTACTTTAAATTTTCAATTTGTAATTATTTAACTTTTTTCTCTCACAACTGGAGGAGGAAATGGGGAAACCTGGAAGTGTTTTTTTTTATGGGGCATCGTTTGTTGGGTCAGCTGGTAATAAAATATATTCTACTTTAAAGATGCCTACTGTCCATTTACTCGTGTGCCTATCAAAGGCCATTATGATGATTAAGGCCAATTAATACTGTGAATTGAAATAAAATGAGGTCAGCAGGCTAATATGTTACCATACTTGTCAATGATACGAATAGAAGAAAAATAAATGTGTTGGTTTTTTTTACAACGACCTTATAGTGTGATATTCAAATGCAATGTAATATGGAGACTGAATCTATAAAAATCTGAAAACTAATCTTAAAATATTTTTACATTTGTAATAGGAAAAAAGCAGTTAACGTAGGTACATATTGTTCATTACCTTGAATAGTTTTCGTCATTTATTTATTTATTAGCAACCCAATTATTTATTTTCACTGATCCCGACGTTTCATTCGTTAAATAGTAAAATAACACCAAATAAATCGCGATAGTATCCGTTAAAAATAGTTTTATTTCAATAAAATTAGCAATTATGTATATGTATCGAACTCTCTTTATAATTTACTGATAACTATCATAGTTATGATGAACTAAAATACAAAATAACAATACTTATGTTTGTTTTCGTTCCGTTAAAAATAGTTTTATTTCAATGTGTAACATTCGCGTAAATTTTCGACAATATCATGCTAATTTTATTTTCATGTTTTTATCATAAGAAAGAAATCAAGCATTATTTCTGATTTTAATTAACAAATCTTTATTCTTTATGTATAAAAACGTGTCACGTTGTTTGTCACGTTATTGAGCCGATTTTAATGAAATTTAGCACGCTGTGTGCAGTTTGGTCCAACTTGAGTGTTAAAATAGTTTTTATCTCAATTTATAGTCACAAGATTTTTTTTTTGCACATTATCAAGCCACAGCAACGCGTATATGTATTATGAATCATAGTTACGTGTATATATATGTATTAACTTGTTAAGAAAAATAAAACTATAATGATGTTTTTTTAAAAGTAGGTTAGAGACTGCGGCGCGATGTGTGTCGGGAACTCGGGAGCGACTTCCTCAATGAAAGAGGTTGATGTTTTACACTTAATTACTAAAACGAATTACACTCTGATATCAGCTGTTTCTAAACAGCAGGCGGTTTAGGGAATTCCTTCTTAAGTTATACCCGATGTAACGAACTACGACTTCAAAATTGCTATACTGTGACGTATGTGTTCTGATATCCGCGTATTTTCCTAATATTATGCTGAATATAGTTTATCGTAATTCTAATCGATGACGACTAAAAGACTTTGATATATTTTCCCATAAATCGAAAAACTAATAGGATAATTTATTGGTAGCAAACGTACGTAAGTACAGCCACTTTTGCAACCATCAAAATCAAGCTGCTATTGCTATTTTACCAAACCTATAATTATAGTTTAGTTAGTTATTATAGGTTGTAGACAAATGTCAATTACCTGATATAGTCCCTGACTAGTCTCCTCGCGTTAGGTGCTCTGGCAAAGTCTACGTTGCGCGTGAGGACTCGGCGCACGGGCGGCGCCAGCGCAGGCAGGGGCGCGGCGCGAGGCCGCCGTCGGCATAGCCTCGCTAACAAGGCACATAGTTCCCCTGATGCACACCGTTCGGCCAATAGTGGTGCTGCAACACTGGTCACGTTTTCTGCCCACTCCTCCCAATCGGTATTTTCTTTTTTCTGCAAGGAATAAACAATACGTTAAAGTTTGCAGCTTAACTTCAGTTTATCTAGAAGGAAGGTAGGGGCTAGGGGTGTCCACTAAAAAAATATATCGATATTTATATTCAATGTAAAATATCGGTTTCCAGCATCGATGTTTATCGATATATCGCTTGAAAACATCGATATAATATCGAATACTTTCCACAAAAGTTTACTATGATTTTCGATGAGTGTTACTTGGATAGAAATTGAACTACTAAGGTAGTGGCGAGATGACAGAAGAGTTATACGTTTGTTAAGTGAAACAAAAACGACAAATTAATAGAAATATTTTATTACACATCAGAACACTTCAAAACAGCAAGAGAAAAAGAGAAAAAAAATACTACTGGTCTTAACCTACCCGCAAAAACTTACTTTCACTTTACCTATTTAGGACGAATGCTCTTTAGACAAACTTTGCAAAAATAATAGTTTCCTTAATGTTTTAACCTTTCATTCTATTTCGTTGTTTATGTCACTACATGTCAATGACTTATGAATGATTTATTTAAAATTGAAATCATCAAGTGCCTAGTGTTAAAAATTTACTTCTGTTTTTATTGTAATTATTATACTTTTTCTAATTTAGGATTATAATTTTGACAGCTCACGCCCATGAAGTTTCTTATTTTTTTTGGTAAAATTTACACCAGTTAATGTCATACTTTATTGATGTGCCACGCATAACGAACAACCAGAATCGATAATCATAGTATTTACAGTAAGTAAGTATTAAATTTCGTAAAACAATATAAGTACAACATACGTAGTAGGTAGGCTAGGTCACCGTATCATTGTCGTTACAATGCCATCAAAAGGATTTGGGCTCATGTCAAAAGTTTTTTTTTGTAATTATACCAAGTACCTAAGTTTATTAAATAGGTTCTTAAGTTTTATTATTACTTTTTAAGCCATATAGCCAAACATAACATATTTCCAATATTTACGAAGGAGACGATGGCTGGTCCATGCATCATACTCGTGAACGGGTGCTGCTTGGGGTGACTGGTCGGCCTAGTCAGCGATGCTTTAGCCTATACTATTATTTTGGTTCGTTCAACTGCAACTCTAGCCTAAATCCAGTCACAAATTAGTTTTAACAGTAGACTTTGTAACTGATGTGTACCTTGAATGATTTCTATGTTTAATAGGTTCAAACCTTCACCGGTAACACTAATACCATTGTACCTGAAGATCTGACTTTTAAAAAGAGTGGCCATGAGTTTCTTTGCCAGTATTCTTCTCATAAGGCTCTACGCATTTTGGAAACTGGAAGTTATAGATCGACACAAGCAGGCAGTAGATATTGGTGTTTTTACCTAATTTACCTCGACAATCCAGTACATGCTGTGGCGTCTGTTTGCGTCGAACTATGATTTTTAACAGTAGCTTCAATTTAACGTTCATAAATGTCACTTAGTGTCTTTATTGAATTGATTTTGAATTTGAATTACGACTAAGAAAATACCTACTGACTTTATTGTAAAATGCTGGTGGAAATGTTACTGCGGATGACTCGAGAAAATTCTTATTTCTCGTTTCATTTTACATTTTCATTTACATTTCTGTGAGCGTTTATAGTGATATTATTATTTTTTATTAAATAGAAAAGACTGTTCGTTTTGTATTATAAATTTATAACCGACCATACAGCATAACCATGAAACTATCGATTCCAAGATATATGATAATAACAATCGATTATCTAATTATAGGTTTAATAACGATTATACACTCCGTCATCCCTACCGTGAGCTGTCAAAATTGTTATCCTAAATTTTGATTAATCTAATAAAAAGACAAAAAAACCGAAGATTCGATGTTTCTATTAATAAATATAATAAACATTTATCAAAACATCGATTCAATCCGATATATCATATGGAAAACATTGAGTAAGTTCGATATATCGATGTTAAATGAATATCCCTAATAGAAGGTGAATCAAATCTACACAAAAGAGATCAAATGGATAGCTGTTTGGCCGGATACCGGATATCCCGCTCACTCGCTCGAGACCGGACAGCCTTTATCTGCTTTTGAAAAAGTTGATAAAAATAAACTGAGCAACGCACTCCTTATTTACTACTCATAAGTGTATCCTTTAACGGTGAATGAGAAATTTATTTCAACTTGTTAGATCAGTGTAACTACTCGTCGCTAGATTTAAGATAAATTAGGTTTCAAACAAAGGGGTTGTTGAAGCTATTTGAGCTCGAATGACGATTGTATTGGTATATAAAAAAATATCTTGTGACGAATCCACCAGTAGCACTTAATATTCAACATCGGCAAAAAAAATGGGGTAGGGAGGCACAGTCAGATGTGTTTTGAGAAACTTACGAAACGATTGCTTTAATAAGGTAATACCAGTAATCAGTCTTAAGATCATGATCAAGAAAAAAACGCAAAATTGAGTTTGCTTGCTACACTTAGCTAAAATGCTAATAAAAAGATATTTTTTTTTCATCAGGATCGATTTGTTTTTTGACCATATCATTAGTACTATCGTCTGTCTTCGGTTTCGGGAGTGTTTTACTAACAAACTGTATATTGTCACTTGTTTCAACACTACTGCTGGATGCATCCTGCAGTAGTGTATACAGCGGTTTTTGTTTATAAAACAGGCCTTGTCTATGAAAACAAGCGAAACCGTTTGTTTCCTCTTGATACATAGAAAATTCTATTCATTCACCATAATTTGTCCTATTACAAGTACTATTTAATTATCATATTTCTTATGCTGGTTAAATAAATAAATAAAGTGCCTAAATTTAATATCGGTCTCCAGCCGCATACTTTCTTAGTAGCCAGTATCCGGTCGGACATCAAATTTAAGCCGGATAGGCCGGTTAGCGGATAGTCGCCGAATATCCGTACCAAATCTACTCTATTAAGATTGCATAGGTACCATAACATAGGTAACCTATACCTATTACAGTCCGGTCAAGTTAGCTCGAAAAGTAGGGGTTAGCTTGCAAAAATTCGAATACAGCTCAAAATTAGTACCTACGAATGTTGCGAATACCATTTTATATGAAATGTGAAAAGTCTTCATCCCACATCTGCAAAAAATGTTATTCAAGGTCAAAGCTCCCAAATATAGGATTTTTGTACTTTTAAGTTATTGACGATAAAAAATTCCTGTCACTTTTTTCCTAAGAATTGCCATTTCTAAGATATAGCGAATCTGAAAGTTGAAAACCCCGTGTTCTCCGTAAAATGCACGAGTAGGTACGCCACTTATAAAGGTAACAGGAAATACGATACATTTCTTTTAAGCGGTTAAAGTAGAGAAAATGCAAATGTATGCAAAATGATCTTAACTTCTTTAGAAGTAAAGAAAGATTAAAAATCACAAAATCTTTTTTTTATAAAGGCTAAAAATCCAATGTTTTTATAAAATAAAAGGTATGGAGTGTTGCGTATAAATTACTGAATTAACTTCCTTAGTTCATTAGCTATTCAAAAAGGTTACACATGTTAATAAATTATTTTTTATAGAAAAGTATCACCGACTTCAATGCGCCTAAATCATGATCCCTTAATTTTTCACCCTTAGAGGAGAATTTTTTTTCCATTAAAAAAATAATTATTAAAATCGTTTCCAAAATGGCAAAGATATTGCGTAACACACAAAACGGCAACGCTACGGCAGCTCAGAGAGAGTACATACTCGTAGTGAGGTATCCCGATCGACGGATACCTACCAAACGTATGAGTGTTTCCGGGCCGCATTGCAGCAGAAATATTTTGAAGAGATCCTCCCATCTCTATAATTTATTTGTATCCAGCAGGAAGAAGGAGAAGGAGGAGAAGAAGAAAAAGACCTTACACTTGAAGTTCCATTAAATAATTATCAATCTGACTAATAATTTTCTGTGAAGCGGTGTTAATCACTCATAATTCACACCACTTTCATCGTTATCATTTATTTTTTATTGTGGTCCTACCGGGGAAACCACGTTAAAAAACGCATCAAGTGCACTACCGCACAAGTGACGTGGAAACGTGTAGGTATATATTATGTAAAACACAACTTTGTCACTTTTTGAGTCGCTTTATCTCACAAATGGTAATTCTTAGGTAAAAAGTGTATAGCTAACATTTTTTTATAGATAATTGCTTGATCTACAATTTTTATCTGACCTATTTTATGATAACTTACCGTTAGCGAACTTTGACTTTGAATAAAAATTTTTGCACACACTGGATCGATGGGGACTTTCCGTAATTTGTTTATAATGGCGTTCCTAACATTTTTACCAACTTTCAGCTGCATGTGAATTTTTGCTAGCTTCACTGTCTACTTTGACCGAACTATTAGATAAATGCTGTAAACATGAAGGTCATGCGTCACGGCAAGTAATTAAAGCGAAATGTTCAATATTTTATCGCGATTGGGAAAAATGACTATCACTCCTTACTCAAGAACTATGAACACTTCCTAGGAAACAACACTTTTGAGTGATCTTACTTACAATTCTAAATTCAAATTAATTTTAAAAATACAAAATATTCGATTTTTTTTAACCTTTAGGTACACATAAATAGGCAAATGCAAAACAGCTAAGAACCATTTTCTCTTATGTTTGAGAACCGATTTTTGTTTAGCAGCTATTGAGGATATATAGTGACACAATTTTTTTATTTTTTATTTTTATATTATAGGGGGCAAACGAGCAGACGGGTCACCTGATGGTAAGTGACTACCGTCGCCCATGGACACCTGCAACTCAAGAGTCACAAGTGCGTTGCCGGCCTTAAATATAAAATATTTTAATGTTTTTTTTTTTTACTAAAATATTTTATTTTTAACTAAGGTAATGATTATGTTCTGATAGTTGCGTTACACATTTTATTGTGACTGCATGGTATAGTCATGCCCTTTCAGTGAATAAGTCTCCCATTGTCAAATACACCCTGTATAAACCACAGAACGCTTATGGCTAAAGTAGGGAATAAAATTATTAAAGAGGTTGTCTATGTAATATAAAGCTAATATAGCCACTGCATTCACCTCTACACTTTATATTAGAATACAGCTTGTAACTGTCGGCTTAAAATAAAACAAATTGTACGATTGATTGCTACTCTAGAAAACTCGTGCACATCATAATTCGTCGTACGATCGAAATATGATGCTAGATGCCAGTATTTACGAGTAGCTATTGTGGGCTGTTATGATTTTAAATTGCAGATATTTGCGACTTAATGCTTCGCGGAATCACATATATGACCTGTTTTGAATTACAAGGGATATTTATTTTGTAATGCACAAGTTTATGCTTGTGACTAGGGTTGGCATCCGTCCGGGTTTCCCCGGATTTGTCCTAGTTTAGAGGGCGTCCGGGGAGCGTCCGCGCGGGGTTTTCAAAAAGTGTCCGGGTAAAACCCGGACACTCTGTGCCAAGGGACCCTTATAGTTGTTAGATGAATCGTTAACAAGCTAAAAATTTAAATGGAATCGGCGTTTTTTTAAAGGTGTCCGGGAAAGAATCTCGATTTCACAAATGTGTCCGGGTTTTTTTAAGTTTTTGTCCGGCGTTGGCAATTTAAGTGATGGCAGCCCTACTTGTGACGTTAGTTCAAAACTCGTATATATGGTCAGCAATGAAAATACATTATTACTTTCAAAGCTTCACCACACCTTAATACTTTAAGCCTTTGCTAAGATACATGATAGAGTACTAACTGCGCCCCGCGGTTTCACCCGCGTAAGTCCCGTTGTTACAAAAAATGTGATAAATGAGGAACCGCTCGAACGATTGTGTGCAAACTTCACATTAACCATCTACTAAATAGTCCGAACAAAGCTTAAACATTTGGTTTGGATAGGTGAGACCGTTCTTTAGTTATAAAATTACAACGAAAAGTGGCATTGATTTTTATATAAATAGATAGAATAAACACAGTCTTGAACACCTAAAAGTTGGGGAACTAACCGTAATTAATTTATGATTGTGTTCAAGTAATTAGGAGTAATGGTATAAGTCAGACGGGTTGCAACCGCAAATTGCAACCGTTTCGCAATTGTTTCTAGGAATCACTATGAAAATGATTTCGGGGAGGGCGACATTGTAGCGTGCGGCCGCGGTGCACAACAACGGCAAACCGCAGCACCAGTGGTGACGCAAACCGCAGAGCGCTCACACGTGTTTTATTTACACGACAATACTTTCTAAACTTTTCCTCTGTGTCTCATAACTTAAGGTATGGAAACGCCTGAGGCTTTCAGCCTCGGCATGTGTAGTCTGCAGTCCGGCTAGGAACAATGCAGTCGACTGTAGTTGCAGGTAGGCCTGCGATGGCAGGCCTACCTGCAACTACAGTCGACTGCAGGTGATGACCTAAATTGCCGACGCCGGACAAAAAACTTAAAAATATCCGGCCACAAAGGTGAAATCGAGATTCTTTCCCGGACACCATAAAAAAAACGCCGATTCCATTAACATTTTTAGCTTATTAACGATTCATATAACAATTGACACATTTTGAAAACCCCACCCGGACGCTCCCCGGACGCCCTCTAAACTAGGACAAATCTGGGGAAACCCGGACTGACGGCAGCCCTAGTTGCAGGCCACAATGCCACCTGCGGCTGCAGAATGCAGCTCGTCTCGAACTTGTACCTTAAGAGTCTCTCTTAGAATGGTAAGGTACGTTTGTTGCCGATTGTAAATACTTTACACTTTGCCTGAATATAATACGAAATAAACTTATTCATCGTGGTATATGCTTAAGTATTGTCACGTCCCACGTATTATAATGAGCGTCTTGTTGTTGTATTTGAGTATTAAAATTACATTATTATTATTAGAATTTATTCGTATTTCAAATGCATCGCCATTGTTTTAAAAGTAACCTTTATTCGAGAATCCGTTATTAACTGTATAACAAAAACAGAAATAGCTAAATGGAGTTATCTAAATGTACATTTCTGTACACATATCATATGTTGAGGATATCACATCTGTAATACGGACGTAAATATTTGAGCACGTGTAGAACGCATGATAAGAAATTTAATAACTGGAATAACATTGGATTTTAGTCATAAACTGAATTCGATTATTTGTAGCAAAAATTTTCCTGTAAATAATTGTATTATATACCAAGATGTTAATATCATAAATTGAGAGTGTGTATACTATCTACTGATCGTCTGCGTCAGTGGACTATGTTTATATGAGAATATCACGACTATTCATATAGGTAGAACATTCATACAAACCGATGAATATGTGCCGATGTTATTTACATTAAAATTCTCACATGTTTTCGACGTATAGTGTCAGAGAGGTGGAGTTCATTTGCTTTCCCCTGCAGGAACTTAATTAATAACATAGGTGTATACAATACATATGTACACAGTGGTGTGTCGCTCGTCGGTACCACATTTTTAGTGAATTCGACCCTTTTACATAATTGTGTCCAATTTTAATGTTTCTTAATGATACATTATTTTCATCAGTTTAACTGGCCTGTTGGTCTAGTGGTTAGTGACCCTCACTGCTAAGCCAGAGGTCGTGGGTTCGATTCCCAACCAGGACAAATAATTGTGTGATGAGCACGATAATTTGTTCTGTGTCTGGGTGTAACTTATCTATAATATGTATGTATTTAGAAATATATAAGTATGTTTATCAGCAGTCTGGTTACCATAATACAGGCTCTGCCTAGTTTGGGATCAGACGGCCGTGTGTGAGATGTGTGGAGTTATTATTATTATTATTTTGTAATTACATTTATTACAGTCAAAATATACTCGGTTATTACAACATTTAAATAATACAAATATTAAATCAGCAAATTAAACTTAAAATGCTCTACTGAAAAATCATGAAAATGTAAGTATTGATATCCGACATTGTAAGTAAATAAGATTGGGCGATAGGTCTATTTACGCTAGACCGATCGTTGTGGAAATGTTGAAATGATGACGGTTTTGATCAATTTAGTTTGTGTGCTGTAAATTACCTCTGAGAGTAGATCGGTGAGTATCTGCAGAGGCGCGCGCGTCACACTATCGTCTTGTAAGGGCGTGGTCATTACGAAATCTACCATGTTCTGCAATCAAACAATATATATATTTATTGAAATACTGATTTTAATAACTATTCAAAATAAACACAAAGTCATATGTAGGTATATCTACCTTCAATTCCTTTAAGACGACTTCCTTTCTTACAGTCTTTGTGAGAAAATTCCTATACCGTATTATGTTTCTCTGAAAATAAATACATTTATTAAAACATATATACAACGTTTGTACCTAAGTAAACAATAAACCGCAATGGGAAAGGATGTATATTAATGCATGCTTACCTTCCATATTATAGAATGATACCATTGGTCCCTCGTATAAGCGTCATTTGCCTATAAAACATAAATGACATTATGGATCATTAACGAAGATTTATACTGGAGTGATAATTTAATAATTGTTAGTGGTATCTCATACCGGTCCTTTTGGTATATTTCCCGGGCTAGGAAGACCTGACATTAAGAACCTATCTACGTACTAGCTGTTGATAGTGTGTGACTTCGCTTCCGTGGGAATTCTATCCGACGGGAACCATACATTTTTTAGCCAATGTGCTATTCCAGACTATAATCTACCTCTGTGCCAAATTTCATCTAGAACCGTTCAGCCGTTTTTGCGAGAAAGAGTAACAAACACACATCCATCCTCACAAACTTTCGCCTTTATTAGTAAGATAAGATTGGCCACTTTGCAAAACGTAACTAAAGCAGTATAACGTTGCGCATTGGAAATTAATTTATCAGTTGTTTTATGAGAAAGGAAAACACCGTCAGGAAACTTGCATAACTGAAATTTTGTGTGTTCCTCCATCATACTGAATAAAGGGTAAAGTTTTGCAGTAATACTAGTATAGAGTTTTGTTTCTCTGGGCCTATTAAAGATATATATTTATACATTATTATATTTAGCCGATATACTTGATACTTGAGAGGAGTAGAGCTGATCATGTGCTGAATAGTGACCCCCACTTGTTTTTAGAGAGTGTTAATTGGCACATACCTTTTTTTCGCCTGGGTTGCAATAGATGAAATTACCTATGACATTACCGTTTTAAATAAAAAAAAGTAAAAATATTAATAATAAAAACTTTGTATTTAATTAAGTATGGAAAATGAACGAAGCACACACATTTTGCAACAAATACATTTATTTGTCTTTGTCGAAGTATTTGACGAGATTGTCATTATACCTTTGCTATTTGAATGGAAGTTCTTTGATGCTCTGAAAATCCTGGTAATCTCTTTAAATGAGTTTTCACCGCCTAATTGAATTTGACTTTTTTGCCTTATAGAATGTTGTTCATATCCAAAGTGTGGTAGATAGCAGAGTTATAAGTCATAACTCTGGTAGTTTTTAGATAGTCCGTTGAGCAGCTGGAGGACGAGCGTAGTCGTGAAGAAAGAGATAACTAGTGCAATTGACAAGTTTTCGTTGTTTGACAGCGAACTTGTTTTCACAGTATACCTCTACAGTGATGAATGTAAAAAATCAAAGATAACGTACCGAAGGAAAAAAAATGAACAAGTGATTTTAAAATGTTAAAGGTACATTATTCGAAATGGAATTAATTTGAATTTTTAATGACAGATTAAGAAAGCAAGATCTTCATAGTAATATTATTAAAATCGGAAATGTCATAGGTAAGAATTGATGTTGCTACGTTATTTATTAGAGAGATAAGAGATAAAATAAGTGCAACACGTCAAAAAATCGACGTCCAATATTTTATATTTGGAGTTAGAATAATTCAAGTGAATTAAGGCAAAGCATTTAAGTTATTAACCTCTATTTAAACGAACTCCAAATATTGCGGCCTTTCAAGACAGTAATGACGTTGATTTGCAAATTTGTGACAATCGTGTGTCTGGTGACTAAGCTTCATTTAAATTTGTCTTGGTGGTCACAGACATCAATTATGTTAGAATGTACCCATCATCGGTCTCCTTATAAGATTCTAATATAACTTCTACACTGCTCATTATATTCAATATTAGATATTGTAAAGATACCTGCAAGAGCAGCGATCCGTGGGGCATTACTATTCTGAGGCAGTATTTCCTGGCAGGATCCCAACGAGAGATGCAGTACACTTCTTGCATACAGCTATACGAGAGGGGATTCTCTAATAATCCAGAAGGCTGAAACAATTAAAAATACAGTTTTAAATAGTTTGATCATTAAGCTATCACGAACAGAATGTCCTACTTTAATAATTAATATTGATTAATAATTAATTGGTTCGTCCACGTTTTAGTTCATGGGATATTAGAGCTTGCATTATTAAATTTTTATCTTATCTACACCTCGAATACCTACTCGTATCTATACTATCATTCATAACAATTCGTAATCAACATAAAGTATATTATTAATTTTAATATAACAAAGATACACACAGACTACAATATAATAAACTCATGAGATTGTCGACAATCCTGAAATCACAAGCGGTATTGAACCGGTAAGCCTTAGAACATATTTAGCATCTCGAGTGTGTTCTAGACTTGTATAATGGTTAGTATTCTGTGCGATTTTTGGAGATTAGGCTCAAGGCTATTATTATCGCATTGCTCCTCCCTGGAAATGAAACTTTGGTCAGTATCATGTTCTAACTTTTGTCAGTAGGTATTTGTACCCGCGTTTCTACTAATCAATACTATTACTACTGTTGCAGAGAATATTTCTGTCCTGGATCATTGTTTGATCAATAGTGGACCACAAAACGCACCCATAAAACTATTATTCATTTCGCCTTAAATGAAATGTAGACTTTAAGCAACAACAAATTAAAAGAAACCACGTACAAATTCCATAGTACACGAGTTATGGAGGCATGTTAACCACTTTTTGGACCCTGGCTGGTAGGCTGACTCTTTGTAGAAATGACTAACCTCGACCTGACACACAAGGTTACGCAGTTTAGTTACGTTACTCACAATAACAAACCATATTTTATGTCATCTATATTATCAAACATTTTTCATTCAATTTCCTCGGCTAGATAGCTACGTCAGGACGACATAGTCACAATACATATTATAGAACATTTTCATTCAATTTCCTCTACTAGATAATTGGCTTGTCCGGTGTGTTTACTAACTACAAAATAGTTAGAGGAAGCTTTTAGCTTTCACAGAATAGAGAGTAACAATTTCCGGGACCGAGTTAGTTTACTGACTTTCTAACGAATGCCTGAATTAATTCCTCACACTAGCATTTCGCTTAGTTGGAAGTGTTTAAGTTATACAATAATAAGGGTAATGTGTTGGTGATGTAATGTCATTAGGTGTTTAAAAAAAAAGGGTCATATCGTTCCCGTTGTGTACGGAACATTGCTGCTGTGTTCATGTTTTATACCTAAACTTATCTTAAAGCTTTCTACAAAGGACTACTTTGCCATCTCCGTGGCATTTGTTGTCTGTCAGCAGCCGACATCCTCAGGCTGAGGCAGGAAAAACTTACGTTATACCTAATGCTGAAAAAAAATCCATGACGTGTTACACGTATGTAGAAACTACTTAATTAGTAAAAGTTATTGGAAGCTACATAAGTTGTTTAAGTGTTCTGATGAATGAATGACTAGTAAATGGTTGCCTATGACTCACATGTGTCACGATATAAATGATCTTCCAGGAAGTGTAAAAAAATGATGATTTCGCCGCTTCTAATCTCAAAAGCTCCGAATGTTAAATATGAAAGAAATAATGAAAAACACGTTTATACGTGCACTTGACCAATGTTTTTAAACAAGAATGATTTTTTACGTGTCACGATTCTACTTTCTGTTTAATAATATTACTAAACAATTCAATTCAGGTCTTGTTTAGTTTGGCTACCATAAAAGCCACGGCCGGTGTCGCTCAAGTCGTTGGAAGGATCCGGCGGCTAGGTCTTGAGGTGGCCCTACATAAATCCGAGGCCCTTTGTTTCCATGGGCCTCGGAAAAGGCCTCCAGCTGGATCTAGCCTTATCGTGGGAGGTGTTCGCATCGGCATCGAGCCTTCGATGAGATATCTTGGGCTTATACTCGATAGTCGATGGGATTTCGGATACCACTTCCGGAATCTGGCTCCCAAACTTATGAGGACGGCAGCTGCGCTTTCGCGGCTGCTGCCCAACTTACGGGGGCCCGACACCTCCTGTAGGAGGCTCTACAATGGTATCGTGCGGTCCATGGCCCTATATGGGGCCCCTATTTGGGCGGAGAACCTGACGGCCCGCAATGCTGCCATATTGCGGCGACCACAGCGAGCGATGGCCGTCAGAGTCATAAGGGGATACCGCACGGTTTCCTTCGAAGCGGCGAGTCTCCTAGCCGGAACTGCACCATGGGACCTCGAGGCGAAGACACTTGCGTCGTTGTATCAATGGCGCAAGGAGCGAGAGCTGGGGCCCACTCCTCAGGAAATTGAGGTGCAACGGTCTCAGCTCCGTCAGGTCCTAATGGCAGAGTGGAAAGAGCGACTTGAGCGACCGAGCGCAGGGCACGCCACAATTGTGGCGGTAAGACCCATCATGGAGGATTGGCTGGAGAGGCAGCACGGCAGCCTCTCCTACCGGCTGACGCAGGTGCTGACCGGCCACGGCTGTTTCGGAAAGTACCTGTGTCGCATAGGCCGGGAGCCAACGTCTGCGTGCCATCACTGCGGAGGCTGTCGCGAGGATACTGCACTCCACACTCTTGTGGAGTGCTCAGCGTGGATGCAACAGCGCCACGACCTCGCGGCGGCTATCAGTGTGGGAAGCCTCTCGCTGGAGACCATGGTTCTGTCCATGGTCCAAAGTGAGAGTGCTTGGGAATCCGCCGCTTCTTTTTGTGAGGAAGTGATGTCCACTAAAGAGGCGGCGGAAAGGGAACGGGAGAGGACTAGTACTCTCCCGTCCCGAAGAAGAGGCACCAGGCGCCGGAGAGCGCAGAATGATCTCCGGCCTCCATGAGCGCTGGCCTGGGGGTAACGGGTGAGGCTGCCCGTTACTCTAGCAGAAGCAGGCCTGAGATGGTGGCGCGACGTGTTCCGCGTGCGCCTCTCTAAATTGGAAGGAGGGCAAGGCCCTCCGCTACCATTGGTGTGGCTGCCTTCTATTTGAGGGCGGCCAAAGTCTGCTTGGGTTCTCGGGGACTTCCTTCCTAGGGTATACCCGAGTCCCTTGCGATAGACTCACTTGTTACGGAACACCGTGTGGTTTTAGTCGGTTCGATTCCGACATACCACCTCACCAATAGCCATGGTGAGGTGATGACCCGTGGGGGTTTCCACACGAAAAAAAAAAAAAAAAAAAAAAGGTCTTGTTTAGTTTAAGTTAAATATAATGCTTTTTTATTTTATTGTAGTACAGGCGCTGTTGATTATTATTTCTTCAACGTTACTCATAAAAATATACCGTAGCATTGTAGTACAATATGCACATGGCCCTATGTAGCCGCCGACATTTTGTAGTGGGCTTTAAATAGAAGTCAACCAATTTACGTTTCTATCTAGTGTGGATGGATTCGATGCAGGAAATTAGGTTAACTATAGAGAAGGGCACAGTCATTACTTTGTGTGAAGAATAGTTGTAGGCGGGGCAGTGTACGTTGATGTATGACGTGGCAGAGCAATGCCCCTGCGCGAGCCGCAGTGGCGGGGCCGCTTGGCTTTGTGATGTCACTACGTCAGCTACACATAGCCTGTCTTGCCTTTTCCTGTAACGGTGCGCCAACAAATCATTCGGCCCATTATTCGAATTTCATACGTGTCATATAGTTGTACGTATAATATCTAGATGTAAACCGGTTTAACCCGGGGTTCGTCGCTAGGCAATTACGAACACAAACTGTCGCTAACGGATAAAAATTCATAGCTCCCTTAGTAGCTCCCATAGTGTTATATGTAGTATAATATTAGCATGTAAATAATATTTTATCTATCTAGCTGTAGATTTAAACAAAATATCACCACACTTACACACACCCTTACACGCACATACACACCCTCACACACGCAAACAAACACAAAAAAAAATTAAAGGGCCTAGTTGAAAAAAAGCGTCAGGCACCCACCACTGCCCGGCACAAAGTTGAACTGAGCTCCCATTTGGCGCGAACGTGAGATGGTTACTCCTCGTCTTGTAAAAAGCTATATTACTTAAAACTCAGCTGCATGTTTAGAATTATCTAGTTATTTATGTGTATAATTCTGTTAGTGTCTCGTTGGTTGTGCCAAATTAAGCGTGTTTTAAACGGCTACATCAAGCTACACGTGTCCAGTACCTGTGTTGGTCTGTCATTGTACGGAAAGTCTATACAATGACAGTTCGATAAATAGAAATAGGTAAATGAAATAAAACTTTTTAACGTGGGAGAGCTATGCTTCGGTACGTATGGGCCGGCTCGACTCCACTCGATACCACGGCCTCACAGAAAACCGGCAGTGAAGTAATGCTTGCATTGCATTTCGCCCTTATTCCCGTTCTTCCCCTCTCCCTTCTTCCCCCCTCTCCCTCTTCTCCTACTCCCACCTTAAAGGGCGGCAACGCACTTGTGACTCTCGAGTTACAGGTGCCCATGTGCGGCGGCACCATCAGGTGACCCTTCTGCTCGTTTGCCCCCTATATCAATAAAAATTAAAAAAAAAAAAACAAAATAATAAAAATAATGACCGAATTTGACCACCTGGCGCGGCGATCTCTGGTTATAGTTAAATCGGAAGAAGTGTTTGTTTTCTTGTTTTGTTATAATTTGATTAGCTAATGAAATAACCGGTATTAATATCAATGCATCCAAAGCATTTTAATGTACCTACCTCTTTTGTACGTTATTATCGTTAATATAAAAAGCAATCGAGGGAAAATGCCACTCACTGTATTTAATTTAATGTAAACGAGCGTGCTTTGACGTCAGAGATAAATTATTTATTTTTTAATTTATATAATTAACTAGTTATGAAAAAAATATCAAGAACCTGTTTAACATGTAGATAGGCGTAAATTAGCATATATGCGATAGAAATAAAACTGGAAACCAAAAAAAATAACGCATTCTATTTCATTCATTGACGTCAGAGAATGGTAATGTAATATTTGTTGACTAATTATGTTAATAACTTAAATAGCTCCGTTACCACATAATATTATTAATGCCACAAAAGGAGCATTTAAACCCAACTGACATTTGAAATTTGAACTGTTTGCTTGTAAACAAAGTATCAAAATTGGTTTTAGCAGTATTGAATGAACAATAGCTAAACACTTTCTTGTCTGAAGAAAGGGGAATTAAGCACTTATTGAGCTCAAAAAAAGAACATTCTAAATTACTTTGCGCGAATCGCATTTACAGGTTAAGGTTGAGCTTACATTCTACATAGTAGAAATTAGCAACTTTTTTAACACAATTATTTTCTTACTTTGATTTCATGGCATTCATAATTATACAGTGTGTATCTGACACAATGGAACACTTACTTAAATCACTGAAAGAGCATGCCTCTACCATGCAGTTACAAAAAGAAATTTTGTAAAAAGAAACTATTCTTAAAAAGTTAAGACCTTTTGAAGTTTCACCTCCGTTATAATTTTTTTTTATTTTATAGAATAGGCGCGGAGCCGACGGGTCACCTGATGGTAAGTGACTGCCGCCGCCCATGGGCACATGCAACTCAAGAGTCACAAGTGCGTTGCCGGCCTTTAAGGTGGGAGTAGGGGAAGGGGGAAGAGGGGGAGACGGAGTGAGAGGGGAAAGGGGGGAAGGGGAAGGGTTAGGGCCTCCGGTAACCTCACTCACTCGGCGAAAAACAATGCAACATTGCTTCACTGCCGGTTTTCTGCGAGGCCGTGGTATCACTCCGGTCGAGCTGGCCCATACGCGCCGAAACATGGCTCTACCACTAACACGTTTGTGTTCCGTGTAAAGTTAACGATTCTAAACCGAACAATTTTTTTTATTTCGGATTTATTCACTTTTTTATTGAGAAAATCCATAAATACTAAGTTGAAAAATTATGGTTTTTCTTTTTACGGATAGTTTTTTTTACAAAAATCTTATTGTAACTGCATGCTAGAGTCATGTCCTTTCAGTGATTTTAATAAGTCCATTCCAAGTCCATTGTCAGATACATACTGTATATATTCTTAGTTCGACATATTAATTATACAATTATGCCTAATTACATATATTGATAGGTTGGCTTTTAAGAGTGTCCACCCCAATAGGAATGTTCTGAATTATATATTATCAATTTTGATAAGTATCTTTAAATGAACAATGTTCTCTTTAAAACCTGCTTACCTTTCAAACACTACCTACTACAAAAATACTGCTGTTATTTTTTGTAAACTTCTAAATTACAAAGATACGATTGGTTGTGTTATGTTAATATACGCACAAGAAAATATGACTGCTCCTCTGTGTATAAAGGAAACATGGATTTTTGTTTCTTGTTCACAATAACACAAAATAGGGATAAACGCTCTTCACACTATATCAAGAGAGAGAGAGATAGAGTCTTTGTCAAGGCTAATAAATTCTACAATAAAAAGATTCAAGAAGAGAAAGCACTTGTAAACGTTATACCAAGAAACAATTTAAAGGCTTCAGTTTGATCGAGCTCTTGTTCGCACGCACACTTAAGTCTGGTTGGCGAATGTTTGTCAAGTTTTGTTAGGTTGTAATTAAACTCAGAATTATTCCCGTATACTCTGTAGTTATAAACACTCCCTGATTACCTCTGTTTTATGTCCACTACGTGTCTATTTAGTCGTTTAACAACGTAAGGCTAATGTACTTCAACGTTTGACGCATTTGGAGCGGCGATAACATTCATTGTTTAACTAGTATAAATATAATACCTAAGCTACTTTTAAAAGAGGTACTCTCGATTCTTGCGAGTAGGTACAACAGCGTGTAATCCTTTTCCTGGAACCGTTTCAACCTATTACTTTACCAACTTAAACTTAAAACTTAAACGAATAATATGTGAAACCTAAAATTCTTTATCGCAGCCATAAGTGTATGTGTACATAATCTAATTTTTTAAATATAAACTTGTCCGAGGGTTGGGGACCTGGTGTCCTGAAATACAGACTATCCGTCTAGTTTAGGCACCAGTCTCCCACAGTACATCCCAATTAGAAAAACTTATTTAAAAACAATATCAAAAGTAATGTACTTCTACTGTATTGTGGTGAGAAAAAATAAATCATTATTATTATTAACTTAAAATAAATATATATATATATATATATATTATTATTTACTTATGACTTTGTTTTTCCGTCCTTATGATAAACGATGAATGAATTTATACCCAGATGCCAATTTATTAAGTTCAAGCAAGCTGGATACGGACATGAGTGCATAAAATGATATTAGTATAGTATTATTGTTCTTTTAACCTTTCGTAATAATTTCAAATGTTTTTGGATTACGTACTATTGTTTTACTTCTAGATCTTTAGCATACTAATATTTTTTCATAGCAATAATCAGGAGCAATCAGCTGAACAATAAAATCTATATTTCAACTTGATATTTGCAACCACCAACAACAATACACTTTAGGTAGTAAGGTGATATAATGTTGTTCGAGGTGAGTGAGACAGAGTGGATTACAGTTATCTCTTTTTATAACACCCGAATTGACGTACATAAGTAGTTATTTACGTCAAGACTATAGACAAAATGTCATCTTACAATACATTTCTTAGCATTCAAGTGTTTGTTTTTTCGTAATGTAAGGTGAACTACCCTGTTATCAGCAACAAGCTTTAGCTTCAGAAATTTTTCACGTTTGAAAATTTGTGGTAAGTGTTAGAAATTTGTTTTAATTATTTCGGATTATTTATAAATTATAATTTTCTTCATCTTAAGTCCTTAGGTGAGGACAAAACTACATTTTTCTCTTTCAACAGTTATAGTAAATAAATAGTAACTATTAGCCACCATTACTGCATTTAACCTCTTTTTCACGCATACCTTGTATTACCCAGTCCATCCATCTCTCCTTCAGTCCTCCTCTCTCGGCTATAAAGTGAAGTAAATGGTGATAGACTAATAACACTCTATCACCATTTACTTCACTACATTTATCACAATTTTTTTCCATTCTTTGTATTGACACCAGTACTTATTGTTTATCACCCAAAGCTAGTTCCATTGGCTGATAACACTTTAAAATTTCCTCGAAATTACTTATACTATTAATAGCCTTGCTATATGGTTCCTGGAAAACGAAGAGTCTTTATACATTTAAGTCACAAAGTATTACATTCATAATGTTAAAAATTTAAACAAATTCTGCCTAACTTACAATGCAATTGGTTGAGCCACCTAGAATAGGATCGGACAGTAAAAAAATCTTTATATGTTTTATAAGGAAATAAAGCAAGTAAGGCACTATAACCATTATACCACCAAGAGTATAATAATAAGGTGAACTGTAAAAATACTGTGGTTTTAATTTTGAGTGTATAATGGAAAACTACACGCATACATTTAGTTGAAGGCCCCGTTGAAGAATACAGTAAGTAGCACCACGCCACCACCTCATCAAGACTTATTATAGTCATCAAAAGTAAGAGCAGTAAGAGCATGACGCAAAGACTAGCTATCAGCATCTCTGTTAACACAGATCATAACAGGCTTTACGGCCTTCTTTTAATTTTCTCGGCGTTTAATAATATGCGGTTCGCACGTGTAAATATAGCCGATTTACGCAAGACAAAAGGAACCTTCAAAATGACTGAATATTTGTTTTTTTTGGTCCGACTGACTTAGTCCCACGGTCTCCAGTCTCTTCATCATTTTACCAGTCTTCACTAATCATTGCTTATCCTTGTGGACGTCCTGGAGATTTAGTGGTGGTTTTCACGTACAGGCATTCGTATTTTCGTGAACCTAAATTTTCTTTATGCTTATGGTCTAATTTTTCAAATCTTGTCTCTAGTGGTCTATCCAAACGTACTTACTTAATAAAAATCATGGACTTACTGTTATTTCAAAAATACAACTGTGAGTAAACAAAATATATGAATCTTAATTAACTATTACAATTTATGTGTTTAGTCTAAGTACGATCGACCTCTGACATTTGCGTGAAGATCCTGCGTCATACTTTACCTTCACTGCAGAGTCTGCAGACAAACCGCCTGAATGCAGATGTTCATTACTTTCCTATATACACGACCGGCTATCAACCTAAACAATAGAGTAATTGAAGCTAATGCAACATTCTTGAATTATTTATAGGCGATTTAAAAATAAAAATAGAAGTAGTGTTGAAAAATCAAAGTCTCTTTCCCGTATTCGGTGTGAAATGCGGGGAATCACTTTGTTGAATAATAGCGAGTTTGACGTATTACCCAGCTACGTGGCACAATCTAAATGTTATAATAAAAAGTTACAATAATTTCATAACAAGCACGGAATTTTAATTATTTTTTAACTTTTTTGTTGAGTTGCATAATTGCTTCTTGTTCAATCAAGAAAAACACTTTAATATTACAATTTATACCAAAATGTAGTCATTCGAGGCAAGATATATTATTCTTGGTGGCATTCTTTTAGAAATCATATAAGAATGTCATGTTCTCTATTCCCTTAAATTAAATCCACAATGAAATTTCAAAAGTAGTGAGTATCTAAAATTAGCATTATATTCTATAATCAAATGTGAAATGTATTCTGCGCACAAATGACGTCAAAGAGAACTGTTTTGAACAGCAATAGCCGCTTATGTAGGTAAAGGTAAACATTTACGTTTTCTTTCTCTCGAGCAACTTTGGTGCTATATAATATTATATCTCCACACTATTTTAAACTTATGTTTTGATGTCTTCAATATTAACATAATCTGTGGGCATCAAAGTATTGTTGCGCATTATATAATGTTCTGAACATTAACATATCGGTAGCCGGACGTTTAATATAAAAGTGATGACGCACGAACGCTCTCTTATCTTTGATTGACCTCGATGAAGGGTTCGGACCGGAGCTGCAATCATCTAATTTACACACGAAACGTCATAAATTAATAATACCTATTGATTATTATTTTTATTAACGGTCACAGTATTAACAGTATTAAGCTACCTCGAATGTTAGACGCAAAGTATTGTTAAGATTTTTGAACTAAAAAGCTGTTTTAATTTTTTATGATTTTTTACGTGCGACACCAAAGCGGTGAATTGTTAATATCGTTAATTTATCCAATGTGTAGAGAACAAGATTGTGAAATCTTGTCTTGTCCCGGGAACAAAATTTTAGAGACCAGTTACAAGGTGCAAACAACATTACGCTACTAGAGACGGTTAACAGCAGTCGTCAGTAAAGTTCAATATGGCGGAGCTCCGCCCGGAGGTACTACTCCAATAAGTTAGCTCAAATTCGATAAAAAATCTCTTGTACAGCGCGTTTTGTACTTGTCTTCCTATCTGACTAGTATAGTATTTTTACCCTTAGTCACTAAGAATACTTGCGTTTTCCCAAACACTGTATTTCGTTTCGAAATAGCCTCTAATATTAATACAAATGACATTGTTGTCAAATATACAAGGACATTCGTGTTAGAGAACAATGCAACATGAACATTGACCGCTTATAAGACCACTAGGTGCGAATACGTGCTGTAAATAGATATGGGTCCCTTAGCACATTACAAGCGATAACACTGTGATATCTGACAGTTATCAGATAGGTAATCAATGGTGTGTCGTCATATACATATATGTGAACGTATAGCACATGTACGACGAGATTTCTTTGTACGCAATTTTAAGCAAATTTTGGGCACTTTGTATTGCGAAATTTGGAATACTTAAAGTTTATATGTACAATCTAACAATCAAACTGCTATAAGAAGCTACAGTTGTCCAGTATATACCGTAGACCTGTCATAATACGGAAGCCTATCCAAATACGGTTAAAGATATACTGGCCAATGATGTAAAACAAGACAGTTAAAACTTGATGAATGGTCGAAATTCGACCCCCAGGCGATCTCTAGCATCTAGACACTTGGGAATATATGAATTCATACACAATACGTGTGTTTCTTTATTTGTAGGTTTGACCTACAGTTTACCTCCCGTTTACTTTGTCTGCCTGTTGCTCCACTCTAATTTAAGCGCAGGCCACACCGCCGCGCCGCTCGCTGGCTAGCTGGCGGTGTCGCCTGCGCTTTATCGTTGTGCGATATTATTAAATGTGAATTTGTTTGTTACGCTTTCACGCATTAACGACTCAACCGATCATCGTGAACTTTTGCACACACTTTGTCAGCAGAAAAGGATGTAAGGTTCCGTTCCTTTCATGCAGAAGAAAAGAACCGTTCCCGAGGGGTTGGACTTGGGAAATTGATTTACAAAATTTGAGAGCATTTAAGAAATAAAACTCAGATAGGTTGTTTGTGGTAGTTGCTTATAACTGTAACTGACATAACATGCACCCGTTTCATTTAATTTATAATTATAAATATTTGACATTCTTAAATCTCTAAATGTGGACATTGTTAAATTGGATTCCTAAAATATATAATTTATAAATGTTAAGTATTGCATGCCGAGACGCCGATAATGGAGAGGCTATGCCATATTATTATATAACAATAATCATTTTACCTACCCATTTTCGCAATAAAGTAATTTGAATTTGTAGTTAAAATGTATATCGAAAAAATATTGGTTGAGGCAAACAGTATTATTATATCTAATATTGTTTTGACTACAGATAATTACGGTTTTCCCCGGTTGTTTACGTAAATTGCGGTCTTCATTTACGGGAAACGGTATATTCAGAAATATCTATCAACATCAGTAATTAGAATTGGTTACTTAATTATTATTAATAATCAGTTAAGCTGATTCACATGTGGAGAATAGAGTGATCCAAACGCCATTTAAGAATACACGATTATAAGATAATTCTGTTTTCACAGAATTATCTTATAATCGTGTATTCTTCTAATGATATCGTAACGATAATGTGATCGATAGCTACAATAAAAGCTTGAAAGAAAACAAGAAAACGCATCGTCCCAAAAATATTAAAGTTCACTAACTGACTGGCTTGTTGATCTCTTGGTATAAGTGTATTTATGGTTTACAGTATTTTTATAAAACACTAGCTGCACCCCGCGGTTTCACCCGCGTAAGCCCCGGTGACGTGGCAATATCGGGACAAAAGCGTATGTGCTTTTCCAGGTTTTCAACTATCTACATACCAAGTTTCATTGCAATCGGTTGAGTAGTTTTTGAGTGAAAAATAACAAACATCACAAAAAAAAAACATCCTCACAATCTTTCACGTTTATAATATTAAGTAGGATTATACATATACTAGCTAGCACAGCATAATTGTGTTCTTTTTCGACATCTTCAACAATTATCATCATATTTCAGCCATTTTACACAAAACCTTAATGAATTATACACCTAAACTTCCTCATGAATCATTCCGTATATGGGTGAAAACCGTATGAAAATCCGGTCGGTAGTTACTGAGTATATCGTGAACAGACAGACAGACAAACGCGTCGGGAGACTTTGTTTTATAATATGTAGTGATGTAGATATAATATTATAAACTTGAAGAGTTTTTTGTTTGATGGTTTGTTTGTATAATCGCGATATTCTCTGGGAGTACCAGTCGGATAGGAAAAATATGTTTTTATATTAGATAGAGTAATCATTGAGGAAGGTTATAGATAAGCTTTCTTTTGAGACACTTTGAATAATGCACCTACATTTTACCATCTATACTTTTCCGTATTTTTCAAGTACTTTGGGAATAGAGAAAGGTGTACGACTGGTTGCTCTTTTAGGAATGTACAATGAACTCGCGTGGAGAGGGTTGCGTACGATGAATAGCAAAGTGTTAGTTTGAACTCGCAATATTCAGAGATTCACAATGTTATTTTAAGACCATAGACTTCCTATAATATTTCCTGTAATTTATAAGTAAATAACTGTTTTCTGTATTTTTTTTTTTAATTTCAATATTCTAGGCTCAGTAGTTTCAGAGATAGAAGGAATGCTTAATTTTCATTTATTTTCTTAAATAACTAAAATTATGAATCTCATAAATGAGACCTTGAGACTCTTTCAGACTCGCAAGAAGCCCATTCATTTGATATGTTACACGGTACAGTTTGCAATTATTTTTAACACGATTTTAATTTTGTATTTGGCCCCCAAAACTGACCTTCATATTCAAAATTCAACTATTTACGTTGCACATCAATGGTTGAGTCAAAAGAATGATATTTGTAGCAAATTTCAAGTTAATAAGTCCAGTAGATTAGGAGCTACAGACAGACGTACGAGTGAACCTATGAGGGTTTCGTTTTTTCATTTGGACTAAAAAAATATATCTCGAATTCAAGTGGGCCTCACTTCACTTTTGTTTAAAAAAAGTTAGGTACAGGAACTTAAACGAAAACTAGTCAAACCAAGAAACTGCAAATAAACGTGTAAACATTATATACAGCCTTCTCCATGTCTGAAACATCACAATTCACTTGGCTCACATTTTAGCAGTGGTTTTTTTTTTAGCGTTTGGTAGGTTCTGTAGGCTCATTTAATTCTTTCTTCGTTGCAAGTTCATTCAGTTGTGAAGAAATATCAATTACTTATAAGCAAACAAGAAAAGAGTCAGATAATAAAGCGAAGTTTTTTTTTTTATGGTATAGGGGGCAAACGAGCAGACGGGTCACCTGATGGTAAATGATTACCGCCGCCCATGGGCACCTGGAACTCGAGAGTCACGCGTGCGTTGCCGCCCTTTAAGGTGTAAGTAGGAGAAGAAGGGGGGGGGGAAGAGTGGGAAGAGGGGGGAGAGGGGAAGGATGGGAATAAGGGAGAGGGAAGGGTTAGGGCCTCCGGTAACCTCACTCACGCGGTGAAATGCAATGCAAGCATTGCTTCACAGCCGGTTTTCTGTTAGGCCGTGATAACGAGCGGAGTCGAGCCTGCCCATACGTGCCGAAGCATGGCTCTCCCACATTAGAAAATAATGTAATCAAAATGTCTTAATAATAAAATAAATGCCATAAAAGTAAAGGTAAATTATTCACTAACATCTTTATCTTAGCTTGATTCTAAGAATGAATGTCCCCTTCCATAAGGTAAGAAATCATTTACTAGTATATTGATTAATTAACTTTACGAGTCATGAAAAATACCTATTAAATACTTCAATAACTTCACGGTTTTACATAGCATTATTTATATATTTAAGTGGGGACCTCATATTATTTAATTCCTGAAATTGTTAGTTGTCATACAAGGTAAACTTGTAGTAAAATGTTGAATGGACTTCATCTCGTTTCCAGACTTCCGTATAAAATAATGATAAAAATGAACCTGGTACAACAAACATTACATCTAATGTAAACAGATACTATAAAGGTTAATTTGTCCATGATCTACTGAACAACAATTGCAACGCTTATTTGAAAAAATATTTAAAGATTTCGTGACGTATTTGCTGATCCGGCATTAAACATATTATACAGAGAATATACTAAAATTAGTAAAACGAATATACTACTCGTAACTAAGGCCTAATAAAGAATTTTGCTTCGAATAACAATCCTCAAGTTTTTGGTTGTCTCTAACGTAGTGTCGATGTTTTTAACTTCTATCTAAACTACCAATTTTCTGTTAATATCAACGTCGGTACCATTCAAAACATTTTTGAAATTTTGCTTAATTTTTTTGTAAATTGAGAAATGGCATAAGCGTTTGTCTTCCAACTCACCTGATGGAAAGTGAGGATAAAGACAAAGATGTACCTACGCACACGAGGGAAGAGAAACCTATACACTCTACACTTGAACGTTCCAGGATTATAATTGATTGGAAACATAGACGCAGGCAGTTCATGCCACACGTTGGCCACTTGAACCAAAAAAGAGTTGCCAAAGCATTTAGTTCGACTTTTTGGTGTTTCGACAACGAAAGTGGAAAAATGGAACCTCTGTCTGCACCTAGTAGCCCTAGTAGTATAAAGGAATGGCGAGGTATCAATTAATTCGGAGAGAGCTTTCGCACAGTCAGCAAAATGAATCCTATAAAAAAAAAGGGAGCAGCAGGCGAATTTACAACGACGCTCAAGGCTATGTAGTTCCCTATTCGTGAGCACACCGTCATTTATAAATTTTTAATATGATAATTTTTTAATAAAAGTGGTATAAAATATTTTTGGTTACGGTCTCCAAAATAATTTTAGTAGAATCCTTTATCCTCAAACAATCCGCTTTGTTTTTTTTTTGTATCCTATACATATCTCTCTTTTTGTTTTTTCATTACTGTTATATTACAACTGTTCCATAATACTTTTCTACTAAAATTGAAAATGTTATGATGCTGTTAAGTCTGCAACCTTTACTTTTCAAATTATTGTTTGGTTTATTTAGAGCCTTTGATACACTAGACAACAGTTTAGCTTTAGGTCTCGTAATAGATAATAAAAACTAAAATAGAACGTCGAACGACGCGTCGTCATAAAAGTGAAGTATTTCAAAGGACATAAGATGTGAGTCTGTCTAGAAATAGAGGATATAATAAAAGTTGATCTATTACGTATCCTTTATATTTTCAATAAACTCAGGCAATATTATTTTTCTTTTAAACTCCTATGGAAATAAAAATCCCCTTTTAGGATTGCGTAGGGTCGAAACACGTAAATATGCTAGGGACATGGGGTTTCAGGGTTCTCGGGGACTTCCTTCCTGCAATAGACCTGTTTGTGTGGTTTTAGTCGGTTCGATTCCGACATACCACTTCAACTGTGAGGGTTTCCACAAGATAAAAAAAAAAGAAATATTTGTGGATATATAGTTGAAGCGGTAGATTGCACGTAGAGCACAAAAATCTTAATTACACCTGTGTTGAATGCAATAAATCATCCTCGCTGTTAATTGTCGTACCTCACAAATTGGCGCTTTGCAATCAACTGGTTTCTTTCAGTTCTCTTTATTCTGAATGAGTTAACAACTCACGGATGTTAACGGACATCAGTGTTATAACGACAAGTGTAAATAATATTAGGCACCATATTCCATCGGCTGGAAGTCGGTATTTCCCTATTTGATCGATGATGCTGCGCACTTCCACTTTTATGACGCAGCAAAGCATGTCATTCTGTAAATTCAGCTTATGGGTGGCATAACGAAAAAAAAAAAATCACATATCACACATTTTGGTTTGATATAGGTGTGTATAGAGGATATATAATATATATATTTATATTTTTTTTTAATACCAATTATTTTATTTTTTATAAAATCAATTCAAACTCTCCAAGAGATCGATTTTAATATAATTAAACGAAAAAAATATTTATTTGTGAAAAACGTGTAGAAAAGTTTTATGTATAACTAAAAAGCAGTTCCTGCGTGGCTGCGCTCGCATGTACTTATTTATATATTTTACGCGAAACCCTAATTATTTTTCCAAAATAAATGTAGGTATATTAAGTGACTCCTTATAAAACCAGCTATCGGCCAGTGAAACTCTCGTGGAGTTCGGTGCACCCGTTCCGGAGATTAGCCAGAACGAATAGACAGACAGAAAAAAGTTTAAAAACAGATTTTTAGGCATAGGTATCGTGCAAATAACTGTATGAGCTTAAAAAAACCTATTATTCTGACAGCACAAACAGACACATTTTATTTATTTGTATTGATGCCGTAACACGTACCTATAGCCATTGTTTATTCGAATAACTGTTGCTAAAATCTTTGTTGTTGATGTCACACGAGCAAATGACGTAAGTGCAAATCAACTAAATTTCTTAATTATTAAGCATAAATACTATGGGTGAGTAATCGTTGACGTACATACGTTTCTATTTGTACAGGTGCATACAGTACAGATAGATGATTACAAGGTATTTAAACACGATAATAGCATGTAACGAAACTAAGAAAATTTTTTTGCGGACTGTAAACTGAAGACACGGATAAAATAAACATCGTTTTAAATAAGTTTAAGTTAAGGATGTATACTTAAATATAGTTTAAATTTATTAATATATACTCATAAGTATTGAATGTTCTTAAAATACCTAGGTTGTTCCGAAAATTGTTAGCTACAGAATAAATACAATTTCTTTTTTCTAGAAAATATTTTGAATTAACGGCTAATTTCAATACAAATCTCTTTGCTGAAAATCATTGGCCCCTTATGTGTAGTTCTTTTGTAAAAAGTAAATCTGTCACTCTTTTGTTTCCAACGTTTTGGACGTCTCGTGGGAAGCTTTTCGTGCTATGATTTTTTATGATTATAAACGAGAGTTAACCTTCAAGGAATGTCACGAAAATTTACAAGCTGCATTTGGGGAGTCTGCTCCTGCGTTAGCAACAGTTATTTATTAGTTTCGTGAATTTAAACGTGGTCGAGACAACCTAAACGATGATCCTAAACCCGGCCGACCTACAACTGCAGTAACTCATGAAAATGTCATCAGGGTAGAGTGGCTATTGCGGGAGAATAGACACATTACACATCGAGAGATTCAGGCTAAAACTGAAGATTGGATCACAGGCAGTTTCCACCACCTGCTAGAACACCTTAAAGTTAGGAAGCTTGCTCCGCCATGGATACCTCATTCTCTCACTGAAGAGCACAAATCCCGTCGTGTTGATTGGTGCAAATTTATGCAAAAAAAGTTCGAAGGAGGAATTTTGCAAAATGTATCCTTTATCATTACAACTGACGAAACTCGGATCTACAGCTACGATCCTCTCACAAAGCAACAATCCACGCAATGGGTGTTTGAAGAACACGAGTTACCCACAAAAGTTGTTCGCGGTCGGAGCGTTAATAAAAAAATAGGCAGTCATGGAACTGCTGACAGAAGTGAAAACCTAAACGAAACGACGAATTTAAAACGTCACATTAGCAGGTTGGTGACATTAATTAACAAGGAGCTGACAGAACTCAATGTTTAGATTAGCGCCCTCTAGTGGATCTATGAAGTGGAGTTCAGTGCTTTTTCCCCATAGCAAAAGTGCACAAACGTGCCTAAAGAAGTTTTCACTTCAAAAATTAATTTCGAATAAAATGCATAAACACACACACACATCTGTATATATATTATAATTAAGTTAAAAATAAAAAGTAGGTAATAACATATCTAAATGTATAAAAGGGGTACACTGGAAGTTCTGCGCTCCTGGCCGTTCATAAATGTTTGAATTTCGAATGTTATATTTTTTAAATATAAGCAACTCGGCTCCGTTTTACGAATTTTCGATCAGGGTCACGTGTCCTGACGCGAGTTTATCATTTTTTACACATCCCAAAAAGTGCACAACGCCGCTTAAGAAGTTTTCACTTCAAAAATGATAGCGGTTTTTTTTCGACGCAGTGGATCAGTAGCAGTTGTTCCGCTAGAAGACCGTAGAACAGTTACTAGTGAATGGTATTGCGAAGTTTGTCTGCCTTAAGTTTTCGGGGAGTTGAATAGCGAGCGACCAAGGAGCGGTGTCCGTAGCATTCTTTTTCACCAAGACAACGCGCCCGCTCGCACAGCTGCTAGAACCATGGACTATTTAAATACTTCGGGGGTATTGGTCGGGGCTCTGTTTCCGCATTTACTCATAGGCGGTCCATTATGCGTTCAGATAAGCTAAGACAGCCTAGCTTCTTCCAGGAGCACAGAAGCCTCCTGGGGCGTTCACAGGCTTCTAAGAGCGACCTCGCACCCGCGAGGATACTTGCCCGTTGTGTGGCCACTCCCTCGCACTCCAGAATAATGTCCGTTTCCTCTGCGTTGGGACATCCTCTGCATAGAGGACTGTGTGAACAGGGATGGTTTAGGGCCAAATGGCACTACTACTACATTAATACATCAGGTATACAAATATTACCCCATCCTCCGTACAGACCAGATTTAGCTCCATGCGATTTTTTTTATTTCCCACGGTAAAAAAAATGCTTCGTGGGCTAAAATTTAACACTGCAGAAGAAGCCATCAAAGAATTTCCGCGGTTATTTTTCGACCTCCCGCAAGATACATTTTTTAAATGTTTCGGAAGCTGGTTTACCCGAATCCATAAGTGAATTGGGGTTGGATGGGAATATTTTGAAAAGCTATAAATAAACTTTTCATTTCACTAACAATTTTTGGAACAGCCCACGTTCACCCAATTGATCGATGATCCCCGCGTATTCAACTACGCAGACCCATTTTACAAATAATTGTAAGTAAAGTTATAATTTACACTTTTATATTCATGTATGAATCATTTATTTGACATATAAATTACCTTCATCTATACCTAATATTATAAAGCTGAAAAGTTTGTTTGTTTCTTTGGACGCGCTAATCTCAGGAACTACTGGTTCGAATTGAAACATTCTTTTAGTGTTGGATAGCCCATTTATCGAGGAAGGCTATAGGCTGTATAATATCAAGCTACTAGCAATACGAGCGGAACATCAATGACAAATGTTGCAAAAACGCGAACGAAGTTTCGCGGGTCAGCTAGTAATGTAAAATATCTTATTACTTTAAACGAGCAATTCTTGTATGTATGTATTTATATTTCCGGTATCTCGGAAACGGCTCTAATGAAATACAGTTTTGCATTTTAAGTCAACTGCATAGTTGTATTTCCTGTAAAAACGCAATTTTACAAAAAAAAAGTCGATTTTACAAAATGCTACCGTGCGAAGCTTGGTCTCCCAGGTACTTTAACTTCAAAATGAGATAATTATGATTTATGATGTATAATACTGTATCCGAAAGGTATTCAATGTTTGACGTGCTTGGAGTAAGAATTTTATACATACAACTTCTAATAAACTCGTAGTCTGGAATCACAACGAATGAAATAAATAACGCAAAGTTCCGTCACAGTCCGATATTGTATCACTGTTTCAATTATATCAAAACGGTTTATCAGTGATAACGGAATTTATGATTGTTAAAAACAATTACGCATCAGGCTGCAAGCTGCAAGTAGGTAAGTGTAAAAAAAAAACTTCTGAAAGACTTTGGCTCCCCTTCAGACAACGACAGGCCTCACCATGATGTGCTCCTTTCCCTTTCAATTTAAGTCGACTCCATGGTACAAGTTCTCAAGAAGTAGGGACTAAACAAACGTCAAAGCCATTAATGTGACCGTCGACCAATAAATACCCTCGTAAAAATTGTACTCATTACGTAAATATTTAAAACCTACTTAGTCATTAAAGTTTTTACAAGTGGATAGACTATTAATAGAAACCATGTCAAAGTAATTCTGGTAATTGTACAAGGCATTACATGTATAATCAAATTAAAAAAAAATCTCGACTGTTGAGTTCGTGAATGAGGAAGATCAATTAACCCAGTTCCTTTAAAATTGGAGACAATACATAGTCTGTATATTTGTAATCCTATTCCATGGAATGTATTATGTTGTGGTTTTCCTCAATTAGGTACTTAATAAATGATTTTATTAGTTTAATTCTAGAGTATTAATTGGAAACAGAGAAGATACCGCACTAAGTACTTAGACGCTGTCCCTAGTGCAGAATATTTTACAAAAATACTTTTAACCGACACAAAGGATACTGAAACTCTGGCCAACTACTTATATAGAATACGATAATTGTTACACATTGGAATCGAACTCAAAACACTCGACGTTGTAGTTGCAGTTGTTACATGCAGACGTAAAAACGTAAACCATTCGAACAATCGTATCTAGATCTATGTAAATCGTAATAAATTACCAAATTATGTGTAATCGTCAGTATTATTCCAGGGACAGACGCATGTTTGACATCTGCGTGACGCACTTGTTGCGTAACCAAGTCTTTGGTATTCTACTACGCAAGTGACCAATACAAAAAATTACGTAAGCGGTCACAACAGCTGAGTTATGAACTACACTCACCGTTTTAGAAATTATATTTTGATCTTCTAAAACCAGGACGTGTGTTTCCCATCTCCTTAGGAATTTGGCGGCTAGGATCTTGTCGACTACAGTCCTAGTGTGCTGAAAGCAACACACCCTTAGGGAACCCTCTGTTGGCAGTTTGTATCGCGGGCCCGGAGGTGGTGCTGGCGTACCAATGTTGTTTGTGGTTTCTAAACCTGCGCTGTCTGCACAACATTCTGGACTTGAGCCCTGCAAAAAAAGTTATCATTGTTATTTTAAAGAATTACTTACTGTTTTTGATGTATCTTTGTATATGGAAAATTAAAATAAAACCTGATAATAGCATAGATTTTTAAGTGAGAAAGCTACGAAACACATTTTTTATTATTAATATTTGCGATTTTAAATTAAATTTGGACATCAAAATAAAAACATTAATAACGACATATACTTATACATATCCATATTTATTTATTTATTATACCACTTTTCGTTGTAATTTTATAACTCAAGAACGGGTTCACCTATCCAAACCAAATGTTTAGGCTTTGTTCGGACTATTTAGTAGATGGTTTATGTGAAGTTTGCACAAAAAAGAAAACTTAACGAGGGACTTACGCGGGTGAAACCGCGGGGCGCAGCTAGTTTATTATGTAGATACTTATTTCCGGATTTTAGCAACTCGCTTTAGTTGTTATATTTACAAAAGGTGAGTAAATAATTAATCAATAAAGACAATACGACATAATAAAGACAATACGACGATCATAAAAACTGTCATCACTTAAAACTAAATTTCGTAAAAATATGATTCATGCCAAAATTTTGCGTTCTGCGTCACATTATCAAATATATTATACCATCTGTCCATAGACTAATTTATAGAGATAATGTAACTTAATTTTATTGTTTATTTAATACATTTTGTTAAAAAATTTTGTTTGCAAATTTTAATATTTTACAAAGTGGTGAAAACATTCCATTATGAAATGATAAATAATAAAATAAATAAAATTAAATTAACCAATAGCATTTCCGTTTTTCAGGTTTTTGTGCTTCAAATTTTTAATTCGACTGATCGAGTTCCTTTTATTTTTAACACAAAGACTTATTAGGAACGTGGAAGAATAACGATAAATATTTTTTGTTAACCCCTCGAGCTGAGCTAAAGCGTACTTATTTGAAGTCACGTAGTGTTCAGTGCGGTTCGAACCGACTCGATTACACTTCGTCTTATTTCGTACATAAATGTAATATTTTAGTAAAATTGTTAAAATAGATAAATTGCAGTAATATCAAGAGTTATCAGGTCATTAAAAGCTTTTTAATAAGGGATTATAAGATAGGTGATGTTACTGATAAGTGTCTTTTTATATATTAGTAGATAGAAATACTCAATAAATTTATGGACGCGTTCCTAGATTATGTGAAAGAAAAACATGATATGATATATGAAGTGAGAAACTGATTACTGGTTTTCCTATGCATATTCGGATTGTGTACCCAATATAATTAATTATCTAAGGACTAATCACCACGGATAAACACGAATATTCAACGAAATATGAGTCGAATAATAGTTGAACAATCTCAATATTCTTGGGATTAACAAGGCGTGTTGGATGATGACATACACACATTTAAAATAAAAAAAAAAACGAAAGAAAAGAAAACAACAATCCGCTTTATATAAGTTATTATCTAATAAATTAATAGATTATCATAATTCTTTACTGATTGATGTAAATAAAATAATAAAACAAAAAACTTTTTTCCTTTTTTATTTTTTGTTTTGCTCTTGTCCGGACAACCATTTAGTTTGGTTGGTTTTATTATAACTCTACAATTCAATTAATAAAAGCCCAACACGCATCTTAAACTTAGGTATAGTCCCTTCGATCCTGTTAGTCATCAAAGAGGGAATCTCATTCCAGAAAGAAACAAACTACAAAAAAAGAAAAAGTAACGGAAAAAGAAAAAAATTCGTAATGCCACTTTTATATTTTTGCCGATTGCACGATAATAAACAGGAGAGAGTACATAACATTAGATTTTAATCAAATTTAGTTTATTTGGTTCGTATTAAACGCGCAATAGTTTTAAGATTTAGATTTAAGTTGTTTTAAGGTTTTATTTTTATAAAAGCAAAATATCGGTAAAATACAAAATAGCGGTAGAGACAGAATATAATTGCGTACCATATTGAGTGGCATATATTATTATTAGGTATTAGAATAGATAGATGATATTTCCTGAACTATTTTGTAGCTCGTAACCTGGAGCAGGTTAAGAATTACACAATGTTTAAGTTGAACGAAACTAAAAGTCTATATTTACAATAAAACCGTTACAGGTCCAATTTTGTACATTGAAGACATTTTGAATTTTTTTTAAGGACCACTCTACAATCGATACTGTAGCCAAAACTATAATTTTTAACATTTTTGTCCTTTCTGTCGGTCTGTATCATGGTCGTGCACCACGCTGAAACTATTGAGGGGATTCATATGAAACTTGGCATGATTTGAGTTCATACTACTAGGTCGGTCACAGGATATTTCACCCCGAAATTCAGGACGGTTTCCTTGAGAGGCGGGATGAAAGTCAAAATGTGTAGTTAGTTGTAATTCATTAATACGTAGTCCGATTTCAATCATTCTTTTTTTGTTGGACAGGAGGTACTTTGTAGAGAGTCACGTAATCTTCTTTCTTCTATACGTATAAAAAATCTATAGATTGTCTGTTTGGTTGCTTTATGTAAAAAGTATAAAATACCTCCAGAAGGTGGCGGATTGGATCCGGTAGCGGTTTCACTGGCGTTCATGATGAGATGAGACGGGTTTTATGTCCTTCCCCCGCAGCAGAATCACCCGTAAAGGGTGTGTCTGGATATATCCCAGTTAGTAGACGAAGCCCGCTTGCCACCCGCGGGCTGGCGTTGGGTAGACCATTGGAGACGTAAGGTCGCAATACCGACGGTCCACTCATTACAGGCGCAGTAAAGCACACCGTGTAGTTTTCGTCGGTTTAAGTCGCCTCGGCTCACCAGTAGCCCGGTGAGGTGAAATTCCACACAAAAGAAAGTGGGTGCTTTTCCCACTTATGTCGTTATTTCGCATGTAAACAATCAAAACAATATTATTTTGTACGCTCCGCACTACGGTTGTTTCACCACCTAAATATAAAAAATCCTACCTGGAGGATTCCCCATTTTAGGAAGATGTGCTACGCCTACTATAAGCGACATATTGTTCCTTTCCGACATAGACGCGAACGAAGTCGCGGGCACAGCTAGTCATGAATAAGGAAGAAAATTTCAAAAATCAAAATACCCGACTGCATTCAGAGTACTTTAAAGATATTGATATAAGATGACATCACATATTATATTATAATAAAAAGTATCCTATCAAATGTGATAATTTTTCTCTTTTTTTATTGGTATTGCTATAGGGCTTTGTTTCCGCATTTAGACTCATAGGCGGTCCATTATTCATACATTTTTTAATGGTATAGGGCAAACGAGCAGACGGGTCACCTGATGGTAAATGAATATCGCCGCCCAAGGGCACCTGCAACTCAAGAGTCACAAGTGCGTTGCTGGCCTTTAAAGTAGGGGAAGGGTGGAAGAGAGGGGGGGGGGAGGGAAGAGGGAGGGTGAGGGCCTCCAGTAACCTCACTCACACTCACTCCTCTTCACACTCGGTGAAAAGCAATGCAAATATTGCTTCATTGCCGGTTTTCTGTAAGGCCATGGTATCACTCCGATCAAGCCGGCCCATACGTGCCGAAGCATGGCATTTTTAATAGAATTCAGTATTTACGGAGTCAGGTTTTAAATTAGCTTTTTTTAGTAATTTCATTTATTACATATTTATATTTAATAAAGATTTTCGACCATAAATCATTAGGTTTTGAATGTTTTGTTTTTTGACCAATGACCAGTGTAACTTGACCTGTCTTTGAATATACCTTCTGTACCATGACAAGCTAATATAATATACAGAACCCCTGTAAGTTTTCGTAGCCGTTTTTAGATAATTTTTATGTTTATAAATGTTCCTTACATATAAATGTTCACAAATGAATACATATTGATTAAAAATGTGCGAGCGAAATTTAAAAAAAATGGGTTGTATCAATCAATCAATAATTATATTATCAAGGATCAAAATACAAAACTAAATGGTATGGTAGAAATGAACGACGGGGGTGCTTTATCAAGGGTCAAGCGTTCTGCTGCGACGGTGTCAGGCACCTCAAGCGAGAGCGACCTTCATCTCGGTTCCGAAACTAGTAGGGCATTCCCGAAGTATACACGTCAGTAAAGTCTTTAATAAAATGAACAGAACTCACGAATTTTTATTACTAAAATAATATGTCTGCCTACCTTTGTTATTATATAATCCTAAGTTCATTAGCGAATGCCTATGAACCAGCCTTTTCTTTCTTTTTTTAGAGCAATGCCAAATTTGCTATTAACAAAAAGAACTTTACACAATTTTAGTCGTAACTCGAATGCAATGTTTTACCACGCAGTTGATTTTGAATGTTAAAAGGGGCAAAAGAGCTTTGATGTCGAACTTGAACTTATGGCCATCAAGTGTTCATCGTCACCATCGTTTAAAAATGGCATACACTTGATAGTAAGAAAGAGTCAAGATTTAAAATTGAACTTTCATAGATATGGGAGGCGGTGGGAGTCAATCTAGGCGGTGTTTTAGGGTTCCGTTCTTCAAAAGAAAAAAGGAACCCTTATAGGAACACGTCGTTTGCCGCCTGTCTGACTATCATGACACTTTTTCTCTGGAAAGCGTGGAGGTATCAAGTTGAAATTAATATCAAATACTTATGTCTGCGGTCCCTTAAAACTGTGAAAATATCAAGTTTCTAAGTCAACGCAATTAAAAGATACGGCCATTTAAGTCATCTATTTTAACAAACTGTCACACTTCGTGCGTAAATCAAAACCTATAGGGTACTTCCCATTAACCTTAAATCATGAAATTTTTTAAGAAGCAAGGTCCCACAAGTAAAGGAAAAAATCCGAAAGTTGTTAATTTGTTGGTATATCACATAAAAAAAATATTTTTTGTGATTACAAACTTACATTTTGTGCTTGGAAAATTTACTGTCACGTACATCGATGTATGCGAGAGTATTTTTAGAACGGTAAGTCAAGTTTGTCTTTCGGAAAAAAAACGGGCAAAAACCTTCGAGAATACGGAATGTATGTACGGAACCCTCGATGCGCAAGTGAGACTCCCAGTTGTTTGGTTTTATTTATTATATTGAAAGTTGTCCTCGAAACCATAAATAACTCGGTAGTCGGCAGTCGAGTATGGCCTGTCAGTAATAATAACAAATAAACGCGTTTGCTGAGAAAACAGCTTGAAGATTCCTATTTATCTGAGCTTTGTAGACAGCGCCGATAACTACGCAAATTGAATTTGGCACCAACTCTTTTTCGATATCATTCATGTTTTTAAATTGCCTCAGAGCATGGTCCTTTTGTCAGTTGTGGCCTTACCCTTTCCATAAAGGTTAGGCTATAGTTCACCACGCTACTCTAACGCGGATTGGTAGATTTCATAGATCTTCGAGAACATCATGGATCAACTACTAAGCATACTGATATATGAGGAGAATGTATGTATGTATGTTATCTATGAAGAACATTAATTTTAATTTTTGCATGTAATTGGGGACAGTCGATTGAGTTACTTAATATTTTATGCAAAAATAATAGATCAGACATATCCCTGCGTGTTTGAATGACCTTATACTAAAAGCTTCTAAACGTTCAACATAACTACGGGTTTTTTGTTTTGTTGAGTCACTTAAATGATTTAGAAACCTTTTTTGTATAGGTTCTAATCTAGGAGCATGTGTTATGTAATGGGGTCGCCAAACAACAGAACGATATTCCAGAACACTTCGAACGAAACTGTTGTACAGATATATTTTGGTTTTAGGTTTAAGCTGCATTTTGTTTTCACTACACCACAATAAAAGAATATCTATACCTTTCTGAAGCAATATCGAGTCCGAATGAGTTTCTATTACTTTATTTATTTTTAGGTCGTATGCAAACATAAACGGGGTTGTATGGGTTATGCAGCTTGGCAGGTCATTAAAAAATAGTAAACAATATAGGTCCTAGATGTTATCCCTGGGTTATTTCATAGGTTTTAGAGCTATTCCCATTGGCCACAACGTAAAATGATCGACTGGTCAAGTAAGAATTAAGCCATTTAAGAATAGAACCCCCAAATCCGTAGACAGAAAGTTTGCCAATTAGTACTGTATGTGAGACTTTATCAAACGCGTTACTGAGGTCGGTATATACTACGTCAATTTGTTTGTTGACGACTACTACCTCAGCAATGGCTAGCTTGAAAGATAAATGAAAAGTAGGGTAAACATTTTCTTATTACTGCAGTTGCTTTGTTAAATGGTTACGAGTTTAAAAAAATTCCTAATGAGTTCGACATTGCAACATATACAACACAACATGATTGTTCCTACGAGTGGTGTTATATTATAACACTCGTAGAATCAATAATGGTTAGCTTGGAATGTTTTATTACTTTAGCTAAGTCTTTACTACGTTCTCGTCAAACTAATATGTCACGATTAATAACTAGATACAGGAGCGATCTGACCGTTTATTTATTATAATTTTTATTTGATTAGAATAATGAGTTTAAAAACATGAAGCTAGCAGTATGCTTTATTATTTCAAATGTACATTTTATAACTACCTGTTTTCTTTTTTAGAAGATTACATCAAACTATTTACACAGTCATTGACTTCTTTATTTGACCCATGTTACATTACTAAACTTTTTTGTTTTGTTTATTTATAGAAACAGTTAAATACTGTTTATAAGGCAAGCCATGAAACACATTCTCGTGTCATTTCATATCTTCACCTGTGTACATAGAGCTTTGATTTTACACCATTTTATACATTATTAAGGATACATTATATTTATTTGTAAATTTAAATAATAAGAATGGTTTTCCTCTGACGCATATCCCATTATGAGTACAAATAAAATTAGGTGGGTTTATGTTTATTTTCAATGTAAAACCGAGGTAAAATAGTTTAATTAGAAATATAGTAACCATGCACAAATAAATTATTCCTTTGTTTATTTATTATTTAATACAAAATAGAGTTACTTTGACAAAACTTTTAAATAAATAGAAAATAGCGTTAAGGTAATGTAGGCGGGTCGTGTGCTTATTTCCCAACTTTGTTTAATTAAAAATAGGTATAATATGTAAGTGTCTTTTTTTTCTGTATGTGAGTTACTTACTCATATACACTACCACAGAGACGGGATAGGTGTTGATATTGTTGAAACGTTATGGTTATATGTACTTATCTAATGGTTTAAGTGTAATATATTGGAAGTGCGTTGCATAGTCTAATGCCTGTAATATATAATTATTATTTGTGGAATCCCTAAGACATTATGCGAATTAAGGTACCTATACTCTTGAGAATGACTTAAGCCAAATTTCTAATGTCCAGGAACTCAAAGAGATGAATACCTACCTAGGCTTAATTATAATACATATAACTAATATTTTTTACAGCGTTATATATAAAAATGCTTCTTATACGAAAAATGATATTTTTAAACTTAATTTAGAGTAAAGATAACCATCCGACAAATAATATTTACTATTATTTTCCAATAGTCATGAACAGAATTGTCTTGATTGTGTTGTGTATGATACAATTCCGGTGTCGGGCAATATGGTTTTATGTCATTAAACTAAAAATAACTCGTAAAGAATTAGCATAATAGTTCACACATTTAAAAAAGGTTAATTATAGAACTAGAAAAGTAGCAATAAATAAATATTTAAATATATAGAATTTATTTACATATTTGACTGACATACAGCAAAAAATAACCATATTTATTTTATTTTATTACAGACAATAAAATAATTTACCTTATTTTGTCTCTATTTTTAACTGTTATACACTACCTACCTTCTGTCTACACACACTAAGACAAAACTAAGAAACGCCCTCTTTGTGGTTATCCGACGTTTGAACTGAATTAGGTACGCCGATCATGGTCATGGTAAAATATAGTTGATAAGTAATAAAATGGCCAGTATAATCTTGGATCAGGCCTTCCTTATCCTTCGTAGGTAACGTTATGTGGAAGTGTTAATAGCACAGAAGAACCACTTTCACTTGCACATGACCCTGTGTGAGTGTAAGTCAACCCTCGCGCACAATATGCTACTTACTTAACCTTCAAATTGGACGATAACTATAAGTTTACAATTTAAAATACCCTTGACTCAAAAATTCCTTCAACAATTAGAAAAAAGTAAAGACCTGATGATCTGCGAACGGCTCAACAGATTTTCTTGAATTATATCTAAGAACACTCTCGATCAAGTCACCTTTCAAACAAAAAAAAACGCACTTAAATCGGTCCATTCGTTTGGGAGCTACGATACCACAGACAGACACACAGATACACAAACACGTCAAACTTATAAGATCCCTCTTTTCGCGTCGGGGGTTAAAAAATGAAGATAATTTAGGGCAAAGTAAGAATGAGGTAATAAACAATTAAATTATTGTTAAGGACTAACAAGGGCAAAAGTTTGTGGAATCCACGAAGTTATGCCTTGCACAAAAACGATGTTTTAGGTAAGAGATCAGGCGATTGATTTCTATGGCGTTGGGTTGATCGATGAAATAATTTGTATCACAATTTTTTCTCGAGTCTTTCTTATCCTTTCTTTTTAACTGAGGTTAGGTAGTCGTGTTACAGATGAAGTTTTTACAGTTTATCTTAAAAACGATGTTTCTATACGTTCTTTGTCTGTTGGTTATTACATTTTTTTGTTCCATTATTGCACTTAAATTATTAAAATATTTATTTTTAAAATCAACAACAAATTTTACATGACGTCATAATTCAAGTACCTCGCATGCTAGTCTGTTATGCTAAAACATATTATTAACATCTGAAAACAATAAGCTCCTGGGTGACACAAAAAGTAAATTATTCTCCTGTAAGAGAACAACGAGGTTGATTATGGTTTATTCTTTAAATCCTAGATGCCGCTTAGGACTTTTATATATTCAGAGATGTACAAGATACTTCATAAAAATATTCATAATATTCATTATAATGAGGTTGTAAAAAGTATAATTGCAACACGATTTAAGAATTTTACAATCGCAACGTCAAAACCGATGTGTAAATGATGGTGTGCAAGTTTGTGCTTAAGTAGCGGTTCAAAGGTAATTAAATAGTCATCAACATAGTTTTATTTTTAAACGCTTTAAAAAAAGAAGGACCTAAATTCGTCGGATTTTTTTATGTATGTCCCCCGATTACTCGAAGACGGCTGGACCGACTTGGAAAATTATTATTTTTGTTTGAAAGGGTTAGGCCCAACCCAAACAAAAAAAACAAAAATACTCAAACAAAAATAATAATTTACCAAGTCGAACTAGAAATTCTATTAAGTACTCTTAATAGGGTTTCTAGTTGTTTCCATTATCATCTACTCAGGATCTAATGATGGAATCCTGCAGAAATCAATATAGGCACACCTATCGCAATATGGGTATTTTTTTGCATCATTTGCTCTAGCAAAGCTATTTGGTGAAATGAACAAGGCATATGGCGAAGTGGAGCTGAAGCATTTTTAAAGTCGGTTACTTCAAAAAAGGAGGAGTTCCTCTAGACGACTGATTTTGTAACCGACTTTAAAAAAGGAGGTGGTTCTATGTTCCACTGTATATATTTATTTTTGATGTATGTTCACCGATTACTCAAAGACACCTGGACCGATATGGAAAATTCTTCTTTTGGTTGAAAGGGTATACTTCCCAGGTAGTTCCATAGTCATCAGGTCAGGATCTGATGATGGGATCCTGGAGAAATCGAGGGAACTCTTCTCATATTTCATAGGCACACTTAAAGCAATTTGGGTATTTTGAGGAGCATTGAAGTCAGTAATACTTTTTTAAAAGATAATTATTTCTATGTATTTACGCAATTGTTTAATTATTTAATTTCAATTGTGAACCGATTTAAATTATTCTTTTTTAATTGAATAGGCTATACTAAGGGTTGGTCTCATTTAAATTTGAACACAATGTTCCAACTCTTCAGGTGGAAAATTTAGGGATGAAGAATACAGTTTGTTTGAATTTACCATGCTTTAGGCGCATTTAAGTCGGTTATACTTTCTTAAAATTTGAATTTTCATTTTAAATCAATAAACATTTTTGTTTGACTTGTGCGTCACAAGTTTAAACACCGTGAAGGTCAAACGCAGTAAAAGAGGTGGTATTTGAGCGAATTTATTGCCGTTATGTCGTAGTATTTTTTACCTTTATATTGTAGCGTGACAAAAATAAGTATTTTTAACGCAAAATTTAAATGTCTTTTATTTTATTTCTTAGGATAGTGTTGTTTGTTATCGGGGTACAATCATGATTTGTTCGCATATCGGTTATTTATTAAATACCTGTCACACTATAAAATATCTTTATATTTCAACAAAAAAAGGAGTCCTTGGTAATACTCCCAATGTAAAGAAGTTACTATTATGAATTTATTATGACACACATCAAAATTTTCATCAGCATTATCATCTACAGAAAAAACTATGCAGTGACTACTGATGCTTCATCGCACAATGAATGTCAGAGCATTGATTTGTTTAAATACCACAAACCAATTACTTAGCTTGGTATTTGGTATGTACCCACGGAAATCTAGATTTCTGTGTATGTACCTATATCATTCGTAGACACTATTTTTACACATAATAACGAAGGAACTATTATCTTACCTGTGCTAAGAGTATATATCCGGCTATTAGTAGCGTAAATAAAACTTTAATCAAGACAGTGCGTTGATGTAAAATGTATGCGAAATAAATTTATCCTGTTATCTGGAACATACAGTTCTGTGTGTTTACAAATTATGGTTCTTTTTTCATGTTTCTAATTTAATCAGTATGTAAGCTCTTCAATGCACAAGGTAAGGTAGGTATATATTATAAACAAAAAAATACTATTAATGTTCAGATTTAGGTATAACTTAACTTTTAATCCAAAATATTAGTTAAAAAAAGATCACTTATATGGTCTTCTAACGTATCAGTACCTCTTAATGGGGATTATGTGGTATCCCACTAATATTATAAATGTAAAAGTTTGGATGGATGGATGGATGGGTGGATGTTTGTTACTCTTTCACGCAAAAACCATTGAACCGATTGCGATGAAACTTGGTATGTAGATAGCTGGAGACCTGGATTAACGCATAGACTACTTTTTGTCCCGATTTTCCCACGGGATCGGGACTTACGCGGGTGAAACCGCGGGACGCTGCTAGTTTTTAATACATCTGTCTGTGGTTTTTTTTTTATTGAAAAGGTGACTTGACTGTTCTTAGATATAATTTAAAAAAATCTATTCAGCCGTTTGAAGATCATGATCATAGATCTCTTTTCTAATCGTTGAAGGGATTTTCGAGTTGGGGGTGTTTTAAATTTATGATTATTTACGTTTTTGAAGTAGAAGATTTAATTATCATAAGGTAAGTATGTCAGACCTGTTAATTTCGCAATCGTTGTTTTGAAGTTAATACCTAATAAATAGGTTTGGTTGTGACATCAATATGTGGAATAGCCTTGTAGATATGGCAGACACAACCTAACCTGGTTATCGCGTCTTAGCCAAAACATTTAGTGTCATTTACAATAAAACCTCCATTAAGGCCTCTACGTCATTCCGTTAAAGAGAATCATTTTGTTTATTAGTTTTATGATAGGTGATAAGCTACAAAAGTGTAATTAGGGGACGGCATCATACCAATTTGAAACTAGGTTGTTTTTAGTTGTAATGATTTGATAGCATCTGCTATCTTATCGTATCAGTGTAGTATCCAAATGCAGAGTGGGTCGACTGGTGCTGTTGTGGCGCACGACGCGACCCACATAGAGTGGTCGGTGTTCAATGACGTCATTGCGAAAATTTGGGTCATGAGGTCGCGCTTTCCGAGGCACCGCAGACGCCGCGCTTCTTCGTTTGAGGAGAGATCGACCCGAATACTTTATATTTTGCATCTACGCTCAAACAAACACTAGATTACGTAATGCTTTTGTATTTCATAGCACTTACCGAAACACGTAATAAATACATTAAGTGATCTCTCTTAGGTCAACAACTTCATAAGTCTATGTGACATCCAGTTACTAATAGTATTTCAATTACATCACCTATATTAACAAATTAGCAGTTCCCGCGCGGCTTCGCTCGCGTGTACATGTTTATATATTTTGCGCGGAACCCTAATCCTTTTTCCAAAATAAAAGTAGCCTAAGTTACTCCTTATAACACCAGCTATCTGCCAGTAAAAATTCCGTAGGATTCGATCCACCCGCTCCGGAGATTAGCCGAAACAAACAGACAGACAGACAAAAATTTTAAAAAATGTTGTTTCGGTATATGTACCGTGTATACATCCAAATGCACTTAGTAAAAAACGGTTATTTTAATATTACAAACAGACACTCCAATTTTATTTATTTGTATAGATGTATAGATGAATGAATATAAACCAGTTTTCGACAAAACTATAGAAGGTCGCAGTTGGATTACAGATATACACTATGACGTTCAAGATAACCTGATTTAGTTATACTGCCTTGAACACACGAATTGTGAGGCACATTATTACCTTGTCACGCAATATTGAACGGTATTATTGAATCGAAGGTGGAACTTGTGAACTTATAAGCAACCCGTAATTGATTAGTAACTCTCGTTGGTGGTATGCATTATGTGTACATAAAAGTATGTATACATATATACGCTCGTGGTATAAAACAAGCGGCCGTATCGGTTATGAGAATTTTATCTCGCTGAGAAGGACTTTACACCTCACGCTGATGTCCAGTGGTGTTTTTCGCTAAGAACTTTAAATGTTTCCTATTTTTTATATAATTTTTGAAATCTTAAGTAAAGTAAGTTGTTTTTCATACTGAAACTGAAAATACGCAATTCCGTAATATAGTTATGTCGTACATTATAAATAACTCAAAATAATAACACACGCACATTTTAAAAGTAAAGAAATCTTCACAATCTAAATATACATTCAATTGCTCTCAGACGTGAAGGTTGAGAAGTTCAAGGTTAAAATATTCAAGACTGTGTTTAATTATTAAAAAAAAGGTTGTGGTCTTTAAAACAACGTCTAAATATCCGCCATCTGTGTTTTATGTAACCTTCATTGATGACGTGTGCAATCAGTGAATAACATCCAATAACGATTGTGCCATAATGACGCGTAAAGTTACGGCCTGCACTAGAGTATACCTATGAGAGAGACGACGAGAACGACACTAGTTGAGAAAGATTCTCACCTTTGATTACATATACATAAATATTTATATATAATCAAAGATTCTCAGCAGAAAAATTAAATGCCGAGTCTCTTAAACACTTACAGGTACTAGACTTGGATTTATTTCAACATTGAACTAATGGTACCTACTTATTTCATAATGCCTTCTATATCTATACATTTAAAAATGAATCCCTATTTCCCTTGGTCACGGCATCACGTGTGAACGGCTGGACCGATTTCGCCAATTCTTTTTTTTTTGGTGTTTGTTCTTGTCAGAAGGTTGTTATGAAAGAAAAAATTAGGAAAGTTGCGAGGAAAATTAGAAGGTTTAATAAAACTTAACGAGGGACTTACGCGGGTGAAACCGCGGGGCGCAGCTAGTATATAAATAAATATGAATTACCGAATGTATAGAAGCGCATCACTTTAGAAGCGCGGCAGCTATTTGGCAATTTTTTTTTTGTGTTCGTAACTTCTAGGACAAGGTTTGTATGAAAGATTTTTTTTTAGAAAAACAACGGAAATGTTGGCAATTTTGATCGGCATTTTTACCCACGACGGCACGGAGAAGGTATGGGCGTTTAGAGTGAGAAATGTTTGTTTGTTTGTACAAACCAATGTTTTCAGTAATGGGTTCGTGGTTGATTGGTGCTGGTTCTTAGATGGGTGTTACGGTGGTAACTCACTAGGGGGCGCTGCAGTAAACATTTGTTTGTGCAAACCAATGTTGCCATTTATGTTGTAAACTAACTATATAGATATGTGCATAATACGTACATGCTCTCTAAAAAGTCTGAAATAAAAAGCTAAATTAAATTTTTTCAAAAAACCCGCGACGTTTAAAACGTAATCGAATAAGGATAAAATATTTAAAAAACTCCTGACTTAACCAGATTATGTAACGCAAGATAATAAACGTAAAAAGCTTTTTATAATAGAGTTGATCTCTCGCGAAGTCGGTTATATAAACAATGGTGTATCAGTTTTCATAGCACTTCCTTACGTGCCTATTTGTTTCTCGATGATATACTTAGATGTGGCAATAATAAATAACATTTTCAACTACCTATGAACTTAATAAACAACCAAAGAATATCCGTCGGGGGCTGCCATCTCTATTTCACAACTGAAATGAAGATATCCTGTGTTACATTATGTGGTATCTTTAATAATTATATTCACGTTACTATAAAACTGTAAAAAACTTTAGTTAATTTAATAGCAGCCCCGGCGGATATTCTTTGGTTGTTTATTAAATTCATAGGTAGTTGAATATGTTATTTATTATTGCCACATCTAAGTATATCTTCGAGAAACAAATAGGTACGTAAGGAAGTGCTATGAAAACTGATACTCCATTGTTTATATCAGCGACTTCGCGAGAGATAAACTCTATTATAAAAACTTTTTACGTTTATTATCTTTCGTTACATAATCTGGTTAAGTCGGGGGTTTTTAAATTATTTTATCCTTATTCGATTACGTTTTAACCGTCGTGAGTTTTTTCAACATTTTTAATTTTGCTTTTTCATAAGAAAAAATCGTGAAGATACATTTTGACTTTCAACATGTCATTGAAGAGAGCCTAAGAGTTCTGCGCTGACACAATACATGTGTGTGTTGACTTGTCTCTGGATGATTTAGATTTACGATTGGACTAGATCCCGGTAGGTGGAGCTGCTAACAGGTTCTCGGATTCTTATTTCATTGTAAGACGATTATTTTTTGTTTGTGTGTGCGTTTCTGAACGGTTTAGATTTTTTTTTGGTATAAGGGCAAACGAGCGGACGTGTCACCTGATGGTAACTAACTACCGCCGCCCATAGGCACCTGCAACTCGAGAGTCACAAGTGCGTTACCGGTCTTTAAGATGGGAGAAGGGGAAGGGAGGAAAGAGAGGGCTAGAGGAGAGCGGTGGGGATGGGGGGTAGAGAGGGGGAGATAGGGAGATGGGGGGGAAGATGGGGAGAGGCAAGGGTTAGTGTCTCCGGTAACCTCACTCTCTCGGTGAAATACAACACGAGCATTGCTTCAATGCAGGTTTTCTGTGAGGCCGTGGTATCACTCCGGCCGAACCGGCCCATACGTGCCGAAGCATGGCTCTCCCACTGTAATATGGTCATGTATAGATTAGAGATGGAACGGATATACAGCCACTTTCCGGTATCCAGCTGGACAGCAAGTATCCAAGTATCGTGCCGGATACCGCATAGTAAATTTTACACTATTATAGGTGGCCAAATATTGTCAATTGTCCATCCTGGATATAGAAAGTAATGTTACTTGATAGACATTTAGATACTTTATTTAAATCACATTACAAACAAATATAATCGCCATATTTGCATTTACAACAAAATTAATAGTACTTATACTGTGGTCCAGGCCAATTATGACAGAAGAATATCAATTTGTTCATTTTATTAAAAATCGTATTGTGTTTAATCGTTCAATACGTTCCAAATTAATTTTTTTATAGTTATGTATATCACATACATGTGGGTAAGTATAACGGTATTTATTGTACATTTGTAACTGTTTTAAGTAACTTAAGTGTTACTCTGTGTGTGAGCAGATCATAGTAAATTGTTTTGTAGAGAGAACAAGACGTGTGTGTTTTAAAACAAAGCACCCTGATCTAGTAAAACTGTAGTACTCGTAGCATAGAAAAATTACTTTAACGCGATCGAAACCGCGGGCAAAGATAGCAAATAAATAAATTTCTTTACATTAACAGAAATAAAAGGTTTCGGTTCTGTTCATTGATAAAGTCAGCTAAAACAAGTCTTCAGCTGTGTACACTGCCGCAGGGTGAATTTTTCATATAAACTCTGACAAACTTCGTGAAGTCCGTGTATTGTGTAGCATTATTATTAATTGGCCTACCCAAATGTCTGACTGCGGTTGCGGACCGGTTGTAGTCGTGGAGCTCCCTAAGATGTGGTTGAGTTTCGTGATTAACGACGTATCTAATGTACTAAGTGTCGTGACCGGTCAGCACAAAATTGAAATGGTTCTTTCATATATAAAGGATACACTTTATGCCTATGTGACCCTTGCACAGTTTTAGTTTTTGTCGACTTGCATCCTTCAGTTTGTTTCGGTGTTTGTTCTCAAGGCTAATCATAAGAAACGCCGGCACAATCTAGCTTAGCAGAACTAATCGACTTGTAAAAGTGTCTGCAAAGATCGATTTGCAAAATAAATTCATTTATAATTAGCTGACCACCAAATATAAGGGTCACGATCGCGATCAATTCCCACCGACTTCAAATAGCACATGAAATTTCATTACTTTCTTGATTGTGAGACTAATTGCTTATTGTTTTTAGTTACTATCTTCGTTTAATAAGCTTCGTGAAATACATCCATCTCATTTATTCTTTTTAGCCGGTGTTAAAGGTTAACTCTTACTGAAGGACACGTCGCAAGATATTTTTATACATACCAACAGAATAGTCTGTCTAGCTCTTTTAGCTCTAAAACTTTCTCGTAGTTTGTCTTAATGATGTTGCATCGATTAGTTACATTGACTTTAGGAGTTGAAAAGACTCTAATTCAGTTTACAACGGGGCCCTCATGCGTGGTAAATCAAAAGTTCTTTGTTGAGTTTCATCTTTTTCTACCTTTTGGGGAAGCAATTTGACATTACTTTCGTTTTCCAGGATAATTTACAATGTTTGGCCAGCTATTCGGCCTCAAGGTTGGTATCCGGTAAACGACCAAACAGTCATCCGTTTCATCCCTAGATTATATTCACTATTCTTCGGTGGTAATCGATATAGCAGTAACTCAGAAGAAGCCCCTCCTTGACTTACTGCTATTTTGATTACCACGGAAGTATTGGACCTAGTAGGTGGCGCTGCAACCGGGTTCTAGGATTCTTATTTAATTTTTTGACCATTGTTTGTATGTGTTTGTATGTGTTTGAATCTAAACCTTCTAAATCAGGGAAATGCACTGGAAGGTTTAGATGCACAAGTGAGCACTTGGTAGGTGACGCTGTAAATGGGTTCTAGGATTCATTATTTTCCAGCAATTATTTTGTGGACTAACTTTCAAACTATCGCTTTCCATGATAATATAATTACATTGACGAGAATTAACGCGATCACGTATTTAAAGGGTATTACATACCTTTTTGATTTGATTAGCCTGACATTTCGACCTTTAACCCTGGACTGAGTCAGCCTGTGACGACAACCAGTTCAACTTGGTCGAAACATCAATTCCTAGTATTTTCGGATTATGTATTCAGACTGTTTTCCAGCTTGGGTTGCTTGGCCCTTTTAAGTAAAACGCAATACCGCACTTAAATTTATATTCGCAGTTTTATAATTATGATTATTGAGTGAATCGCAAGTCGAATTACCTGCTTAAGCTTTTTTACCTTGAGTATTTCAGCATCAGTCATCCGGTCATTATGAAACCGTATTGATTACTAAAAATGATTCGTATCTTGAATAAAAACAGGCTTCTTTGTTTAACAAATCTGGTGACGTAAAACGACCATTTGAGATTAAAGTCTATCTTAGGTTGAACCAATCAATACACCACGTCACAATGATGGGCGGCGCCGCGTGAGGGTCATGATGTGACCGCGTGGAATCGGAGTATACATCTCAACAGTATGTATAACTAAATATTGTCTGTACTGTACGAGAGTACGGCATCGCCACGCACATGCGATTTGAGTCTGTCCTGTCTGTTTGCAGGGAAGGAGTATACCTACACATAAAATGTTTTCTATATCTCTATTCATTTAACATGGATGAAATGATTTGAAATGTGATTTTCGGAACACGTCACGTGTTTTCATAATTACTCATTGATATATTATTGTGAAGTCACTACCGCAACCGGTCAGTGTGCGCACCACTGACATGATTACAGTGGCGATCTCTCCTCGAGTTCCGTATTCAAAAGAAAATAGTGACAGTGTAGGTGAGTAATACCTTATTCTGTCCGACAATACAAAACAAAGAAAAAACGTCGAAAATCCTTCGTTACGGTTGTTAATGAACAATGTGTTGGCGTCAATCATTGCTGACCATCGACCGACGTTTCAATGGGTACTAACGATTGTATTAGTACAAAAAGAACAATAGCTCACATAATATATGTTATTTTATTAAATTAAATTTACAATGCTCGTGTTATTTATATTATCATAGATAAGACATTGCTGCAGCTCAACTTGTAAAGGTACGTATTTATTGAACTGAACATCCTGCAGTTACTCCTCTTCCTAATCACTATACTACCTATATGCCACTCCTACTAAGTATATTCCAGTATCGGATGTCACTTAAGTTGTAACATTTATTCTATTATTACACTGGTCTCAATTTTTCAACTTTCTTTCCGCATTAGTCAAAAAAAAAATATGCTGCTATTGTAGTAGATTTCAAAACTGTTGTACATTCTATTTTGCTAAGTTTACTCCTATTAAACACCAACAATTAACGTCTCATTGACGTCAGAAACTTGATTTGCTCACAGATTATACAGATTTTTAAAGCGAACAATTTTATGAGCGAAAGGCTACAAAACGTTTTATTAATCGTAATCATTTCTGTACCCTTAGTAGGTATGCGTTCTCATCATCAATGTCGATTCGCTCCGTACATTATTTTACTGCCATCGTATTTGCTTGAGGCCGTGTAAGTCGCTACAATAATCACATACGTACAAAGTCATGCTAGGGGTCATGTCGATTAATATATCTGGTAATTATTTATAATGGAACCTCACTAAATTTTTTCCAAATATTGGAGGCAAAAATTCCAAACAATTTTATTGTAATCGCAAAAACTTGTTAATAGAGAGGAATGTATATGCACACATCTAAAAAGTCTAACCAACATGTCCGGTTTTGAAGTTTTGAACCATTTTTACTATTGTAATATATTTATTTTTCTTTTATAAATAATAACTAAGTATTCTTTGATGCATTAGTACCACAAAATCCTTCATTCAATTGTTCATATAATCACAATAATTGTGTACCGTAACATACGTAGTATAAAATAAAGTTAAAATGAAATTAAACTGTTCATGTTTTACAAAATGAAATAACGACATATTTTTTAATTATTTGGTAATTCAATACAAAGTGTGACCGCCTCTGTTGTTTAAAACTTGTCGGCAACGATTTTTCATTGAATTTATAAGATTATTTATCGCTCCCAATGGAATTTTAACAAGTCTTTCAGTTGTAGGGTCGTCGACACTCCGTCCAGGTTCTCTAGACCACGTCTCTGGAGCATGTCCCATGTGTGCTTGATGGGATTGAGGTCTGGCGATTGTGCAGGCCTCGGCAATACCCGGATGTTTTTCATTGCAAAGTACCCTCTGGTCCTCCGAGCTCTGTGCGAACGCTGAGTCGCCAATCACCAAAAAACAGGCGTCGTGCTCGTAGGCTGTATTCTTGCAGCCTATTTCTCACGGTTTGGTGGCTAACAACAACACCGCTTTAGAATTGTAGCTTTAAACCTATCTCCCGGGCGGTTACCATCGGCTGACGTCTTGCAGACAGTTGCATGTATCGGTCCTGTCGAGCAGTTGTACTCCTTCCACGTCCTGGGCGCTGCTCAGCAGGATCCCCTTTATTAACATAACGCTGCCCAAGACGACAAATCACGCTTATTCTCTTCGCTTTTTTTTGGCTGTTATGATATCTCTGATAGTTGGATGCAAGTTTAGGTTGCAGGTTGTCTATAGTCATTTGAGTTACAACATTATGAATACGATATGTTAACGCTCATATACAGTACTATTTGAAACAAAGTCATAGTATCGTACGGTTTGTAACATAACAATCAACCTACACAATGTGGTTTGGTGTAACCGCGTAAAATGAACTACCAATAATATAGGTATATTGCATAAGTACAAAAACCTTTACACATGTTTCTTACTTTAGTAAATACAGAAAAGATCAGTAGGTACTCCTAGTGTGAGTTTTCACACTAGTTCTCGAGAGAACTAGTGTGAAAACTGAATGCTCTCGAACTTCGCTCATTCAGAAACCTTTATGTAAATGGGTAAAGATAGTTTATTTTTAAACAGCCTTTTTGCATGTTTTATGTGAACTTAAGACAGATAGTTGTTAGCAGTTGCTTACACGATTTTTGTATTCTTCTAATAAAAAAATGTGTAAGCGGTTGTTATGCCTACCTACCTACTGTTCGTCGCGTTGTCTCAGGAGAGCGCTCAAAAACTGTGGTGTTTTGGAAGGTCAAGTTGAGCTTATTCTTAGGTTTATTGAAATTTTAAGAGTGTTATAGTTAGTTCTAATCTTAAAAAAATGGCCACGTGTGTGTTGGTATTTCGTGTAAAAATTATTTCAAAACCTAATATATTTTGGTATTTCTCAAATACCAACATACCACAAACGAACGATGGAGTAAATAGATTTTATTATAGTACTTTTTTTTTCGCTAATAACCCACTGTAGACGTTGGAAAGGCATCGTTTAATAACTGTAAAAAATGACTGTTTAAATTGATTAGTTGTATTGATAAAATTAACTACCCAAAGCATCGCAGCACATACTTTTGACATGTATAGTTTTTAGTGTACTATGAAATAAATTCGTTAACCTGAGTTTCTATTACTAGATTTTTCTCAACTGTTTTCCTTTTTTTTAGTGAGAAAACATTCGGTTAACATAAGAGGCACGACGAGTTCAACCGAATTAAATCGCACGGCGTCTAGGTTATCAAAATCAAGATGCCTATTGTCGAGAGAGGCGATTAAACTACTCGTCCCTGGCCATAATTACTGACAAATCCGTTCAGTTGAAGGAAAGCAAATCTAGGAGTAAGGCCAGTGATCGAGTAAAGCATTTTCATATCCTTACTGATAGGCCCTTGGGATGATTTTTTATTACAGTAATTTTGATTCTTACTGGCTTGAAAGGTGTTCCTATCTGTTCTGACAGGGTTACAGGTAGTCCCAGTGGAGATCGGTCAAATATACATATACAAGATACCATCCTCCCTTATCACCGTTTTTCTTCTGCGACTGCTGATTAGAGGGGCACGGTGAAAAACAGAGTAGCCCAAAATACTCTGCCACTCTCAGTTCGATATAACACAAGCCGGAAGTAGGAACACGCCAAAGCAAAAGAAAAAGGGCGTTGCCCTAGGTACACCCGCTACGAAGTTCTTAACCAGTCGCCTGTGGCAGTTAGTTGACGGTGATAATTATAATATAGCTTGGAAATAAAATTAATGAAAAAATACGTTTGGTGTTGAAGTTGAGTTTGTTATCGACGAGGACTTTCATCGAGCGCCTTCGGATCTACGCAAATACGTATACTGTACTAACTTGTGTACTCTAAGGTGTTATGTAAATAAATCTTTCTCTGCTTCACTGTTGTACGTACATAATATATATGACTTTTGATAAGACTCTTATTTTTTAGTCGTTTGTAAACATTATATTATGATAATACAAATTCCGCACACTTACGAAATATTCAGCAGAACTTTGCTCAGCAAGCGAGGGTGATAGTAGACAGCATGGGGACGGTGGCGCAGTGGCGGTCGCAGTCGGCGGCGCCAAAGACAATAACTCCCCTGCAGACGCCGACATATTTCCTGCCGCTGCCAAGCTTCTGATCCGATCAGCCAAGTCCGTGTGGCCCCCATTATACATTTTACTAACATTCCCTTCCTTGTCATCATTTAGGTTATTGATGATGCGGGGTCTCCGTAATTTTCGCGATACTGCGCGCCATCGTCTAAGGCGGCAGGCAGCGTTATTTAAAACATCCTCAGTTTCACGAAACTGAGGCTGCTCCTCGTCAGACTGCGTGGTATGGTCGCCGTCGATATGCTCATCTATGAAAGGTAACGTTTGCCCTAGCGCAGAAGGTGATGGCTCTCCATCACTAAGTGTCGCACATGATGGACTTAAGAAGTCCCGTAAAGCAAAGGCAAGCCTCTGGTCGGCGTTAAGCCCTCTTGGTGCATTATTAGACATTTTGGGGGCTGACAGGTACCGATTCTCATCTATTTTACCATCCTTGCTATCAGCTTTCAAGGCATCGTTTTCATTGGAACTCAAATCCATATTGATTTCTTGATTAAATGAAGGCATATTAAAAAATCGACAGTTTATAAAATTCATTTATAAGTGTGAATGCCGCATACGGGCATAGATTGAGCTAAGATTGGTACTATTTTCCAGATGGCGTGAAATGTCTATTATTAGGAAGCATATGAGAATCAAAACATAGCGTAGGAAACAATCCAATCATTTTTGTCATTAACGCAGACCGAACACTAATTTAAACTTTGTATATATATATATATATGTAATCACGTAGACGGGCACAGTTATTTGATAGGACTTACAGAGTTAAAACACTAAACTATTTGTATACACACATCTTGAGGGGAAATCACATGAATCTGGCATTATTAAAACTCGCGGCAATACCAAAACTGTAGTTAGAATTGCATTAACACGTTTGGCCTCGAATTACACAAGCAGTGTAGGCTGAGCGGAGCACTACTGGTCGCCGCTATCATCCTATGCTATACATATACGTGACGTTCTCAACACTACACTTCTTGTTTGTATTGACTTACGGCCGGCTTGCGCAAAGCAGATTTGGCAGTGGCGCCCCCATCGCAATGCGGATATTATAAATAACACATCTAACGCCATCTGTATAGGTGTAGACGGTACCACGCAAACACACTCTTGAAGTACAAGGTGTTTTCAAAAGGTGGCAGTTATAAATATTCTGTTCATTCAACAGGTATTATTTATTTTGAACCTATGAAAAAGAGGAGTGTTTAAGTTTAAAGTGAGTGTCTATCTCTGTTTGTATATATATGGTGTCATAGTTTCAAATTAATGGAACTTGAAACATCAGATACTAAGTTTATCAGGTGTAATAAATTAACCATAGACTTAGTATGGATTAAATGGATACTAGCATAACAGACGCACAAAGTGTGCGAGTGAGATACTTAGCTTTAAATACAGAAACCTAGGTGTGTGACAGAAACAGAATAAACCTGAAAGTGAAACCGGTTTTGAAAATTTTTGTCTCCAATAGTCTCCTGTCAAAAAAAATCCCATTTTAATTATTGTGTTTTGGTCATAATCTTTTTATATTTAAACAGGTAAATATAAAAAATAATAATGGTGTCATGTTATGTGTTAGATTGTGGTGGTACATACAGGAAAAATCCAAATAAAGACACAATTTACAGTTAAATATTAAAAGTTCAATTCTACTTTCAAAGTGTTTATTTTCGTGGAAGATATACACAAAATTATTTTGTATTACACATAATTTATGCAGTAAATAGTCTATTTTTGAAATATTGTAACATTTTTGAAAATTAAGTGTTAGATAAAAAAATATTGTATAATATTATTGAATTGAATATGACCGCGTTTGGCACAAGGATTGACTAAAAGCAAAACACAATCTATCGATATTTTTATTATAGTGTATAAAAGAAGTATCTACCTGCTTTAAATATAAAAATAATGAAGTTGTGAAATAACTTCATTATTTTTAACCGACTTAAAAAAAAGTGCGAGGTTCTGAGCTCATGTTCATCTTTTTTTTTAAATTCTTCATATTTTACTCGAAGATGGCTGGTGCAGTATAAAGTTGTTTTTTTTTTGTTTGAACAGGTGGACATTATATATCCTAGTTGGTTCCATTGTTATATGGTCAGGATCTGCGTCTTTAACTGCTAAGTTCATGTCATACCCTTTGCCTACACTAGCGCCATTCGGTCGGTCGGTTCTTGAACTATTGTTTTCTGCTTTCTGCTGAACACTTTTCGATTTGCGCTCCATACAAGATGGTTACCTTACCTTACCTCTACCCATAATTGATAGTTGATGAACCGTTGATTCGTTCATTAGACGTCGACGGTCGAATTAACTAGTTCGTTCATTTAACGCTCATCGCTAGTAGGTACATTGTTGTAGAAAGAAAAGGAATCCAGAGACTATATAGTAATGTTTTCCAATTGTAAGCAATTCCCATTTTCACTTTTCTTGTGTTATTTTCTGTCAATACTTGCCAATCTATTCTTAAAATTTCTGCTCCTTACGTAGCGCTTTCATTCTATTTGTATGGAGATCAAGGAGTTCTTCCTGATCTCATGGAACAAAGTAAACTCATAATCATCGCATCTGTTGTACAAATTGAACACAATCAATGACAACGTACAGTTTCTATATTTTTGTGGTTTATATTCAATAATAAATTTAACAAATTGTGTGAAAAAATATGAAATTGAAAAGTACGACGCAATTTCCCTGGGTGACCATAGTATTATCTTAAAAGAAAGAAAAATTGATTATTCTCCTTATAGTGTTCACCATAAATGGTATATGATAAAAGCTACCAGGAGTGAATTGCCACTGGGCAATAGAGATACGGTTTACACCCGTGATGTGCCTACTGAGGCACGTCACGGGTGTAAACCGTATCTCTCGTTAGAATTTTAATTTGGAGAAGAAACACCGTGTCACTTTAGCTGATAGCTATCAAATTAAGGTTTCACCTTGGAATGAGAAAAATAAGCTGGAAACTCGTAGAAATCTTCTTTTTGGCATTCTAAATATTATTTCTAAAGTCTCACAAAATCTTGTGTCCGCCGTCTTAAGATATTCAAAGGTCACAAAAATCGTTTTTTGCAAATATATCGCTTTCTATAGCTCTAACGGTATTAAGTTCTGGTACAAAATTGTAGACCATAAAGTTCCCTACAAATTTTGTCCCATAAATGTTTTCATGCGCTTAACCGTTTTTGCAATAGAGCGCGTAGAACGTGCAGCGCTGAAACATACATAGCGTAATGCAAGTTGAACCGTGAATACCGGTGAATTTTACCTCTTATAAAATAATTAAAATACATTGTACTTAATTAAAAATCTTATATATAATAGATGATATAAAAACAATGAAGTATGCCAATTCAATAAAATAACCTTGTGTTGCTCTGTAAACAAAGAAACGACATTTAAAGTTTATTATTTCTAAAGGGTTTTCTTTCACTGTTTACATATTCTATTTTAAATTATTTTATTGAAAAACATTGCACAAACAATCTCCACCTTTTTATCTCTCATTGAAAGAAGAAGAAAGAAAGAAATAAAGAAATACTTCCCTGAAGGCAGCGACAGCTAGTGTCAAGATACTCTTTGGTGTTTCCCAAAAGAGAATTTAACATTTCAAAACATTTCAAAAAATTTGTATCCAGGTAGACTTTGTTAAAAAATATTCTTCAAGTATGCTAGAATAGCGTAGTAAAAAGTGTACCGAAAAAACGTGTCTGCTACCTTTTTTTATTTATATAATATAAGTGCAAAAATATGGTCTTTTGCAAATAACTTTAAAAATATGATTTTTTCGGAAAATTTGATAACACCATTCGAAATAACGGGAAATTTTACAAAGGGGACACATTTATCATATATTTTGCGCATATCATTGGAGCGAGCAGAAATTTGTTAACTAAGGTCCTTAAGTGACGCTGCGCTGACTACCCACTAACGCTGGCTAGGATAGGCTCGCGGGAGCGCGCGCGCTGTACGAAAGTGACTATAAGTTTTGATTGCAAAAAGCTAATCATACGAAACCAATTGGAGGTGAAAAAGTAAAATTTCCTTAAAGTATTGCGTGTATTTGGATAAAATATTAAACATAATACATTAAACTACAATAATAATTGATCATAATATTAATGTTATTGATATGTACAATGGGCGGTCTCATCGCTAAGAGCGATCTCTACCAGACAACTTTAGGATGGATTTAGTGACTGAATTAAATGTTAGCTGTCGGTGTACTACATATATACACATACATATATTTTTTTATAAATACTGAGAGAATACATAACAATATTCAGTAAATAAACATTATAACGATAAAAGTGACAGATGATTTCAGTATACCTCTTGATGGAGCTATACGTTTAGGTAGTGACTTTTCACCATTGCTTTGAAGGCGTTTTACTGTTTGAGTTTTTCTTATTTCGATAGGCAGTGCATTCCACAACCTTGTTGCAACAACGGTAAAAGATATGTCGAGGAATTATGTGGAATGCAAAGGCATTTTTATCTCTAAGTTTTCAATGATCTTAAGAATCTGGAATGTGTGTCATGAATGAACTCAAAGCATCCCTTAAGATAGGAAGGTGTGGAAGGGTTAAACAATATATTATATAATAAAGAAAGGATATGAGCATTCTGACGAAGGCGTATGGGTAACCACTCAAGCTTTCGACGAAAATCTGAGACGTGATCATACTTGTGTAAACCAAATGCGACTCCAAAACTTTTGTATTAGATTTATATCTAATACAAAAATTTTGGAGTCGCTCGAGTTTGTCTAATTGGGCCTCGGTGAGATCTGGATACCTGACATCTGCGTAATCAAGTATTGGGAGTAGTAGCGAGTTTGAAAGTGCAATTTTGGTGACAGGAGGAAGAAAGTTGCGTAGCCGTCTCAATGATCCTGCAGATGCAAACATTTTACGGCTTACTTCCTGCAGTTCTGGGCCCCAAGATAATTCAGGGTCAATCAAGATCCCCAGATTTTTTACTTTTTTACTGATTGGAATTGGGACGCCACCAAAAATAACCTGCGGAAGTTGGGACCAGACAACCCTTAAGTTCTTCCTAGAGCTGCCAACAATAATAACTTGAGTCTTGGTTGGCTTTACAGTAAACCCATGTGATACACTCCAATTACGGATTCGAATCAATCGTTATTAACGTTGTCAACTGCTTCAGGCAGTTATTCTACAGGTGCTTGAGAATATATCTAGAGGTCGTCTGCATAGAGGTGGTAGTGGAAGAGAAGTTGATGTGAGAGTTAATTGATAAACATTGCGAAAAGAAGAGGAGATAGAACCCCACCCTGAGGTACGCCGACAGATATGTTGCACAAAGATGAATTAGGGTTTTCCATGCATATGTGCTGACGGCGACTGCATAGGTAACTACGAAGCGAATCAATTACCGTTGGAGATATGTTAAGAGAGCTTAGTATGCCAGAATGTCGAAATCAACTGTGTTACAAGCATTGAAAAAGTCAACGAGAGCAAGCACAGTAAGATTTCCATTATCCATTCCGGTTATTATATCATCCGTAATATTCACCAGGGCTGTGACAGTACTATGATCGGGACGGAAACCGGATTGATGGGAGTTAAGAAGGCTGTTTTTGGTAAGAAATTAACTAAATTGATTATGGACGAGGGCTCCAGGACTTTAGAAAGAAAAGGCAAGATAGAGATCGGACGGCAATCAGAGTGGGATGCAGGGTTTGATTTTTTTATTATAGGAGTGTTTTGGGTATCTTTCCAAGTAGATGGGAAAACTCCGCTTGATAATGAGTAATTAAAGATATGGGTGACGACAGGAAGAATTTCGTCAAGGATAGGAAGGATCATATTACGGCATATATATAACATAGTCACTTCCAACGGCATTGGATACGATCCCCAAAATGCGTTAGGTCTTATCTTAAATTTGTATTTGGCTGTAGCTTTCCTCGAGAAAATCTTGAATATTTTTTTAAGTACTTAAATAATCATGCATGTAGTTTCACCTCGGACAATGCATGATTTTACGATTATTTCGTAAAATCATTGTAAAATGAAAAATGTATTAAAAAAAAGAAAAAATGATTAGATCGCATATTTGAAAGATTTATCTAATATACGCATGTAATCAAAATAATAATTTAAAAAATATTTTAGAAAGTTCAGAAATTTTATTTAGAATAGAATTTAGTACTTTTTCTAAAAAAGACATTTTCCACAGTTGACATAAAATTTCAAGCGTCGATATCAAGACTTAAGGCGCGGTCTTGCGCGATTTGAAATCAAACTCTTGCACACATGCACGATATGGTTATACACACAATTGTAAGCCTCTCATGGAAGATTACACAGTAAAAGTAAGGAAATCAGATAGCCTTTTTATTTAGGCATTTTCAACAAGTACCTGCATGATCATTTTGCTTTTAGCAAGTAATGCTATTTTAATAGTTATGATTTTTTTAATCGTGTGACGTTTAGCTTTTATTTTTTATGCTACAAAAGTGGAAAATAGCACACTGCCTGTTTGATCGTAAGCAACTACTGCACCCTATAGACGCTAGCTAGGCTTGTGTAATTCACTAAGTACTATTAGGAATTCATTCCTGACATGGAGTATAGGTCTTCGTTCATTTAGTACATTAGTACTGTCAATAAACATGGAACGACTGAATCGTCGACTGAAAAGTCGTAGGTACTTACGTCCCCGCACGACACGGCGGCGAACGAACGAATGAGAATGATATGCATGCTGTCTGCACATAGTTTAGTTGTAACGGCAGGGTGGCCTCGTGGTCTGCACGTGGTCCCCCGTAGGTTAAACTACAGTTAGTTAGTTTTTCCTCGATTTCCTTGAGATTCCATCATCAGATCCTGACTTGATGATAATGGGACCACTTCGGGAGTATACCCTTTCGAACTAAAAAAGTTTTTTTTAATCGGTTCACAATTGGCGAAAATATCGATGAACAAACACAAAAAAATACATACAGACGAACATAGAACCTCCTCCTTTTTAGAAGTCGCTTAAAAAGAAACAAGGTTAATATTTTAAAATCAAATGGTTTATTATGTAAACATACCTCATATTATTATTCTATGCAGCAATAGAGGTTATGTGTGTTAAATTTTTAGAATATAATAAGTTTTTAAGGAAATTTGCACAACTCATGTTTTTTCTTCTTTTTTGACAATCTGACCGAAATTAGAAGCAGTTACCATATTTTTTCTTAGCGCTAGCCAATCACTCCAATAACTTTATAAACGAGTCTCTTTTTGAATGCGGTCTTTGTCCGTAGTTAGGATATTTAAATTGAGTAAAAAGTTATTCTTTGCCGTCTCCAAATCATTTTCCGTCATATCAGGAGCAGCACAATAAAATTGACTCCGTAATCTTCGTGTGGTTTAATTTTGTTAAGGAATCTGTTTTTTTTTTTAGGGTTGACGGGATTCCATGATCTTTTGACTTCAAGCCTTTTTTCCATTTTCTTTAAATAACATCTTGGGCTTTTCCCTAAGAGTCTCTTATGTATAGTGTATCTGGGTAGTTTATTATTAAATGTCACAATAGTTGCAGCACATCTTTCTAGGTAAGCTCGTCTCATGGAAAAAATTATTCGTTTCCCGCCAACAATCTTTGCAATTACACTATTAAAACGTTCAGTAGAGTTGGTGTTGACATCTTCCACTAAACTTTGAGATTATTACTTCCAATTAATATTACTTTAAAGCAAAAGGTTGAATTTATTATTTCCATGGAACTCATCAATGACTTTTCTTTATTGCAATAATAACTCTTACATTGAAGGTTAAGGGCCTAACGAGTGTAAAATTGAATTTTATATCACTGACTTTACGATTCTTCGAACTTAAAATAGACATACTACGGTTGTAGACTGTCAAGTCAAATCAATTACTCTTCATTAAACGTCAAAACGATACGTTGTGTAGAAACATGTATGAAATAAGGGGCCATGACGTCATACCCCCTGTTGTCAAATCACTTACTTGAAATGTTTGGTTTTACAAAAAAAATCATAACTAATTTGTAAACAATAATAAATCTAATTTTTCGAAGTCATATGTATAATATGTACTTAATTTCCTGAGGAGTCTTTTATGACCATGACCACGATTCATTATTAATTTTTTTGCCGAATTTTTATTTATCTGCGAGTTTGTCTTTGTTACATATACCATGGCATCGCGTCTCGTTGCGACATATTTGTTTTTTGATGCTATTTTGTTTGTCGTACTCATGAGCATCCGGGACCAACCTTCTTTGTCGGGTGCTGCCCGACAACTGAATTAAAAATGAATTGTTCTGTTTAATTTTATGATGATGTTACATTAACAAGACTCGTAGAAGTAAGTTCAAATTGCCTATAGTTTTTATTTGACTGGCCTGTTGGCCTAGTGGTTAGTGACCCTGATTGCTGAGCCAGAGGTCGTGGGTTCGATTCCCACCCAGGACAAATAATTGTGTGATGAGCATGATCATTTGTTCTGTGTGTGGGTGTAATTTATCTATAATATGTATGTATTTAGAAATATATAAGTATGTTTATCAGCAACCTGGTTACCATAGAACAGGCTTTGTCTAGTTTGGGGTCAGACGGCCATGTGTGAGACGTGTGAAGTTATTATTATTATCTTTATTAATCTTTTACCATATAACTTACATTTTTAAATATGAACATAAAAAATATATAAAAAATAGTAGACCACCGACATCGGGTACAGGGACCAAGATCCCGGTGGTTAGGGCTTCTAAGACAGGAGCCTCCTCACTATACGGGGTGTGTCGAGAAGACTGCCTTCTGCATCAGTCCCTTGATCCAACCGTCTAACGCGAGCTTCTTAAGGTCTTTTTATTGTAATTTGTGTATTAATTAAAGTAAATTATGTAGTCCTACTTTGCCCACCTTTGCCGATATGTTACATAGTAATATGCGTAACATTTAAAAATAATAGGATGAACTAGGGATTACTACTAGGAATAGAAATTAATGCAACACTATCCGAGACCTAGGTGTTCATCACGATAAATCATCCAAGCTTTTGTTTGACGTTCAAATAGATGCTGTCTTTAAAGAGGCCTCTAAAGCATTAGGTTTTGTTATGCGCAACTCTAAATGCTTCACGGAAGTTAAGACTCCTAAAATTCTTTATTGTACTTTCGCCCGTGGCAATTTGGCATATGATTCCCAAATATGGAATCCGTATTATGAAAAATATGTAGACTGGATAGAGAGCATACAAAGACGCTTCATTACATACTTATGCTTCCGTCAGGGAACTCCTTAAGATTTCAATAATTATATAGAACCCTGTAAGAAATATCACATGTTGCCATTACAGTATCGTAGGGAAATTGGCGACTGTTTATTCATATTAAAAATGACATTGATAATTGTGATCTATCTATACTAATATTATAAAGCCAAAGAGTTTGTTTGGATGAACGCGCTAATCTCAGGAACTTCTGGTTGAAAAATTATTTTGGTATTGGATAGCCCATTTATCGAGGAAGGCTATATAGGCTTTATAACATCAAGCTACGACCAATAAGAGCGGAGCAGAGACCATAAACGCAGATGAAACTGCGGTGACGGCTAGTTATACAGTATTGGCCTTAACGTTCCGTACAAATCATCTCGTTTTAACCCCCAATACGTGTTTCTCATGCTTCTACTAATTATAGACAAAATACCTACACCGTGCGAGCGAGTAGAACCTTTAATAAATTATGCAAACAACATGATCTTGATCTATTTGAAATTAGTATACCTGCAGCAAGGAGATTTGTGTCGCTGACTGTACTGTACGTTTACCTGTAATTGGCTAAGAATAGACCTGTAATTGGCTTTCTAAAACTATTCTACTGTAAATCTGTTGATTTAGCTGTAATTCTTCCATAGAAGAAATAAAAAAAAAATAAAAAAAATTGTTATGGATAATTCTGAAAGAACGTTAGCTCAAAAATGAGATAGAGTAAATGTTATTATTCTTTTTAGAATATACTGAGGAATATAATATTGAGGAATATAATATAAGTGAATATAATCAATAAAACTCCTAAAGAAACACAAAATACACTTAAATTGCGATAAACCATACAAGGAGGAAATCATTTAGCGGAATCTAAAATCATAAAAGTCTAAACAGGATGAAATGTAGTATTGTCATCAGTTCACACCTGTCTATTATGTAATTTCATAAAGTCCTTGGCATGATAACGATGAAATTATGTGACACCAAATATTGCAATCATATTTATGAGACCGTATCGCAGTCAAAATAAATAGACCGACATTCATAATATATGAGAACCATCAAATGCGGCCGTGTTAAGGCAAAAGGTGATTTTTCTACGTTTATTGAATGTACCTTGGAGGTTTTTTCCTAAACTTTGAGATATTAGGTTATATTATCTCAAAGTTTAAGAAATTGAGCCCCAAACTAAGCATATCTAATTATTTTCTAATATCGGACTAGTATGTGTACTGTAGCACTTGTCTGTGTGTTTATATTCGCTTGGCTTCAATAAGAGGATTTCTTACAGGAAAGTGGTGTTAATATGGGAGAATGCAATAAAATTCTGGTAGCTGAAAAATAAACTTATTTTGGGGCAAATACTTTATTAAGTATTAGATCACAATTATACAATTTACTTTATATCTTCATACGAGCTGCCAGTCGTATCTATGAAGCTAGTGTAGCCAAGTCATAGGGCCGTAATAAAACTTACACCATATTGTTTTGCCAATTATTTTGATTTTGTTTTGTCAAAGAATTGATTTTTGCCATAGCCATTTCCGAAAAACAATGGTCCTACTGACTTGAGACTTAAGCCAGCGTAGCCAACCCTATATCTCCGGATCTCTTACACTTATCGAAACAGGCTTTATGACATATTTTTAGGGTTCCGTACCTAAAAAGGAAAAAACGGAACCCTTATAGGATCACTTTGTTGTCCGTCCGTCCGTCCGTGGGTCTATATGTCTGTCAAGACCCTTTTTCTCAGGAACGCGTGGAGGTATCAAGCTGGAATTTATATCAAATACTCAAGTCTACTGTTCCTTAGAGTTGTGAAAAAAAAAAAATCTAAGCCAACGCAATCAAAATATACAGTCGTTTATGCCGCAAATTTTCGACACTCGCAAGGGAATCAAAACCTACAGTGTACTTCCCGTGAACTCAGAATCTTGAAATTTGGTACGAAGCAACATCTTATAGCACAGATAAAGGAAAAATTGCGAAAACCGTATATTTTTAGTTACATCATATAATAAAAATATTTTACGGAACCCTCGGTGCGCGAGTCCGACTCGCACTTGGCCGGTTTTTTTGCTAATTATTTGCTATTTTTTTACCATAGAATTTTTTTTTTGCCATATCCATTGCCAAGAAAAAATGGCCCTGCTGATATGTAACTCCAGCCAGCGTAGCCAACGCTGTATCTCCAGATCTCTTACACTTATCAAAACAGGCTTTGTGGCATATTTTTTTAGTAGTAGTTGTAGTTGGAACCGTAAAAAAGGGCCAACAACCTGGTCTAACTACAGAACTTCGATATCGCCTAGTACGGTTGTAGAAGTCTGATGGCAGTCGTTTCACATAAAATATCGAAGTTCGACTGTTTCGTAGTTAGACTGAAAACCGACCCCAACTTAGTTGGAAAAACGCTCGGAGGAAAATGCTTATCCTTTGTATGTAAGACAAATCAGATGGTCATAAGAAGTGATGATTAGTCAAATCATTCTCCCAATCAGAGATTACAAGCGCACGGATCTCAAAAGCATGCAAGCCGCAGCAATAGCACCGTTTAAGAGTCAGTACAGAACCCACTCCAGTAGCTGTATTACTACCACTTATCATCATTCCAATCCTGTATTTGAAATAAGGTGACGAAAATTTATTATTTTTACAAATTTAACAATTATTACGACACGTCAAATCCGTCAATAGATTGCACCAATTATTCGCTGTATGCATAATCACATGGCGATAAATTGATGCAATCAATGAACATACATAAGTTCATTGCACCATGAAGGCTAAAATTATTAGGGCAATACTACATTGATTAAACGTCATTTTAACAGTATATTAATGATTAGCTTTATTCCAACAACGACACCAAACACTGTTTGACCGCGGTGCAGTGCGCTTCATAATATTCACACATTTTTATTTTTTTAATGTGTCTGTGGATTTTAACAGCATGTTTGGGGTTACTGCCAGGAAATCCCTCACCTGTTGTGGTAGTGACTGGTGTACCCTCGCCTATTATTGTACCTACAGCAGCACCAACAACTACTACAACAACCCTTGCCCCTACCACGATTCCTACCACGGTACCAACACAACCACCTACAACTACAACTACAACGACAACGACTCCTCTACCAACGACTTTACCTCCCACAACGACAACAACAACACCGGCTCCTACTACAACTACACCACCTCCTGTAATAACGACAGTAAATCCAAATATAGGTGGATTTTTAGTGCCACTTGTTATTTGTTCTAATCCTACAGCTGTTTGTCTATATAATCCTAATGAATCAAGTACAGGAGTACTCCCGATCGATCCCCGACTCGGCACTACTCCTCCATCAGCAGCGATAAAATTGCCATCTATTAGTGGTTACAGTGCACCACTACCACCGTATGACTCCGCCGTAAAGTTTCCCAGGTCACGAAGGAATGTAAATAACAAATACGTGAAAAATATAACAGATGTCTTCAGTAGTATTAAAAAAAAAGACGGTACACACAATATTACGAAAAGACAAAGCTGTGCGTGTGTACTTGCTGGAACTTGCATTCGAAATGTAATAGATATTAGAATTGTTACTCCACCGGTAAGTAATAGGATAATATATCGGAATATAACACTTACTAATATATATAGTTTCATTGTATTATGACCCGGGCAGTCACTAGTTTTTTTTTTATATTCAGGGGCTATGTTCCGCTGGACAAGAATATTGCTGTGGTAACACAAGTGACGTTAAACCGACCATTAGTTGCGGTGTAAGACAGGCAGTTCCGTCTTCACCTGTAACACCAGCACCAGGACAGGCCAGCTTTGGAGAATTCCCTTGGCAGGTACTTACACAGTAAATAAAAAAAAATACTATGGCTTTGTTTAAAAAAATATCATAAATTATTTTGAATTACTATGTTTGTATTTCAGGGTGTTGTCATAACGGATGATGATTATTATGGTGGAGGTGTACTTATAGATGGATTAAATGTGGTAACCGTTGCTCATATAAATATGTAGGTATAATTTCAAGTTAAGAACTAATGTTGAATTTCATTATTATAATTTGTTTTTTTACTCTTTATGGTGGCAGATTTTCAGAAATACCTGTGAATTTAAAAGTTCGTCTTGGCGAATGGGATGGCAACCAAATAGAAGCCGTACCTTACCAAGAGTACTTAGTGTCGAAAGTGATCCGCCATCCTTTGTATAATCCCAATACGCTGCAGAATGACATCGCGGTGTTGAGATTAGCTTCAGCAGTGCCGTTCACTCCAAGTGCTGGGGCTGCAGTGACTATCAATAGAGCATGTTTACCACCATCGGTAACCACCGATTATGCAGGACAAAGGTATCTATATTAGTCGATCTATATAAACAGCTTGTATATTTTCATGTATATATCTCATTTGCGTATCAAGACAAAAAACTGAATTTTAATCCGAGAGTTGTAACATTTTAATAATAAATTTTAAATACACCCGACTACACGTCGAGCTATTAGTTTCCAGTAATTACACATATTTTTTAAAGTTCTAACACACATTATTTAAAAATGTTAGCTTTCTGGACTTCTTCTCCATATAAACATTAAGCATTCTAAATTTTTACGTATCTCTGTCTGCGAAATATACTTTAAAAACAACAATGGGGTACAAAGAATTCTCTTCATGTATTAATATATAGATAAGACTTCTGTCTTATAGGACAAGAACTTCTGTTAAGATTTCATCATCATGAATTTCAACGGGATGAGGATTGGCTATCCTGTCGAATTTTAATATATACTGAACATGTTTTACTTAGTTCAATTTTTATTTTTGTGATTATTATGTTTTCTAGATGTGCAGTAGCAGGCTGGGGCTTTCAAGTGTTCGGTCCAGATGGTGTTATCCAGGCTACCATTAAGAAGGTGGACGTACCTATAATAGACCCGGAAACGTGTCAGTCACTGCTGCGAACCACTCGCCTTGGCTCCAACTTTACTCTGGATTCTGCTTCATTTATATGCGCAGGAGGAGAGGCTGATAAAGATGCGTGTACTGTAAGTTTGTCTCTATCTGGGTTATAAGAGTTTATTACGTCGTACGTAATATTTAGTATTATTACGTTCTAAAGTCCTCTAAACCTATTCTTATTTCGCGTTCTTAAAAACCAGGCCACTTAAATCTTTTCTTTTTAAGATTTGAAACTATTTTCATGTTTTTTTCTGTTTTGATGCTATACGACTTCTTATGTAGAATAATTCACTTTAGGGTCTATACAGAACTTTGACATGCACCGGCTGCGCAGAAAACTGCGCGGTGTCGATGTTGTTGTTTCAACATATGTTTACACCTTTTAATTCTTGGTTACTCGCATGTTGGAACTTAATCTTGCCCCTTGTCACATAGTGTCACGCTTCGTTGACCAGTGTGACGTAATTTATGGATGGCCCGTAAGAGTTAATAGTTTCGCTATGGCTTTTAATCTGTTTCTATTGTGTTAATTATCTATCAGTTATATATTTAGGGTGATCGCGGTTCTGGCCTTGTCTGCGAAGTGGACGGAAAATGGGTATTAGTGGGTCTAGTCGCATGGGGCATCGGCTGCGGCGACCTCAATGTTCCCGGAGTATACGTCAACGTGGCCACCTTTCAGCCCTGGTTAGAGGAGCAAATCGCCACGCCCTGAGTATTTTGTTTATCTAAACATATTTACATTAGGTAATTTTGTTTTTACACTCTGTTTTAAATACGTAGTTATGTTTAGAAAAAAACAACTATTGCACTGTGGAAGAATCTACTACAAGAAATGTGGGATACACATCGTTAATATTCTAGCATAAATAAGGGTGTGTTAGAAGTGAATTCAGTGCACTGGTATAGGAACCTATTAATCGTACGTCTTTAGATATTTAATACGCTACTGCCATACCGCTAAAGTTTTTAAGATTAATAATTCACATTGCGTAGTTGCAAATGGAATTGTGGGGTATTTAGTAGTCTATTATCTATATATCATTGTTTGAATTTACTTAACTGCAAAAGTTTAATATCACAATCAGGTTCTCAAGGTCCTATTTAACCCTTCAGGACAGGATAGGTCAGGATACGTTTTTTCATCAGATAGAAGAAAACTAGTAACTGTAGTAACTGATAAATTGACGTTTGCAACGAAAAAAAAATCATAAAAAGAAAATATTCATATCTTTTATAGTGTTGAAATATATAATGGGTATTTTATAATTATGCCAATGAATTATAATGACTGCAATTATTTTTTAATTTCTTTTTAACTTCATTTTATTTATGACAAATTCTTTGCTGAAAAAATAATCAAATAATTTAAAAGTTAAGTAAGTGAAAATATTTTCAAAGACAGTTGTTTGTTTATATAGGTCACAGGAAAAAATCAAAAATTCTATTGTCAACTTTTACTACATTTCAAGAGTAAAATAAATAACACGCCTGATAAAAATAGCAACATCTATAGAAATGCTTTATTTTTAATTAATAAAAAAAACTTTCTCATACTGCCACAATTCAATCTGCATAATATTCATACAAAAATAAAAGTGGTCAGTACTTTGACCAGTTGATGCGCTGAATTCGAATTTGAGGTCGGTTTAACCCGTGCATCCTCAAATTTTTAATTAAATTGCAAAAAACCGCTATGCAAGCGAGTTTTTTACGAACTAGATCAAGGATGTTTACTATATATTTCGATGCGCTGAATCTGAATCTGAAGTTGATTTAGCTCGTCAACCCTCCAAATTGAGAGTAAGTTGCAAAAATCCGCTGAAAATCGTAAAAATTTAAGTTATGTAAACGATTAAAAAAAACTTGAACTAAATCAAGTATGTTTTTTGTATATTTCGATGCACTAAATCCAAATCACGAGTTGATTTAACTCGTAGACCCACCCTCCAAAGTTAGAATAAATTGCGAAAAACCACTGAAAACTGCAATTAAAAAAAAATGCAATTATGCAAACGAAAAAAAATGTTAAACTAAATGATCAGATCAAATTCGGATCCAGCGCATCGAAATACATAACCCTAGATGGGTCTAGTCAAAATTACTGACCACATTTTTTTTGTGTGCCAGTCAAATCATCATCACAATAAATAAATATAATTATTTATTATTCATCATTGGAGATTTATAGTCCTGTTAAAATTCTAATATAGGTATATAGTAGTAGGTACTGTAGCCTAGACTTAATCAATATTTTTGTTTATTTTCCTAGAAACCAGGAATATTTATATTTTAAAATAATTTTCATTTAACGTATTTTCTAACTATTTTTATATGTTTATGTTAAACCCCCTTAGAAAACTAGGTATTTAATAAATTAGATATTTAAAATATGTGCCTCTTTCATTTATCATGAAATTTATTACTTCCATGATTTGTCATGATGATGATTCGACGGATAAAATCATAAACTTAGAATACTGGCTACTATACTAAGTTTTTTGGGTAAAATGTTATATGACTCGTGCGTCATTCTATTAACTTCAGAGAAGAACGATTTAGAAAATTTTGTGATATTCGTAAGATTGGGACAAATCGACTGATAGAGGTAATATAGCTAGAGGAGGGGAGTAAGCCACGATCTGGCGACGTCAGTAGAAAGAGAAAGATGACAGCGATTTACATGCCTCTCTCTCGAACCTCTTCGCTAATTTATCTATAATATCTCTGTTTTTAAGAGTCATCGTTTGAGAAAGAAGATAGGATAACCGCATCAAATAATACACAACATTTTGTTTCTTTTGTATTTTTGCTACAAAACTACTACTATTTTTTTATCTTTTGTAGGTACTTTGTAAACTGACGAAATAAGTCATATTGTAATTTCAGAGTTACAAAAAAGGTTCGGTAAAGCATTACAAAATTCGCATCTCACAAAAATCGTTAACATTATTTCAACATCCTAAAATTATTATATTTTGGTAGGATAAAGTCACCTAGTATCCGTTAACAAGTTTTTTACATTGATATTAATAAACACAATTTCTTTAGGAGCCTAATTATCCTACGAAATAATACCTTGTTTAATTAAGAAAGAAGACATGCAATATGGTCATTGGTGAACGTCTCTCGGCGGCTCAGTGACAATTTTTTCCTCGACCTGTAAGGAAATGTTGAATTTGGTGGCATTTCATGCTCAAGTTCACAGAATCAGCTGTAGACAGAGGTTAGATTTTTACAAAAAAATATTGTATCAACTGCTAATAAATATGAATTTGGGTTATTGTTTATTTATTTTGTGAATTAATATCCGCCTGGCCGAGGTTAAGGATTATATATTACAGCAAAACTCAAAAACGGTCTAGTGGCCGATATAAGGCAGAAACATAGCTACTAACTATCGCTAACTTCTTCCGCCTCATTTCAACTTCAACTAGCTTCAATGTATGCTATAGGTGGTAATGGATATTTAAAATTAGTACCGAATACGATTTTGTGACACTGTTTGAACATTTGGTAGGTGTTTCTACCTTTTACCAAACACAGCTAATTATATAATTTTGGACAAATTAGAAAATAAAAACGTGATCTCCTTATGCTCCAAGGTTTGAGTTAGTGGTTGTGACTTTTCAAGTACGTTATAAGAGAAAAAAATGCTTACTGCTTTATGTCCGCCTCATGTAATGTATCTGCAGGAAGTGTTAATAAATAAATAAAAGTTCATCAATTTCGACTTCTAAGAAACTCTAAGATCTAATTAAAGGGATCAGATCTAAAGGTACTTGGACGCTCGGCAACAGTCTTCCAGATAACATTGATATTGTGTCACATTAATTGAGAGAAGAGCGAGAGAGGATTAATAATGCACCTTGGTGCATTCTGTTTGCATCCGAAATTGTGATGGTCGGTGAATACGGCCTTGAGGTCCAATACAGATTGAAAAAATGATTAAAATTATTTTCAAAATCTCCAGTATCTCCAGTCTTGCAACTATTTCGCTAAATGGAACGATTTCAGTCTGCATTGATTTTAAGTACATCGGCTCGAACCTACAAAGTGATGGCGAAATAGACCGGTCTGTACATCATCGAACCAATATAGGGATGATGAAGTGGCGGCAGGTAACATAAACAATATGCGGTATTAGGTTTCCTATGAAACTGAAAAGACAAATTTATAAGACGTTCATCAGATTTGCCGTCCTGCTTGGATCTGAATGTTGACCAACAAAGAGAAAGGATTAGAGACAGCTGCACGTAGCTGAAATACGAATATTAAAATGGATGTGTGGTGTGACTAGAATGGATAAAGTGAGGAATGAATACATCAGAGGGAGCCTGAAAGTAGCCAATGGATGAAAGTTGAGGAGCAACAGATTATCGTGGTTCATGGAAATTTGATGCGGAGGGATGATCGATATGTGGTGAAGAGAGTTTTATGTATGGAAATTGACGGATACAAGGGTAGAGGATGACTAAAGAATGAACTGACGAATGATAGAGGAGAATGGAAGAAGAAAAGACATTGCGCCGACGCCAAATAAATGAGAGAAAAGGGCAAGATAACGATGTTTCGTGCATTTAATTTTTTTTTTTGTTAAAAAGAATACCTATAGTAACGTGGAACTCACATTATTAGTATTCTTGTTAACCCCTCCAGCTAAGCTTAAAGCTTGTATTAGGAATGAGTTCACGTCGGTAGTGCACTGGGTGGGGTTCGAACCCGCAACAACTTGATCGCAAGTCCGACGCTTTAGCCATTACGCTACCACCTTTTAAATTTAAATTTAGAATCAACAACTGAATGAATTTACAGTTTTTATTTTGAAGCGGTTTGAGCGTGCATTAACCTAATCGAGAGAAATATGTAAAACACAATAAATAGGTTTAAGATTTAAAAGGTATCAATTATATATTATGGTTGTCAATTTACAGCCATTACAGTCAGAAAGACTTACTTGTGAAAAATACGACAATCACCAGGGATCCAAAGCTTTTTCAAACATAGCAGCTTTTTGTGTCATGTTGAAAATTGTTAAAAATAATTAATGACTACAACATGGTAATGCTGCTGTATACTGGTGCATAGGTTATGTGTTGGACCTCTGATGACTTTTACTCATAGGCATACTTTGAGCCAACAAATCAGCGAAGAGGTGCGAGAGAGATACATGTAAATCGCTGTCTTCTTTCTCTTTCTACCGACGTCGCCAACCCACATACAGGGAATCCAATACTTTCCCACCTCTGGCTATAATACCTCTATGTGTAACAGTCGTCAAAACCCGTCTACATAATTCGTCACTAGAGCACCACAAAGGAACAAACATACATACATATGTACAATAAAGGCTGATTAACACATTACATTACCCTTTAGTTGGCGCAATCGAGACGAGGTTTCAAGTTGTTTGTCTCATTTCATAGAAAAATGTACGAAATAGGTGCAGTAGATTTTAGTTTCTAGTCTGAAAGCAGTGGCAGAGTTTGCAGGCCAGAATAGCAGTCGTATAAGTGTTTGCGTATTACATTGCGCATAAACTTAATGTACCTATAAAACACATCTTTCTCGGATAAGGACACTCTCAACAAGAGAGTGATAGTATCCAAGCTTTGATGGAGCGTTCATCAATGAATAAACCTATTTATAATCCTCTGGAGTCATTAACTTAGTTTCATAGGTATGGCTTAATATAATTTTATTTAAAAATATAAACATATTCACATTATAAACATACCCACAATTGATTTTTATTTTCTTAAACTTTGTTCCAACTATACGACCCTTTTGTAATTTTTCCATATAATAGCTAATATAAGTTTATTACTTGCGATAAGACCGTCCACTGTAACAGTTTGTAATTTATTGTAACCCGCTGACTGTTTTTGTAATATTTGGTGTGCAATAAAGCTATTTAACAAACGAAGGTTTTATTTTGGGAGGTGTCATTTTAGGGATTAGTCTAAAAAATCACCCCTAAAAATACTTATATACAATATATTATAATTTACTTATGGATAGCCATATACAGTTTCAATTTCATAAATATATACATAGCAGTTACTAAAAAAAAAGTCTGTGTGTGCAAATCACACACGGCAGAAGTGAAACTTCAGAAAAGTAGCCTACGAGAGAATGCGAAATAAAATATAAAAACAACACAAATAATTTATTAATGTTAATAAATTTAATTTTAGACCATTTATATAAAAGTTATTGGTCAAATTAACACAGATGACTGAAAGAGTGTCACACTCAGCTTCAGCAAGGAAACAAATAATAAGTTTACACGTTCAAGTTAGAAAGGATATTTTACTAAAACAATGTAAAAACAATAATTAAAACTGAATAATTAATATAAATTAATTAACCAACGAATTTTAATACGCAAATGCACAAAAATGACACCACGTTAACATTGACACATTTTCTGAACCCTTGGTAGTACGCAGGCACAAAGACAAAGATTATAGGAAACACTGATACTATATATATATTCTGTCTCATTCTTTCGCAAGCTAAATCCTATTTCTGAATATGTTTGTCTCTTTTCCAAGATTATAGGAAATACTGTAAACTTGTGTTCTATCTCATTCTCTCGCAGGCTGAATCCTATTTATGAATATGGTTGTCTCTTTTTACTGTCGCTTTTTCGTTTCATAGAATTTCAAATCACAACGATTCTGAAGAAATTTCACTTCAATACATTAAGGGTTGTCACCCCCATTATTTCGTTACTTAGTCTAGTCAACAATTTGTAAAACGTGTTAATTCTTGATACTGGGAATTAAAATACGTGCGATAGCTCGTTGGATTCGTAATGACGTCGAGAAAAATGTACATAAATTTCAAACCCCACATTAACAATTGAGCATATGAAATCTCCATCAGCGTCTGATGACGAGTTTTTACCTTGTTTTATTGTTCTTCATCTAAAATAGCCATACACATAATCTTACGTCTCTAACCTATAGTATAGTATTATTGTACTTATGTCATGATCATAGGTCGGCATTTGGAATTATTTAGGATAAAAGAGTTCCTCTAATTTCCGATATCACGAAGGCTTAAGTTATAAAAACTGTTGAGCTTTATTTGGCTTTAGCTTAAGAAAATAATTCCTAAAATGGTTTAAGAAAGGCTTGGCTGTGGTAACAACAACCTCACCACTATAGTTATAAACTAGCACATTCACTAAATAATCACGATGTTGTTCGTACCTCGAATCGCACTCAAGTGATCGTTATTTATCTTATAATGCACGCCTAGTCTTTATATCACGCCATCATAACCCGCTATTTGTCAAACGGACCAATGGCATAGCGTCCCCAGAATAACTAATCATAATAATGTCTATTAATTCATTATTATTAAATAGTGAACTGTTTTATCATCTACTATAGTTCGACCCTATTTTTAATAAAATATTACTAATTTTTAGAAGTGGCGATAATATCCAGCCGTCCTGCATACGCATCCGCCCCCGAATAGTGTCTTGGTCTGGTACAGTTGCTGAGAACAAGGTATTTCTCATTAGCTTGTATCTATTTTAATTCATTTCTTTGCATAGATCATTTTTTAGTAAACAGCATCGAGGGCTCTCCATCTACTATTCCATCGACGGCCAGTAGATAAAGCGGGCAGTACCCGCTTCATTTAAACAATCCCCGGACACTACTGGAACCGTAATGTTTATATAACTGTTAATACCCGAAGCTTCCCTTAGGCAATGCCTTTGACCAACCCTAGTTTCATATCACAATGGGTCTTAACATCTGGCTTTACACGAGTAAATTCCTTTGCCAAGCATGTACATAAATAACATAAATACACACACACCTCACGGCCTGTTCCAGTCCGGGGTATGTAGTGACAATAGAGCGCCATTTTGCTGCGTCTTTTTCACATTTGTCAGATCTTAATACACTCTCGCCAGTTAAGTGTTATTTAAACTTAGCCCTTCTTCACACACTGCCTGTAAACCACCAATCTGAACAGAATACATCTTTTGGGACCTAACCGCACCGACTCGCCCACTCACAGGAGCCTTTAACATTCGTACTTCACTCATCTCACTTTCTCAATTCTTGTTACTACATCCTTAAAGCCAGACCGTTCTATTTTTATATCAATACAGGTAAATTAGTGAATGCGAATGTGTAATCGTAACACCGTGTCAAAAATTTAAAATAAACATAAAGCCTATGAAATTCCAATTCCGTGGGATACATCGGCAATTAGGAACCAAAAAAAAAAAAAAAATTAGGCACCTAATGCCGTGTTATTTTAAACACTTATTTTCACCTTAATTTGTGAAGAAAATACACAAAAGTTAACACAAACAGATAAATTATTAATAGAATAAGCTAACTTGCAGTTAAAAAGAACTTGTAATTTGCTTGACAACGATGTTTTTAAATAACTCTACCTTAATTATTATTATTACAGTTGTAATGTCTGTATTTCAAAAGAGGACGTTGTTATACAATTTACCATTACAACATTTTAAGCCAACAAAAGATTACAACATTTTTGTAATTTTGCGAATAATTACATAGCGAATGAATTGTTGCCATCAATAAACGTTCATCATGAAAGTTGGAAAAATTGGGGCAACTATCATTTTAAAACATTTATTAGTTCGTTTTATCCATACCACAACATCAAATGTGGTTTGATCGCGGTAGAGTACAGTTTAATAATATAATATAAACACCTTTAATGTCTTTAATGAGCTTGTGGATTTTAACAACATGCATGGGTCTGATGCCAGAAAATCTGACAAGGGCTCTGTCCATCACTGTACCTACAGTAGCATCAACAGCTACAACTGCAACTGAACAACCACCAACTTCTGGTAAGGTATCTACTGTTCCTAGAATCACTCCAGGGACGACCCTGTGACTGTGCTTGTTGTGACGACAATGACCTTTCCACCGACGACTGTGCCTTTCATAACGACTCTAACAAAATGTCTCTTTAATGACTCCATGTGTACTGATCAGTATTGTACCCTCTATTCTACTCCATACCCACTTATAGTAATGACACTATAGTCAATCATAGGTGAAACGTTGGTATCACAGCAGTAGATTTATTTTAATCCTAATAAATCATCCACAGGACTACTTGCGATTGTTTCCCGGCTCGGCACTACTTTGGCACCTTATGCAGCGATAAATATGGGTGAATCGTTTATTGGTGACAGTGTACAAGTATCGTCGTATAACACCGCAGTAAAAATTCTTAGGCCACACAAAAATACAAACCGCAAAAACGTGACAAAAACAGGACCTTTAATAACAACAACCGTTAATAATATTCGAAAGACAAACGATACACATAATATTATAAAGCTACAAAGCGATGCGTGTGTACCTGCTGGCACTTGTATTCGAAATCGAATAGATGTAAGAATCGTTACTCCGCAAGTAAGTAATGGAATATTACATGCCACACATAAATTGTATAAAATTTAACAAAACATAGCGTAATAATTTAATCCTATATTAAAAATTAGGTGCCGTGTCCTACAGGCCAAGAATATTGTGGTAGCATATCTATCACAAGGGCTAACCTATCGAACATTAGTTGCGGAGTGACACAACCAGGTCCTCCTTCGCCTATTATACTAGAACCTGGTCAAGCTAGATTTGGAGAAATTCCATGGCAGGTATTTAATATTTTATATGAAAGAATAATTCATTTGTGACTATTGATAGTGAGTAGATTGTATTGTTAATAATAACGTGTGTTTTTTCAGGGAGCACTAATGGCGACTACAGAATATGTCACTGGAATTGTACTAATAGACCGATTAAACGTGTTAACCGTGGCTCATAAGGTATCACCATATCTGTACGTACCACTAGTCATTTACAAGTTTTAATATTTTATGACTGATCTTCTGACTTTATTTCATATCTTTATCATTTCAGTATTTCAGGTTTACCCGATAACTTAATAGTTCGATTGGGCGATTGGGTAAAAGTTCTAAACGATCCAGTACCCTACCAAGAATATTCTGTGCTTAAAGTGTTCAGCCATCCAATGTACAATCCTAATACCTTGGAGAATGATATTGCGATATTGAGATTAGCTTCAGGAGTGCCATTCACTCCAAGTCCGGGGGCCGCAGTATCTATTAATAGAGCATGTCTACCATCATCATCCTCCAATGTTTATATAGGACAAAGGTATGTATTTATAGAAATAGGAAATGTTTTCATCTTACACTGTATCCACTATTATTTTTAATACGATTATCATACATATATTAGGATATTTTACAGAAACCTTATGACGTCCTCGCCAAAGTGTAAAAAATTGTCAGGGCTGAGGGCATAACTTAAACCGAATTTCGATCTTTGTGTTTGACAATTTTATATTATGAAGTGTTTTTGTGCCTTCCTCTTATTGAGCATCTGAATAAAATCTTATTCTTTTCAATTTACTATACGTTGTTTATTGGTAGTAAACGGACGGTATGCAAAAAAATGAGTAAAGTGTGAGTGTAAAAAGATTTATATTATATTATGGTTATAAATTCTTGCAAAAATCAACTGTTTATTAGGTTTTGCCGTTATATTCGGTATTTGATTAGATTTTTCTGTTCTTTTTGTGTCTGGGTGTAATTTATCTATATATTTACTCGTATGTATTTAAAAATATATAAGTATGTTTATCAGCAGTCTGGTTACCATAGTACAAGCTCCGCCTGGTTTGGGATCAGATGGCCGTGTGTTAGATGTGTGAAGTTATTATTATTATTATATCTGTCATGGCACTAGAACAGCACAGATAGCACGCGTGTATGACCCTTTTTTTTTTTTTTTTTTTTTTTTTTTTTTTTTTCGTGTGGAAACCCCCACGGGTCATCACCTCACCATGGCTATTGGTGAAGTGGTATGTCGGAATCGAACCGACATACCCTAGGAAGGAAGTCCCCGAGAACCCTAGCAGACTTTGGCCGCCCTCAAATAGAAGGCAGCCACACCGTAAATGTTGAAAATAAATGTTAACAATAATAAATTAAAAGACATATTAAAACCGATTTATCCTTAACCACGTCAAAATTAGCAGCAGCCTCCAAAATAAGTCGTAGAATGACAATGATTTGAAAAGCTGCAAGAAAGATAGAAACATCTAACTGTGGGTATCATATAAACTCATTAAACAGCAACAACAACATGGAATCGAAGCTTGCGTGACGTTGTTTAATAAACATACAAATGAGGGGATCTGAATTGCATTGTCAGATGTTATCAAAAGTAGATCCTTTATAATATTCTTAACACAAGTCAGACACATGGAAAGTAGCCATTCTCAAAATCTAGAACCTAAATTTTATCAAACAAAACTGCTAGTGAGTATATAATGAACCTGACCGACATTTTTTATTACGGCCCCTGAGACCTGGCACATCAAGTATGCGAAAGTGTTTTGTACAAATTACTAATTATCATAAACAAGCTCGCTGTCAAACAACAGAGATTTGAAAATTGCTCTAGTTCACTTTTTCTTCATGAAACGCTTATCCACAAACTAGCTAGCCACAAATAGCTATACTGGTTACAACTGATCTTTCTGTCATCCACCAGAACTTGGATAACTTTTTAAATGGATAACATTTCAATTCCGATGAGTTATTTGGTTTTTTGTAAATATTCGTTACAACATAAAAACATTAAACCTGCCAACCTTTAAATTATCTTATTATTACCGGTCTGTTTGTTATGTGAATAAAAATATTCAACAAGCTCCCAGATCCCAGAGAAAAAGCGACACTAAATTCCTACAGACATTAAAACAGATATTAATTAATAAAGCCTACTTAGGTACCATACATACATGAATACTCAAATGATAAAAACGTGACCAAAAGTTAAATAGTACTAGTTAACTAATTACCTACTATTAACTAGTCAATAATAACAAAAACAACCTTAATTTATGTATTTATGAAAATAAAAATTTATATGGAAAAAGGTATTTTTTTTTGTATTTGAATATTGAATTGAAAATGAATAGTTTATTTACATTATTATTACTACATCCGCTCTCCTATGCTGCCCGTGCCAGGGTCCGTAATGAACTTGAATATCTATTATAACAACTTTGTAACATTATGATGTGGAATAAACGTATAAGATATTATGAAATCAATTTTAACAATAAAATAAAGAATAAGTCAGATAAATCTAGGTTTGTTTTCAATATATTCATTATGAAACGGGTTCCAATTTAATTTACTAACACAAAAACTAAAATTTGATGGGAGCTTAAAATTATGCCAACCTTCAGGAAATAAAAATAGTGTTGTCCATTCTAATAATAGAATTATCGACAAATCCACAGACTAAAAATAACCATCAGCCATTTCGTTAAAATAATCTACGATGACTTTTTTTAGCAGTAATAGGTAAATAAACTACAAAAAAAAAATTCAATACGAATATATTTATTTCATAAAATTGTTAGTGTTGATGCAATAATTGACACGAGCCTCGTACAATCACGTTGCGCGAGCTCAGCAGTTTACGCCGATCCGCGCTATTTCATAATTAAATAAAATTAGTATATTCTCGGTCACCAATCGGTTCGGGTGTGCTCATAACCATTTTAACCATATCATTCTAGAGTAAGTTAAGTAGATAAACCATTATTTTGCTTAACTTTTTCTATCATTTATAACCATATTTTTCTTGTACGGTAACCATAGCCAGTACATAATCATTTTAAGCGAAATACTACAACAAACATATGTTTACGTGTAGACTTTCTGTATCGGTACGTAAACTAAATCTTCAATTCCTACAGCTTTCACCCACTGCGTGCACCTAAAAAAATGTTATAAAAGAAAATATTAACGACCTGTGAATATCGATATCGATAGCTATATTTACAGGTTAGCGACAACACTATTAGCTTATAGATAAATCCACATAAAATTCCTTTATTTTTCAAAGAAATATGTACATATAATAAACAGTCGTTAAATAATACTGCCTAATATATTATTTAATGACTGTTAGCAAATTTTTCTAACCTTTCTTTGTCTAAAGGAAGTTTTGCCATAAATAGACGTTTTCCGCTTCTACTTCGCCCAGATGCAATATAACACACTACACAAGTTTTGTAATACATTTTAATGTTTTGAGACACAAAGAACAAAAAGAATTTAGATTAAATTATCCACAAAACCAAATATAAGAAAAAAAATTCAAAACAGTTCAAATGAAATTATATCATATAATGACAATTGTCTGTCAAAAACTATTTTGACCGAAAACTTATAAATATATTATTTTATTATGGACTCTATCAAACTTAAGTTTATGGTTGGACTGTCAATTTCATTTGACAATTAAACTGTTAATTGAAATTGGCAATTAAATAGATGAGAAGAGATAGGTGATAGGTGAGACTATATGAGTAGGCAGGATAGAAATAGGCGCCATATTTTTTTTGGATCCGTTTCATACATTTGATTTTTTGTATGGGAGTTGCGCAAGGCTGCCTAGCTCTTTGGTTTTTACATATTACTTTGAGTACGTTTGTAAAATTTGAGGTTAGTTGACGGTATGTATTATTTATGATAACTTACTATAATTATAAGTGATAAAAATGGTTTTTACATATTACTTTGAGTACGTTTGTAGAATTTGAGGTTAGTTGACGGTATGTATTATTTATTATGATACTTAAATAAACTTCATTTAACCAGATAAAAGTATAACTTCTTACGTGCGCACATACTTTTTTTCTAGATGTGTAGTGTCAGGCAGGTGCTATCAAATGTTTGGTCCAAAAGCCTTTACCAAGGAAATACGCAAGAAGGTGGATGTGTCCGTAATAGACCCAGAAACATGTCAGTCACTGCTGCGGTCAACTCGTCTCGGTTCTGATTTTAAACTACAATCATCATCATTTATATGCGCACGAGGAGAGTACGACGACGACGCGTGTGAGGTAAGTTTGTCTCGATAAAACTTAGATTGTATCCAACAGATACCTTACCTACCTTAGTAAAAACCATATCTAAACGATACTGCTTGCTTAATTAACGATGCTGGTCAGTAAGTTCACCAGAGCTCCTTGCAGAATTGGGTTGGCAGCGCAGGGTCAAGAGCACCAAAAATGTTCGAACGTTTTCATCAAGCGGTCCGTGTGGTTGTCTTTTTTAATTAGCTTCCTATCTACCTCCCACAAATGTAAGGTGGTTTAAAAACCGTAATTTCTAACGTCTAACAAAATATATTCTTTATTTTATTTTTCTTTCCTATTTTGTCTCATACATTTTTGTTTTGGTACAAGGAGATAGAACTTATATTTTAGTCAATGTCCAAGCGTTTCCATTAGTTTATACTTTGTTGATATCAAATCAAATTTATCTTTAGGGTGATGGCGGGTCGGGCCTACTCTGTGAAGTGGATGGGAAGTGGCAAATTGTAGGCCTATTTACAAGGGAGCTCGGTTGCGGCGGCACTAAGATGCCCGGAGTTTACGTAAACGTGACAACCTTTTTGCCCTGGATACAGGAAAAAATCGTATCATCGTGAATTTTTCCTGTTCTTGCTTAGTAATTTGAAAACATACATATTATAGTAGAGAAGCTATAAGTTTGAGAGCATCGAGTTTTTTTTTTTAGCTTAATTTAAAAAAATATCCTGTTGTTATGTATTCTTTAATCGATACTTTTTTATTTTGTGAGCCAATTTTTTTATTTTTTTACATAAACAAAATGTGAAAATTGTATGATTGTTTTATTGGTAATTGTTGTAAATAATGCATTCTACCTGGACAACCTTATATTTAATTTGGGTAAAACAAAAATTTAAGAGTAGGGAAGATGCAATTAATATACATGAAAAATGTAATAAAAATATAATAGAAGTGTAGTTGCTACTTTTTCTTTAGTTTATATTGATTTATTTGAATAATTTTAAATTGAAATAACGTGAGCCTGTATATATGTGTGTATTAAACACCAATCAGCGTCTAGCTACGTCACTTCTGTTATGTGTACTTATTTAAAATTATAGTTGTTGAGAAAGTATTTCGTTGCGAATAATTAATAATATAATTGAATTTTCCTATAAAAATCGAAGGTTGGTTTATTAAAAAGGCTTCCAGGGACCTATCAAAAGTTAACATTTGACATGGTTTGTCTTTTTGTGTGTATTCCGCTGGGGTCCATACTTGGTCCTCTTTTGTTTATTATTTACACTGCAGACATTACCAGCTTAAAAATTAACTGTAATTTTGATCTCTATGCTGATGACCTTCAATTGTACATTTCCTGTCATCGAAGTAATGGCACTGAATCTGTTGTAACAACGAATAAGGATTTATATAAGATATCAGATTGGGCAAGGAGGAATTCACTAGTCCTTAACCCTAGTAAATCAAAGCTAATAATTATGAGCTCTAGAGACACAATAGAGAAAATCGACAGTAGTAAACCTGATGTTAGGATTAGTGGTTGTCACATAGAGCAGGTAAGTGAATTTCGAGTTATGTTCGATGGGCTTCTACAATTTGAAGCTCATATATTGGAAGCTGTTCGCAACTGTTTCTACCGTCTGAAACTGCTTGACCGTATCAGGCCTTACATCAGCACAGACATTCACGTAATGCTGTGTGAATTATTAATTTCAACTGAACGCAGCTTAAAAAAACAGTGGAATCATTTTCTCTTCCGCCAAAAACTAGTGCTACAGCTACATTTATATTGAGTCTACTACCAAGTTTAACTATGGCTAAGCAAGGAACCTAACCCTCTAGACTGGGAGGAGGGATGGAAGTTACAAGATAAAATTTGGGAGCCACATAAAACTCTCCTTCCTCATATTCTAGTTATTGCCATATTCTATTATACACCATTTTTTTATACGTGGGGTACACTGAAAGTTTTGTGTAACTCATTAATATAACAATTTACATATAAAGTAATATATTTACTGCTTTTCGAAGTATTCTCCATAACATTTTGAACAGTTTTTCACTCGGTCAAACCATTTTTGAAAACATGAGGACCATTGGTCTAAGGCAAGGGTCGGCAACCTGTGGCTCGCGAGCCACATGTGGCTCTTTCGATGTAAAGTTGTGGCTCTCCAGTTCCATATGTAAAAAATATTATTTACTATCAAAACTCTTAAAACCGTGTAATTGATATAGTATGAAAATTTTGTAAATTAACTTTTGGCTCTTCCGTCTCAAAAGGTTGCCGACCCCTGGTCTAAGGGCATGTTTTTAACGTGCTGCTTGAAATCTATCACGGCCTCTTCCGGCCCCGTAAATGTCATACCTCTCATCAAAGGACAATAACTATGTATGTATGGAATTCCGTCTTAAGTTGTTACAGAATAAATCTTTATTTAGTATGGACTACACTTTATATATTATCAAATAAAAGTGTTCATTTTCCCACAAGTACCTGAGTTTTTAAGTAATTAGACAAAAACGGAGATAGCTATCCTACAAATAAGGACCTACAAATTATGTTTAACCTTCTCGCAACTTATAATATTACCACAGATCACTCATGTAGAAAAAAAAGAATTCTAGTTACAAACAAAACAAGTCACCAGCTGCTATTTAAAAAACAAAACATAATATTCATACCTATTATCTTTTCATCCCATTGATCTGACGACATCGAAATAAAACAACAACTTCAGTCAGATAGAGATTTCCTCTTGGCGTAATAAAACACTTAACTAAATATAAAAATGTCCTGTCGTAAGTTTCATGAAACACGCTAAGTTGTTTAAAACAAACACTCAAACGGAGTTCCGTAAGTATTACTATTTAAATGCAGAGGTTATCACAGTGACTGTTGTCTGATTGACAATAATGGCCGCCGACACGTCTGTCATCTGGCTTGACAGTTGCATGAGACAGAACACAAAAATAATAATTATTATAACAGAACCATAAAATATTAAAGAAATATACTTAGTTAACTGACTGGTTCTTATTAAAAAAATATCAACTTAGTAAACTTATAAAACAATATTTGAAACTTAAATTATATTACACACAAAATAAAATCAGAAACATTAAAAAGCAATACGACTATGGTGAACGTCCTTCCGATCCGTGTCCGAGTCAAAGTGGACGAGCGCCACCACCAGTGTTGCCAACTAAAAAACTATTTACCCCTAAACTAAAGTCAAAAACCCCTAAAAATGCCACAATTACTAGAAAACTCCCTAAAAATGTAACTCAGGCAAACTATAAAAAAACTTAAATGACATATGTATTTCTTTTTTCAGTACCGAATTTACAAGTAACTTGCATTCGAAATGATCTAGCTAAATAAAATATTCTTATGAGTTTTATTAAAGAAGGTTTTGTTCGTAATTCGATGGCGCTGGTGATTCTATGTTGAAGGATTTAGGGAATTTTGGATTTAACTTTGTCCATCTTGAACATTTATAAATTTAGCTGTCAGCTGTTACGACTAGTATATAGACAGATGCATCAGCACCATCTAGTAATCATTAATGACAGTAGTATCATTTGATCAATTCAAATTTTTTTATAAACTTTTATTGAATACAAGTAGGGAGTATGGAGAGTAGTGCAATAAAAAAAAAAAAATTGATCCCTAAAAATACCCCCAAAAAGTTATTTCCCCTAAAAAACCCCCTATATAGATTTTTTCTCCCTAAATTTAGGGAGAAAACCCCCAAGTTGGCATCAGTGGCCACCACTCGCGCTTCCATCTTCCTTCCTGAGCCCCTCCGCAGCTGTTAGCCCCGCCACATCACGCCACTATGACGTTACGGCTAGGCCCCGCGTACCAAAGCTTTCATTTCCGCTAGTAATGATGTTATGAATTGTTTAGCTATTTTATTATATTATGAATTTGATATCATTTTTGTGATGCTTTTAAAGCTGCTGTTTAAAGGCTCATACTTAAATAGCTCTTAAAAATGAAGAGAACGAAACGTCAATATCATGACTTTATACAGAAATAATGCGTCGTAATTGTTAATTTACTGTTTTTATTTAAATCACAATTTCGGATACAAAAATAAAATTCCTGAAGTGAAAAGGTTGTAAAAAATAAGATAATATTTTTTATATTATTTTGATTTTGCAACATGAAACATTGCTAGCCCACTTTTGGTCAATATCCTTTTGAATTTTTGGGAAAATAAAGAAATCGCATGGTGCCAGGTCTGGACTATGTGCGGGATGGGTCACTAGCTCTACCTTTTTAGAAGCCAAAAATGACTTTGTCTTGTTCGCGGTGTGCACCGAACATTGTCATGGTTCAATAGGATGCGATATCCCTAACTTTTTCAAAGACACTGAGCAAACAAATGGTGGTATACCACTCAGCATTAACTGTCTTTTGTTCTTCAAGTGGGATCGTGCAGACAGGACCCGTGAGGAGAAAAAAACGCAATAACTTTTTTGCCTACGTTTCTCGCCTGCCTCAAGTTTGTTGGTTTGCTGTCACCGTCGAACACCCATACAGAAGACAGTTGCTTTCTTTCCGACATGTAATAATATATCTCTGTTTCATCTCCTGTCACAATGTCATACACAGCATTTGAACGTAGGTGATCGTACTTTAACAACATTTTTTTACACCAATCAACACGAGTTCGTTTTTATTCTAGGGTGAGTTCATGAGGAATCCAGCGGCAACAAAGTTTTCTAACTTTTAAATGTTGATGTAAGATTTTTTGAATTTGGCTCATACCAATCCCCAAATGTCCACGAATCTCCTCATAGGTGATACGACGGTTTTCTTCAATTAGTTGCCTGACAGTAGCCACATTCAGTGATCGCAGTTGAGGGCCGACCTTCACAAATTTCGTCATGGAGAGAAACACGGCCACGATCAAATTCTGCGTACCACCGCTTTACGGTTCTCAAATGAGGTGCTTCCCTCCCAAAAGCATTTTGAAGACGAGCAGTGCAGTCTTGCAGAGTCAGTGACATTTTAAAATCTTAGAAAATCATCGCCCTAAAATCTTTTCGCGTTAATTCCATTTTTGGTACGGACGACGAACTTCAACTTGTCATAAATAAAAAGCGGACTTGCGCATGCAGGGGAACAATCATACAAGATTTAATACTATGTATCTACTTGTTGCCATTATCAAGATCGAGCAAAAAAACACGTTTCGTGCATCCTTTAATTTATTATTATTTGTTGTTTTAGCGGGAACTGAAATACACATTCTGTGAAAACTTCATCTGTCTGTTGAAATTTTCCGTAATAACGGATCATGATATACAGCCCGCTGACAGACAAACAGACGGACGGCGGAGGCTTAGTAATAGGATCCCGTTGGTTACCCTTCGGGTACGGAACCCTAAAAATAATTGACACGCGATTTCCCGCCAATTTTTTTTTCAATGATTGAGTTTCTTAGGTTTAAAAAAATATAATTCGAAATTCTAACATTTACGAGCAGCTAGGAGCGCAGAACTTTCAGTGTGCCCTACGTAGTTGCACCAAGTGGTGTAACTTGCAACTGCAACTGCGGTTGCAGAAAAGTTGGGTTATTCTGTTCACCAATTTGTGGTAATTGTTACGGGCAGGATTGTTTGAATAACACGATACTTATAATGATCCCACCTACTGACGACATCGATCCATCGTGTTTCTTGCTTGAAACGATGGAAATCGAGGAAACCGAAGAAGAAGTGAAGAGATGATGGAGTTAGGGTGAAATGGAATCTGAAGAAGATCCAAAATAATGAAAACAAAAGCGAAAATAATATATTATATTTTCTACTTCAAAAATCATTTTTTATTTAAAAAAAAATTATAACTTAGCTGGCTGTAGCGAGAACACTACACTTCACACTTTGGCGGATTGCACTGCGTGAACGCAGTAGCGCGTTGACCTCGCGGCGGCCATTAGCGGAAACTCGCTGGGAACCATGGTTAAGGCGATGGTCCGGTGCGAGAGAGCATGGGATTCCGCTGCCTCGTTCTGCAAGGAAGTGATGTATGCAAAGAGGCGGCGGAAAGGGAACGGGAGAGAACTACTTCTCTCTCGTCCCACAGAAGACGTATCAGGCGCCGGAGAGTGCAAAAAGGAGGGTGATGGGCAGGGTTGAGCAGGCACAGTGTATTCCGATATACACTGAGAGCTATAAGGTGTGACGTCAATTAAGTATATTGCGAAGCCGTTGTGAATTGTCAAATCGCATAATAAAAGTGACAGTGTGACAGCCATGTGACAGCATGACAGCACTGAGAGCACCTTAACTCGAAAACTAAAGTGCTCACAGTACAAAAATGGCGACGCTTATGACGTCATATATTTCCCTACTGTACTGCGGCAGTATATTGTCAGTCTATAACGGAACGAATTTCTCCCCAGTACGAGCACTGAACAGTGCTCGCAGTTTATATCGGAACATACCCATCATGATTCGTTATTTGTATTTAGGTTTTTAATTTTCAATTTTCTATCTTGATACTTTCAGAAATACAATGCAACATTCCTGCCTTAGTTCAATAAATTGTAAGTCTTCTTAAACAAGGTGTAACTTTGATGTTTCGGATCATTATACTCCTAATTATGTATTACACACGAGGAGACATTGCAACAATATTTTATTTTAGAAAGTATGTCTAACAACTATTACAATATTTGTCAACCAACAAAAGCTTACAACAATGTATTAGCTGTTATGCGCATTATACCATGAAGGCTGCGGTAATAACATCAATCGTAATTTAAAAAACGTATTTAATAATTAGTTGTTCATCCCTTCAACCATGTCAAATACTTATCGACCGTAGTGAAGTGCACTTCTAATAATGTGTCTGTGGGTTTTAACAGCATGTCTGGGTCTGCTACCCGGGAATCCCTCATCCGTTGTGGTAGTGCCCAGTCTGCCCTCGCCCGTCATTCCAGAACCAGCCACAACTCTAACGGCAGCACCTCCTACTATTCTACCAACACAGCCACCTACAACTATAACATTCCCACCTACGATTATACCTCTCGCTCCTACTACAACTGCGGTCCCGTCTACGACCTTAATTCCAGCTTCAAGTGGAGTTATTACACCTCTTGTAATTTGTTCCAATCCTGATATTGTTTGCGTTTTTAATCCTAATGATCTAAGTGGGAAAACGGGCCCCTATGAATCCACTTCATCAGCCATAAATTCGCCACCAATCACTGGTTACAGTGCACAGGTGCCATCGTTTAATACCGCCGTCAAGTTCCCTAGGTTCCGAAGGAGTGCAGACCCCAAATATATTAAGAGAGTAAAATATTCCTGGAATTATTTAAAAAAAACAGACAGAGAATACCGAATTAAGAAACGAGAACTCTGTGGTTGTGTACCCATTGCTACTTGTACTTCAAATTATAATAATGTCATAATTGGCACCCCTGAGGTAAGGGATGAAGTGTTATTTATGTGGTATAATAATAATATTTCATAATATTTACATACTCTATATTCAGGTGCAGTGTTTGGCTGGTAAAAGCTACTGTTGTGGCGAGTCTGTTGAAATCACATCAAAAATTTCTTGCGGTGTAATACAAACTGTACTTTCATCACCTAGTACAACAGGACCTAGAAAACCTAGCTTCAGAGGAAAGCCTTGGCAGGTACTTAATGTATTTTTCTTTATCTTTTTTAATAATACTAAGTCTGTCGTGTTGTGAAACCTAATTAACATTTTTCAGGGAGCACTACTAACACAGACTGATTACATCAGTGGAACTGTACTAATAAATGAGTTAAATGTGCTGACTGTCGCTCATAAGGTATTACCATATGTGTACGTATCACTCTGAATTTAACTTTTCATAAATTACCTTTCGCTTCTAAAAAAACCTTAAATTATTTTAGTACCCCAGGAATACCTGTTAATTTAAAAGTTCGAATGGGCAAATGGAATGCTACACAGCTTGACCCTTCGCTCTACCAAGACTACTCCGTCTCCAAAGTGTTCAGCCATCCAAATTTTTTCTCCAACACGCTGCAGAATGATATCGCAGTGTTGAGATTGGCTTCAGCAGTGCCATTCACAAAAAGTGCAGGAGCAGCTGTAACAATTAATAGAGCATGTCTACCACCAACGGCATCCACAGTTTATACAGGACAAAGGTATATTATATATTAGAAGATTGTAAGATTTTAATTACTTTCTACTCTCATGGAACAGGCTTTCGGTATTTTTTCAAATTACAAATTAGGGTATCTTATTCTCCAGTTCATAAATTACTCAAAATACTGCAAAATACGACGTTGAGCCATTGATACATTCTTGAATGACATAAGGACGAACCAGCAAAGAAACACTTTTGCATTCATAATATTTTTTCTCCTAAACAGAATATAAACAATTATACTTTAAGTAATGGGTATTTGTCATAATATCGTGATATCGTAATTTACTATATTATATGTATATTCCATAATATATTATAATTATGTCATCTGATAGTAGTTTCTTTGAACCAGAGATAATTCCCGTCAAGAACATCACAACATTCTACTTTCTTAGTCGGGTATCAGCAAGGTTTATAGGTAATTCGGTTACTATTACTGTACACATAGTTTTTACATGTCTGTATAATTAGTTTCTACATACATTTTTAGCACACGTTCTATTCCAGGTGCGTACTGGTAGGTAGGGGCCATCAAGTGTTCGGTTCAAAGGGCTCAATCCAGACTGCAATTAACATGGTGGACGTACCAATATTAGACCCGGTGAGTTGTCAGACACTGCTCCGAGCAACTCGCCTTGGACCTAGCTTCACACTGGATACTACTTCATTTATCTGTGCTGGAGGAGAAACGGATAAAGAAGCGTGCACGGTAGGTGTATCATATATAAGTTTTAGTCTTATAATTTATCTTTTAAAACAATAAAACCAACTTCAATGCGCTTATATTATAATAAATTCTAATAAACTGCAACCATACGAAAGTAAGCGAATCGCAGCATGTGAAATACTTATTTTAAAGTAGTGCCGGTCGTCTGTGGTCTTCATTATCAGTTTCACTTCACCAAATGGTTCCTTTCCATAGCAAATGTGTGCATTTGCCACTCGTGTGTGGCTATAAAAATATCCAAATCGTTATGGCCGTGCTTATAATATTTGAAGAGTTCTCTCGATTTCTCCAGGATCCCATCGTCAGATCCTAACCTGATGGCAATAGGACTATCTAGGAAATTAACCCTTTAAACTAAAAAAAAGAATTTTTCAAATCATTCCAGCCACCCCTTGTAATCAGGTAACATACATAAGAAAAAAATTTAAAAACTGCCGACGAACTGAGAACCTCCTTTTCGAAGTAAAACGACTTTAAATTCACAAAATCGCTAAGGACACAAGAATAAAGTCATCCAGTGGAAAAATATTACACACTTTTGGTAATTTGTCTACCACTTATCAAATTCATTTTGAAATAAAAAGTTTATTTTCACCACACTTTTCTTGACAAATGTACAGGCGTGACAATTGGTGGTAGTTGTACTCATATACTAAATCACTTTTACCTAAGATGTATTTATCGGGAGCATAAGCAATCTCTCTGATGTACATCTGCCTATCCAAACGGCGGATACTATGTTCTCTGAATCTTACATTGAAAAAGTTGAAATTTTAATTAAAGTTAAAGAATTCTTGGTATTTGATAGATCTGCACTTAAAACGAACTAAATTTACTTTTTGACTGGCTTAGAAAAGAAAGTGAAACATACTAATTAAACTTTTCTCATATTTTCTACTTTTACTAAGATGAAGATGTGAACAAGGCACTAAATGTAATGTGAATTTAGCTAAGATAGTCCAGTCGACAAGTCAAAAAACTTGTTAATTCTTGTTTCCGGTCCTAAAAAATTGCAATTGTTACTAACAAAATAAGATAAAAAGAAGATATTCAGTTTTTCGTTAATAATTTAAAAGCTATTAATGTTTAAGAATTAAAAAAAAAGATCCTTAAAGAGGAGGAAATTTCCAATAAAAAGTACGTACTCCCGGAATTCTATCTAGATTTATTATATAGATTATTTCAATTTTTTTTTTAATGCCGAATTTATATTTTTTATAGTTTTAAATATTATTATAAAAATTTAAAAAGATATGGTGTCATCAGAACACTAGAAAGAATAAAGTCCCGTTGTTAAAAATAAAATGTCTCGATTATTCAATTATAGTATATTATATAGTATTATATAGTAGCAATACTCTCTAATCGAGGATCTATAGCTAACTATAATTCCGTCAGATTACGATTATCACTTCTGAGCGAGTATGTTAAAGGAGGCCCCTGAGCGAGTATGTTAAAAGGGGCCCCTGAGCGAGCATGTTAAAGGGGCCCCTGAGCGAGTATGTTATGTATTTTGCGTGTTATCATGAGGTGTTTTTCGATTACTAGCCAAAAAAACCGAAAAAGAGAGTTCTGGCTAGTCAAGTCTACTACTTTGGGATGGGAATACTTTAAACGGGAACGAGATAATGGCTTAAGCTATTGATATTGAAAGGAATACCGTTTTTTGTAAAGAATACCGGATCGCTTGAAAAAAATATGGTATTTCTTTAACTGAAGACAATCAGCTTTCAAGCCTAAACATGGAGTAATCAAAGAAAGTACCGGTGACCAGGAGCGCGACAACGATCGGTGTCTAGGGTGTCCGGACACCCCCTCTAAGGATGTCCAAATATCCCCACATAACCCAGAAGACGATGCGCCGAAGAGTCTGCGTCAAATTTTAATAAAAATGTGATAAATTGTAATTAATGTGTAATGTTGTTCGCCGTAAAAATAAAGTGTTTTGATGACCTTTTTTTTAGTCCTCCTATTTTGGACACTCCCTACTTTTTGAGGGTTGTTGCGGTCCCTGCCTGCTATCTGAAATCATATTTATATATTTATTTGGCACGGTACCCCTAGTACCGTACCATAGTCCACTTAAAAAATATATCGATATTTATATTCGATGTAAACATCTATATCTATAGGTAGTCCATCAAAGAAATCGCAGACTGCGATAAGACCGCCGCTTGTACTGCTACGTAATATTGTATTTAGCGTATGTATCCTATTGCCGTATGTGCCGTGAGATTTTTTTACATTATATAAACATTCAATAAGTATAAACAAAATCATTAAAGAAATGACCACAATATGATCTTATATTACTTACCACTAAATTATAAAAAAAACTTGAACTTTGAACATTTAAAGTGCTTCTATGAATTAACGAAGTAAACGGTGTAGTTGAGCATCTGCGCCGCATTAGTTTCATACCACAAATTCTAATTCCAATTATTGCTGTTGGTTCTGTGGTTATCATTTTCTTTTCTAACTTTAGGGTGATTCCGGTTCGGGTCTAGTCTGTCAAGTAGACGGAAAATGGATATTAGTGGGCGTAGCCTCATGGAATATTGGCTGCGGTAGCCCCAATGTACCTGGAATATACACAAACGTGGCCTCCTTTCTGCCCTGGATAAAGCAGCAAATCGCAATATCTTAAAGTATTATAATTTATTTGAATTGTATTATATATTAGAATGTATTATTTTTCAATTAATTAAAAGTTAACAATGCAGTGCAGTCACGATTACATATTACATGCATTGACATATTAAATTTTGGACAACGCCATCTATGTCTTTTAGTAGGAACTACGTAACAACTATAGACAGTGATCAACTAAAAAGGAACCGGTAAGGCTGTTTTTCTAATCTCATAGTATGTTAACTTTTTCATTATGTTATGGAGTTACTTGAAGTCAATGATTTTACTGTCTTGTAGACAAGCCGAGAAAAAAATATACTCTTCTTTTGTTCTCCTTTAAATAAAACTCCACTGCAAATATATTTTGCTATGTAGTTTTATTTCTGCAGTTCTATTATGTAGCATTAGCTGACCACAATGAACAACAAATACACACATCGAAAGTGTCTAGGGATCAAGTACGTTTTAGAGTATCATTGCAATTGAGAATTATTATTTTAACTTTTTTGGATCGTTATTGATTCTTTTAGTGAATTTCACTATTTGAATTAAGAATTTTCTTTATATTTTGATTAAAAATAGAAAATCAACTGTCAATCAGGATTCCTATAAAAGTGTGTAATAGCGTTTTTCCAAAACCATTACAATTTCTGCCTGCCTCTAGACACGCTATCGTATCACGGGCAGCGTGGCCAAGCGACACCGAGAACGATCTCGCATCACCACTAGCAGACAGGACCGGTATATCCAAAATGTTGGTAACGAGGCTCCACAACTCTTCAGGCTTTCTGATAAGCTATCAAACCATCCAAAATCGTTAACATGAAGTGGGTCTGCGTTCCTGAAGGCCACTGAGAGTTCCACCTATAGCACCCCGTAATCGTAGGGCCCGTATACAATGGGATCGCGAATACAGAAATTGGGAGGAAGAAGACTGGCGTTGTGTTGCTTTTCCGATGAATATCGTTTCGGTATGAGGCCGGATACAAGACGTACTCGAGTTTGGAAGACCTCTGGACGTCAAGAACGTTTGAAATTTTGTCAGGAAGCTCATTCATGAAGTTCATTCATATGGAGGGGAAACAATAAGGGTTTGGGGCGGTTTTTGGATCGGTGGGCAACCATTAATGCGGAGAGGATTATTTCAGACGTAATCATTCCTTTGCGAGGCCACACGGGTAGAGTCGTAACACGCACTCTTGCCTTGCGTGGCCTGCTCAATCGCCAGACCTCAGCCCAATTGAGTACGCATGGGATATGGTCCAAAGAAGACCGATGATGATGATGAAGAGATATGCCGAGTATGAATGCTGTGCATACCACACAACAACTTTTTGACTTGTTAGAAAGAACGTGAGCGGCCATTCCTCAAAGTGATTTTGATGAACTTTTGATTGTGTGATTCGTGTTATTATTAAAATTTTATCTTTGCAATTAATAAATTTTCTAGATCAGTCCAGGCGTCTTTGAGTAATCGGGAAAAATACATAAAAAGATTCCGATGAATTGAGAACCTCCTCCTTCTTTTGAAGTCGGTTAAAAAAGGCATGTATGTAGTGAGTTTTAGAGACATACAGGGTAAGCAAATTAGAGGAGAGCCTGTCAGCTTGTTAATCACTATGCCAAGAGTAAGTCGTTCAAGAACGTTTTTTGTTTCACTTAAAAATTCTTCTTCTCTTCCACATATCTGAAAAGTTGGTGTCAGTATGTAATGAATTAAAATCATATTCTTATTTTAACAGTTATTGTGTTACATAAAAAAAATCACTACAAATAGGTATTTTTATCTGATGAGTAAGTGCCAGCTTCCAGAATGTCCTGACTATCATTTCTGGCAACCCTCTCTACTTAGAGCAGAACCCTGATAATTTTCCCTTTATTGATTTGCTCAGTGAATTATTTACTTGAGTGTCAGGCTGACTTTATCATCGCCATCAGACGAAGCTGATCAGAAGAACACCAAAAGGAACGTGTTCCATTCAAATTCATATAAAATCATTCAAGTCCAAAATGTAGACTAATCATGCCTCTGCAGATTATTCAACGACAGCAACATCCCCGCCAAAGAAAACAGGCGTTGTTTCTTTCGTTGTCCACGGTTTCCTGCCTGGCTTAAATTATATCGATTGGCAACCTAGTAATGGCAAGTTGATTATCCTATGTATAACTTCCTAGCTTACTTATATTCATAACTGGCCGTTCCCCAGAGTTTCAACTGCGTATAATATATTATCACTGTTCCGCTTTTAAGGACCGTAGTGTGACGTTACATAGCCTACAACCATCTTCAATGATTACTCTATCCAATACATAAATAATTATTTGAACCCGAGTGGTAGTTTCAGAGATTAGCGCGTTTACACGAACAATTAATCAAACGAAAAAAATATAAGTTTATAGATTATATACTCATATATATATATATTATTAGTATAGAATGTATACTAATACATATAACAAAATATCTTTGCATACTGTCGATAAATCGATGCACATATATCTATATATATATATAATAAAATAACCTTTACGCGAACAAAGCAAAGCTAGTTTACAATAAAATTGTTATTTGCTGTTTATGGAAACCTACTTGTTTCCATAAACAGTTGCATTTTAAAACAATAAATTCTCCCCAGGTAATTTTTAACAGTTACATTTTAAAACAATAAATTCTCCCTAGGTCATTTTTGACTAGCATTTATATTTGTGTTCTGTAATGCGGTGTGTACTTATAATATTCAAACGATTTATCATACATTAAAATTTTCAACAATGGCTAAATTTTTGAGGCTTCCATTTAATACATTGTATGAAGTGTTATGGTAAATTATTATTTAAAAAAAACATCCTGCGTTTAGAAATTATCACTAATTTCACATACACTATGAATGATGTGAAGATAGCATATACAAGGTATTTTTTGGATAATCTCTCTTTAGAATATATACAATATATCAGACTTTATATTGCGAAACAAGGTGATTTAATCTAATAAAAAAAACTACAGTAAACTCCTCAATAGATTTCACGATCTCAGTTAAGTTATATAGCAGATGAGCTATTTAGCTCATATCTATCATCGATTAATCATAGTAATCAAAATTTCCTTTGCCTGAAAAAGTGATCCAAAATAGTCATATTATTTAGCATATTTATTGATGTTGCTGGCTTTTCAAACGCCTTTTCAACTTTATGCTTTAAAACCAAGGTCAACATTTCAAATTTTATTTGCTTGTCCGAAACACAATGTGATCATGAACTGTAATTTTTAACCCTACTTAGTCAGAACAATATTGCTTACTATTTTTTAATCGTAAGCAATATTGTTCTGCAGACAATCTGAAAGTATTTCTGAATTATAGTTAAGTATACTTGTGCAATACTTTAACTATCAATCGGACATAGAGAAGCCTTCTCGGCTTCGACAGACTTGCAAATGGGGTTGTTTTTCAGTCAAACGGTAAATGTTATAATTAAAAAATATAATTAATTAATATAATTAAAAATTATATTAAAATTATAATTAAAAATAAATCAAACAAAAATTGTAAATCATATAATTATTTATAAAAATTGTCTTTTATACTTTTTCTCTTAAGAGTCATCGTTCCTGAGTAAAAGTGATTTTAAAATTGACTAAAGTTATATTCTTCATAATTATATGCACGTTTAGTAGCGTCGCCGTTTTATGTGTATGTTACGCAATATCTTCGCCATTTATGATCCGATTTCAATAATTCTTTTTTTAATTGAATCCATTGTACTCAAGGTTAGTTTCATTTAAATTTGAAGGAAATATTCCACCTCTAAGGGTGAAAAGTTAAGGGCTGAAGATTACAGCTTATTACAATTTATCATGATATTGAAGTATTAAAGTCCGTGAGACTTTTTTTTTAAGTTAATTTATCAATATCTGTACCTTTTTGAATAGGTAATGAACTAAGAAATGCTTGCATTGCTTTTCACCGCGTGAGTGAGGTTACCGGAGGCCCTAACCCTGCCCTCTCCCCTATTCCCGTCCTTCCCCTCTCCCCCCTCTCGATTAGAAGATTAGAGGGGAGGGCCCCTCTAATCCCCCACTCCCGTCTTCCCGCTCTTCCCCTATTCCCACTTTAAAGGGCGGCAACGCACTTGTAGCTCTTGAGTTACAGGTGCCTATGGGCGGCGGTAATCATTTACCATCAGGTACCCGTCTGCTCGTTTGCCCCCTATACCATAAAAAAAAAAAAGTATCCCGGGACTAAATTAGCTCCAAATGTTCTCTACTTTAACCCCTTAAATCGGTGGCGTAATCATGCGTATTATAGAGAACGCGACATTTTCAACTATTTGAATCGTTATATTTCAGAATTAGCAATTCTTAGGAAAAAAGCGTAAGTACATGTTTTATATATAAGTACTTCTATGATCTACAATTTTAGTCTAACCTATTTTATGATAAAACGTACCGTTTGGCTGAAAATCGCAAAAAACCCATGTTTGAGAACTTTGACCTTGAATAACTTTTTTCGCACACTCGAGATCGATGGGGACTTTTCACATTTCATTTATAATGGTGTTCCTAACATTCGCACCTGTATGCGAATTATTGCAAGCTTACCCCTATGCAGTATCATCAGTAGTGCAAAATCAGGTATTGGAAATGATTGGATGAAAAATGATATATAGTTTTTATAGCTTACCAGGTCCGTTCTGTGTGAGAGCACTATCAAAAGATTCTAAAATAGGGCCTGACTCGTCTATTTAGCCTCTCCACTGAAATTAAGTGCACATTATACTAAATTATTTGTATCAGAGTAATGTCAAATATATTATTACGATGACGCATGTCATCAATTCAGAAATTAAGTAGCTTCAGCTATTATATTTTTAGTATTACATTGACCACGCATCAGAACAGTATCATAGAGACCCTCAAGGCTTTTCTGGGTATAGATCACAAGTGACCTATGAGGTCATGTTCACCTGTTTATCTACAACTGTGTAGTTATGTATTATAAAAACATATGAGATTATAACAATTTACTCCTTTTCCATGATGACAAACATTACGACATTTGCCTACTAACAAAAGATGAGTAATCGACATTTTGTTGATTGCTACAATTTGTCGCTATATGACCATGTGCATTATAGCATGAAGGTTGCAATGGTTAGGGGAATACCATCAATTGTCATTTTAAGGACGTATTTAATGTTTAGCACACCATCACCTTCAACCATATCAAACACTGGACGTCCGCGGTGTAGTGTACTCCATTATACTCTTTTTTTCTTTTTGAATGTGTCTGTGGATTTTAACAGCATGCCTGGGACTACTGCCAGGAAATCCATACCCCATTGTGGTAGTACCTGGCGCACCAGCACCCATTATTGTACCTACAGCAGCACCGACGGCAGCACCGACAGCAGCGCCGACGGCAGCACCGACGGCAGCGCCAACCCTTGGTAATATGGTCGCTGTTCCTACGACGACTCCTGTGACCATGACGGCGGCGTCCACGCAACCACCAACGACTATGCCTGCCGTGACGACTGTGACGAACCTTCCCCCGACGACGACGCTTCCTGTTCCTACGACAACGACTGTGGCGCCGACTTTCACCCTACCATCAACTACAGTGACAACAGCACAGACTACAGCACAAACGACTTTAGGTGGAATCCTTATACCAATTGTAATTTGTACGAATCCTGAAACTATTTGCATTTTAACCCTAACAAATCTACTGCAGGACCCATCATGATTGATCCCCGTCTTGGCTCTACTGCGGCACCATCAGCACCACAAAGTTTACCCCTAATTACTGCTTACAATGCCCCAGTGGCATCGTACGATAATCCCGTGAACTTTCCCCGCTCACGGAGAAGCTTAAACCGTAAATATATGATGAGTAGAAAAGACTACATCGATATTGATGAACAAACAAATGGTAGACACAACATTAAAAAAAGACAAAGCTGTGTGTGTGTTGCTGCTGGAACTTGTATTAGCAATACACCTAGTTTGATTGATGTCAGAATCGTTACACCGGTAAGTTATGCATCTAATATAATTAATAGGCATATACTGATACTATTATTCTGATTGAAAGTGAATTTGGAGTGTTCGTATAACTTTCTTGAAATTGGTAAAATTATTGACAGTAATGCTATCCGTCTTCTGAAAATGTCACCAGTTGACAGTAAAGGTGAGGGAGTTTACTAGTAAGAAACTAATCTAATAGTATTTCTTCTTTGTGGTTTGTATGTAATTGTAAATATTGTAACATAGAATCAAACAAGTTAAGTAAATGGACTTTTTTTTAATGGACTTTACGTTTATAAAAGATAGATATTAAGGGATCAATATACACACATCAAGTGTCTAGGGATCAGGTACATTTTTAACTATAGAGCGAGATCCCAGGGCCACCAGACGTCACGTTTTTCTGACGAACGAAATGTGGACGATTAAGTAGTCTTAGTATGTACTATGATCGCATGCCTACCTGCTAGCTTGGTTAGACGGCCAATTTCCAGGTATCAGGTAATCAAGGTACATAAAAACATTACTTACCTCACGTAAATTCTCCAAGCTCATTTTCACATATAATTTAGACAATATCGTTAAAAATAAGTCGACAATACTCCCAGACACTTTCCGTCGGCCGTATTGCTTAACAGACGCTTTAAAGCTCCCAAAATAATCACTTAACTTCACGTATATTCTGATGCTCCATTTTCCGTTCTAAAGATAAAAAAATTAATAATCTGTGTTTCCACCATTGACACGAATCACAATCACAGCGAGTCAAAAACTTTTTGTGCACGGCACGGCATCCATACTCGTCAGTGCTCTTCTTTGGACCATATCCCATGCGTGATCAATTGGGTTGAGGTCTCGCGATTGAGCAGGCCACGGCACAACATCGGTGCGAGCATCGGCAAGAGTGCGTGTTACGACTCTAGCTGTGTGTGGACGTGCATTGTCGTGCATTAGTCGAAACGAATCACCCAACCCGCTTTGCAAAGAGATGATCACGTCTGAAATAATCCTCTCCGCATTAATCTGAGCATTGAGGTTGCCCCTGATCCAAATGAGATTGGTTCTTCCACCGATCCAAAAACAAGTCCAAACCATTATTGTTTCCCCTCCATATGAATGAACTTCCTGACAAAATTTCACGTTCTTGACGTCCAAAGGTCCTACAAACTCAAGTACGTCTTGTATCCGGCCTCATACCGAAACGAGATTCATCGGAAAAGCAAACACAACGCCAGTCTTCTTCCTCCCAATTTCTGTGTTCGCGAGACCATTGTATACGGGCCCTACGATTGCGGGGTGCTATAGGTGGAACTCTCAGCGGCCTTCAGGAACACAGACCCACTTCACATAAACGATTTCGGATGGTTTGGTCGCTTATCAGCAAGCCTGAAGAGCTGTGGAGCCTCGTAACCAACATTATAGCGAACATGGTACGATTCTGTCGAGCAGTATTTTGGATGTACCGGTCCTGTCTTCGAGTGGTGATACGAGATCGTCTTCCATGTCACTTGGCCACGCTGCCCGTGATACGATAGCGTGTCCACAGGCGGCTTATGACGCTCTGTGTAGTGCCAAGAGCGAAAGCCACAGTACGTTGCCTGGAACCAGCTTGCAACATTCTGACGGCTCTCATCATCTCTTCTCGTCTCAAATGATGTCATCGCTCCATATCGATGCAAGTTTTTTCAGTTCCGATGCAGAAATTGTAATGGTTTTGTAAAAACGCTATTACATACTTTTATTTGAATCCTGATTGACAGTTGACTTTCTATTTTTAATGAAAATTTAAATAAAATTCTTTATTTAAATAGTGAAATTCATTAAAAAGAATCGAAAACGATCCAAAAAAGTTAAAATGATAATTCGCAATTGTGGCGATACTCTAACACGTACTTGATCCCTAGACACTTTTGATATGTCTATATTTCAATGTGATTGTACGAATATTCAGCAGTGTCCAGCTGGGCAGGAGTACTGTTGTAGCGGCACTACCGCTGCAGTAATTAATTGCGGCTTGAGACAGGCAGTCCCTGCAACAGCTGTATCACCAGCGTTTGGACAGGCTACTTTTGGAGAATTTCCTTGGCAGGTACATAACATATCTATACTAATATTATAAAGCTAAAGAGTTTGTTTGTTTGTTTGGTTGAACGCGCTAATCTCAGGAACTGCTGGTTCCAATTGAAAAAATATTCTAGTGTTGGACAGCCCATTATCGAGGAAGGCTATATAACATCACGTTACAACCAATAGAAGCGGAGCAGTGACCATAAACGCAAGTGAAACTTCGGGGACAGCTAGTCTTTTAATGTAACTGTTCTAACTGGTTTTACTTCCTGTTAATATCTATTGTTGCATTTCAGGCAATAATACTGACAAAACAGAATGATTACATTGCTGGAGGTGTACTTATCGATGGATTGAATGTATTGACTGTTACTCATCGGTTGTTGCCATATGTGTGAGTATCGTAAATATATCTATTTTGGTAATTTAATTTGATACTTAATTGTGAATATTGTGACACGTTTTTGACATTAGTGTTTCAGGAACAGCTCCCAATGTAAAAGTGAGACTTGGTGAATGGGATGCTGCGGGCACATACGAACCAGTACCTTTTCAAGAGTATACGATATCCAAAGTGTTCAGCCACCCGAATTACAACGCAAATACATTGCAATATGACATCATGATGCTTAGATTGGCTTCAGCAGTGCCGTTTACACCAACTGCGGGTGCTGCAGTAACTATTAACAGAGCATGCCTTCCGCCGGCTGCAAACACAGTTTATACAGGACAAAGGTCTGCATAATAATCATTGTCACTTACATTACAATTACACACCTTACATTACAATGAAGTAGCTTAAATTGCGAAACAGATTAACGAATCGTTCTTTAAAAATACTGTCATAAATAATTAGTTTTTGAGATATTATTGCTATTTCACAAGATGAAAACCGTTTTCATACTGTATAATGCCACTCACCAACTAAAAGGTGGAAGAAAATGTGATAAAAGTCTTCGAATTTTATCGCCTGTACATAATTTTCTGTTTCTCTAACTCTTCTTGAGGTATCAAATGTTCAATCCCACATTTATAATATTATAAATGTGAAAGTTTGGACGGATGGATGGATGGATGGATGATTACGATGAAACTTGGTATGTAAATAGCTATCTACACACCAAGTTTCATCGTAATCGGTTCAGTGGTTTTTGCGTGAAAGAGTAACAAACATCTCTCTATCCATCCATCTACCCGTCACCTGTACTGGACCGGACCCTGGACACCTGGATTAATGCATAGGCTACTTTTTAACCCAATATTCCCACGGGATAGGGGCTTACTCGGGTGAAATCGCGGGGCGCTGCTAGTAAATAATAATCATAAAAACGTTTCATCAAACAGCGACGTCTCGTATCGTACATTCTCTGCCTAGTGAACTTGGAGAATTACCAAGTCGTGAAACCTAAGTTTGAAACCGTCTATTTCTAGATGTATGGTGTCAGGTTGGGGTAAAAACATGTTTGGTACACAAGGCCAATATCAACAAATACTGAAGAAAGTGGACGTGCCAATAGTTGCTCCAGCGACATGTCAATCGCAGTTGCAGATAGCACGTTTAGGTGCTACCTATGTGTTAGATACTACTTCCTTTATTTGTGCTGGCGGAGAAGCGAATAAGGACTCCTGTACGGTAAGTTTAAGTGGCATACCAATAAACCGACTTAGTTTTACACAGTAACAGTGGGTACAGACCATTCCTAGTTGCCTACCCCTGATAGGTACACAAAAATGTTTTAGCATAGCCAGAGATAGATATGAGCTAGGTGTAAATTACATTCCTTCCGCTTTGCTTTCATGCACTTCATTGTTCTTCCATACGTCTTGGCTTACTAAGAAATAAAATTGTTTGTATTTACTATTTATATTGTACTAGATACGAGCGCCGACAGTACTTAGCTTAGCGGCAGCGGTGGTGTAGTCGTCGGCGTTACCTTTAAAGCATTTTTTTTATTACAGGAATTAACATAAAAAAACTTTTTTCTGTTTTTATTTAATATCAGCTATCTGATTCGAACAAATATACCGAAGGCCCTATGGAAACTAATTTGTTCTTAAAACTTAAACGTTTTTAAATAGTAGTAGTAGTTAGTAAATAAAATTATAATAACAATTTAACACTTAAATATAGTAGTTACCTAATCGAATACCACGCAAAGCAGAGCAAAATAAAAGAGGTGATAGGACTTCGGACCCCACTTCGTGGTTGCTACTCAACCTGCAGGGACCCGACTGCAGGAGTTTAGTATGCGGTTCACAGCACTGTATGGCTCATCAGTTTGGGCAGAGTTCTGACGTGCCGCAATAAAAACTTTTAACGCTGCAACGTGCGATAGCTATCGATCATAAAAGGGTATCATATCTCATGCATGCATAGCATGATCTCTTTTAAAACGGCGAGTCTTTTAGCTGGCACTTCGCCGAAAGATCTTGAACCGAAAGCCCCAAGTCTTCATATCAATAGCGGAAAGAGACGCCAACCATGAACCGGGGTCTGAGGCCTTTGAGTGGCGAAATTAAAGCCCACCGGGCCCAGCTACAAGAGGTACTCAAGGCTGCGTGGAAAGGGTGACTTGGACGACCGAGCGCAGGGCACGCCATAGTTCAAGCAGTAAAGACCCTCTTGGAGGATTGGTTAGAGAAAACGCACGAGACGCCGTAGAACTCCTAATGACTTGCGGCCTCCATGAGCGTTGGTCTGAAGACGTTAACAGAAATAAATAAGCCCAAGATAATAGAGCGGCGTCTTTGGCGCGCGCTCTTCCTAACTGAGGGAGGACGTGGCTCCCACTCATGATTGCGAGGTTATCTATTTTTTAAATAGGTAGTCGAGTCTGTCGGGCTTCCGGAGACTTTCTTCTTAGGTTATACCTGATTCTCTGGCCATAAACTAATGCACATTAGAATTTTTTGCGCATGCAGGAAAAGACTAAGATTGCCGAAGTAATTCAATGTAGCTCCCTGAAATTTTATAAACGTTCACATTGTGTTCGTACTCTGAAGCCGAAACTCATATCTACTATAAACTAATGAGAGGCCTAGGATGGATATGGATGGCCTGAGTGGATAGAAGGTCAATCTTAATTTTAAAAAAAACCTAGGTACTTAAACATGAAGTCTAGACTTCACGTGATCTTTATTACACTAGGTGCTAGTATAACACGCTATGAACCATCAGAAACTGGCGCCATTGGTGTTAAACTCTTCTCTGTGTGTTTTAGGGTGACGGTGGTTCGGGTCTAGTATGTCAAGTGAACGGACAATGGGTAGTGGTTGGTCTTGTTGCATGGGGCCTCGGCTGTGCTACCGCCAATGTACCTGGAGTATATGTCAACGTGGCCGGCCTTCTTCCCTGGATACAGCAGCAAATAGCTACACCTTAAATGTTTTTTATTTTCTATATATTATATGTGTCTTATTTGGAAAATCTTATACAAAAGTCGTATTTTTTAAACTAGTCAATTTTGTAGAACAATTTTTATTAGGCTTAGTCGTTATGTACGATTGACCCAGCAACCCTAGAAAGCTTCTGATCACCATGACTCGGTACCTCATCTATTTGGTAAAGAACACATTTTTGTTAGTGTTTCTTGAAACCTCATTCTCCCATAGAAAAGAAAAGGGGCACTTTTGGTGTCTAGCGAGCGCCACAACGGTTTTGTAGTGGCATTGAAAAGCTTTACCTACCTATTTATAAATCTGGATTGTATCTAAAACTAATCTACGGGAAAATGAAATAAAGAAATGTTTGTTATTGAAGCTTAACATAATATATTAAGTTAACAGTTTATACAAATAGCCATGTAAACATTATAAAACATACGTTTCCTAATCAACATAAACAATAGATACGAACTACTTACAGAAAATACGGCGTTCTGAACGCAAAACTTTAACGACTAACCTTCAACAAAACTAACCACTTATAATAAATAGCTCGTACGGACGTAATCTAGTATTGCAGCGGTAAGGAACCCGCGTCACGGACGATACATTCACGGGGCACTTGCTGAGACACCCGTCCAGAAGTACAATAACCCTAATATTTACTCCGCGTCGGGCTTCTCTTGCTTAATAACGGGTAGGGGTGACGGTGGTGCAAGAGGTGCGGGCGGTGGTTGAGCGGGTGGTGGGGACGACACCTCAATGTACTCATCGTTTCCCCTTTCTTCCTTGATCTCCGGTTCGAGTTTCACTTCTGGAGGTGGCGTAGAAGAACGCGGTGGTTCTGGCGGTGCTAAAGCAGCCCAAGCTGTCGCTGCACCACGTGCATATGCCTCATAGAAAGCACGTTGAGCTATCTCAGCCTCTTCGAGGTGGACAAAAGCATGATTGTCAAGTTCCGCGCGGAAGAAGAACTTTAGCCCGCAGCGCGCGCAGTCGTAAGGTCGTGGAGCTGATGCATGCTCTGGGAGATGACGTTGCAGGCCTGCTGCACTTGTAAATACAGCCGAGCAGAGGTAGCAGGTGAATGCTCCAATACCAGCAAATGTGTGTTCGATCAGATGCGCTTGTAATCGCGTTGGTGATCCCAAGGCACGTCGACAAAGACGACAGTCGTGATCTGCTGGAGGTGGTGGTCGAGGAGCAGCGTGACGAACGTAGCAGGCTGAACAAGCTCGTGCACCCTCACCAGCCTCTCCTTCAGGAAGTGCGCGAAGACATATTGCACACCTCTGTTCATCATCTCCTGGTCGTAAGTGGAAGCGAGCATGGAGACGAGCTTCAGCTTCCGAAGCTAATGTTTGTCGGCACACGACGCACGGAGCTGGCAGTGCAGGATGATGTCGAGCCATGTGATTTAGAAAAGATTCTTCTGACAATAATCTTGCTCGACATCGAGCACATGTATCGCCTGAAACCACCTGAAAACGAATGATTTTAGAATTATAATTAAGAAGAACGTCGTTCTAGGGTTTTTTTTTTTCACCATTATTAATTTGTTTAATAGAAGTTGTGCATTATCGTGATCCTGACTGCTGAGCCAGAGGTCGTGGGTTCGATTGCATATATTATACAATTGTAATGTATTTGTTGGATAAATTTATCTTTAAGTATGACTTCCATTTTAATTCACTATTGAGATAATTGTGACATAATTATAAAACATTTGAATATTTCATAAAACAATAACAATAAGATTATACATTAATGTTATTAGTAATAATAGATTTTATTTGCATTTCATATTAAGTTTGACTAAATTTGTATGCACTACAATGTTTATGCACTGCACCACGTGCATATGCCTCATAGAAAGCACGTTGAGCTATCTCAGCCTCTTCGAGGTGGACAAAAGCATGATTGTCAAGTTCCGCGCGGAAGAAGAACTTTAGCCCGCAGCGCGCGCAGGTTTAAAGGTAAGATCTATTGTACACCCGCGTTTATAATTTTCTGCGCAATTTTCTTAATTTTTTGTTTCGTAAGTACTTTCTACAAAGTATCAAAAAACATAAAAAAAAGATAAATGAAATCGGTTAAGCCCTTCTCAAGTTATGGCGTGACCAAGGGAAATGAGGATAAATTTTTATATAATATACTTAGATATACTATGTGTTTAGTAATATATAAGTATATTTATTAGCAGTCTGGTTACCATAGCACCCAGGATCTGGCAGATTTAGGATCACACGGCCGTGTTTATAATGTATTTTCGAAAAATGTTACACAGGCATCATAATTCAAAATTATTTTTTTTGTCAAATCATTAAATTTAGTAGAATACGAGTAATGAATTAGTCCTTTAGATATTTCATGTGTTATTTTTTCATTCTTTACATTATTATAATCTTTCAACACCCTTCCTTCATAGCATTAGGGTATAAACACTTTTATCAGACTAACCTAATCTAAGTCAAACCTCACCTTGCAATGTGTAAGCTTGTGCTCGGCAAGCACCGCAGCTGAAGGTAGAACTTCGTCACAAATCAAGCACTTGTGTCGAGCGGCGGCAGCTCCTGAATGAGCTCGCGTGTGTGCTTCTAGTTCCGCCCGACTTCGAGTACGTTCTCCGCAATAAGCACATTGAAGTGCAACAGCACCATTCTTTCGGCGACGTTCTTCACCAGCTGGTGCCCCAACTGGGGCTCCATTTTCAGCACCAGGAGTGCAAGGAGATCGCTCCCCTTCAACTCCATCTCCACCGTTACTGGTGTCCATTCTTTTTGGTCTCGTTACTTCACCATTCATAACCTGAAAAACAAAATAGGCCATCAGACTGTGAACCTTGTTTAAGGTGAGACGGGAACATTTATAGAAATTCCGGTTTAATTTAATGCGTTTGTATATCAAATATAGTTAATATGTGTATGTGTTAATGTTTAAGGCTACAGGTAGCATGAAACTACTTTATCTTAGCCTAATACTTTCATAATTAATAACAAACATAATAAATACATCTCTACGTCTCTTAAAGCGTTAGTGTCAACACTAACGCTTTAAGAGACGTATCCTTTGTTATTCTCAAGTCAACATGAAAACAACAAAGAAAATGGTTGATACAACAAAATTGTGTCTGGTGGATATTACTTGTTTCAATGTGTCATACAGGAAAATATGTACTGATACTGTAAATTTGACTATGTTTACTTCATATCATTTCCGGACCGGATATTTTATCTACTTGATGAATTCAGGGTATCTACCTGATGAGGCATTGCATGGTGCGCTTGCATGTGTCTCTCGAGCAAGTATTGGACAGCGAAAGCATCGTTGCAGGCTGGCACCGGACAGCGGTAGGCGCGGTGTTGGCGGGGCGCGCGCGCAGCTGCACCACTCGCAAGGAGAGCTCCGCAAGCGCAGCGCGGTGCGGCGGCCGCGTGACGCGTGCGCACGTGCGTGGCACCCTCAGCCTCCGAGCGAAGAGCACCAGCCCCTGCCCCGCAGGAACGACAAACCCATACCTTGTTTTCCCCGCTGTGTGCTACTGCGAAGTGCACCTACAATGAATTGCGAAATTTGAAACAAAATAATTTTGACCATGAATTATTGCTTTCGAAAAACAAAACTAACAAACGACTCGTCACTGTTACTATTGTACATGACATTACTAGCTATAATCTATTTTTTTAATTGGCACTAAAAATCGGTTATCATACTTTCGAAATGCAATGAGTTGATCTCTTATAAATACTATACGCCAGAATGTTGAACTCTGGGCAATTCTGGTAAATCAAACTCATTTTTATAGTCAAACACTATTTAATATCTTACCTGTATAGCAACTTTAGAGTCGAATACTTCTTTGCACAAAGCGCAGCGGTACAGATGATGGGCATGTAACTCCAGGAGATGCTTTTGCAAGTCGTCCGGTGCAGAAAAACTTCGGGCGCAACTATGGCAAGTGTATTCACACGAAACAGCCAGGTAATGCGCTGTGAGATGACGTTCCGAAGCTGCTGCGTCCGCAAATGTAGCACCACAATGGACACAAGGAGCAGGACTCGACCGACCTAATTCTCCTCCTTCTTCGAGATGCCCTTTCAAATGCGCACGAAATGCTTCGAAATCTGGTAAAGCAGCGTCACATTGGTTGCATAGTAATGTGCTGGGTGACAACGTTGTTTGAGGTGTTCCAGAGCCAGAACGGGGACGTTTTACTTGAGGACCTTCATCTTTCGCTCGTCGACTAAGATCAGTCGGTGCGGGTTGTTCTACAGATTGTATTGGAGGCTCGCCATTTAGTAATGCTGAATGTGCAGCTCGGACGTGAAGCTGTAGTTGCTCCATGCTTGTAAATGTATCACGTGTGCAGTAAATGCAGGCGAGAAGGGTAAGTGGTGGCTGAGAGGCGACCCGTCGAGGTGGCGTCATCGCAACACTATCTGCTCCGTGCGCGCTGGCCATATGTGCCTGAATATGGAAAATATAATTTATATCAAGAAGAACTCTAGTATACAATGTTTAATTGTACGCCTTAGATAGAAAAAGACAACCAAAAAAATAACAAATTTAAATAATGCCACTAGTGTTTTGATATAGGCTAAACCTGGTTTTTATATATTGTTGCTGGGACATTTAATTTTATCTATGAAGTAAATAAACATAGTGCACCCGAACCGCTGTAGGACATTCCCAGTTATAACTGGACTACTACTTCAAGAACCAACAAATACACTAAAAAATACCTGCAACAGGTCAGGTCTTCGGAAGGCGTCACCGCATCTCAAACACCTCAGAGCTCGACGTTTGTCCGGCTCGCGTCCTTCCCGATCACGTTTATGTCCCTGCATGTGTGAGGTCAGAGCTGCTGCAGTGTTGTACCCGCGGTTGCACACAGTACATTGAAAAGGTTTTTGGTTATCGTGGGTCTTCATGTGAATTTTTAAGTGATCGCTGTAATGATGATATTTTCAAGTTTATATTTTGGTGTATTTAAATCATTTTATATTACTAATATGGATTTTACACGTTGTCAAGAAACACTTAACAAAACAAACAAACAAAACATGTGTAGGTACTGTGCAAAAAAATAACTTGGTCTTGCTAGAGCATATCTCTCAATGTATGCAACTTACTTAAAGTTAAGCTCATATGTGTTATGAAATATACCTACATAATAATATATGTGTAATGTACATAACATGGGCTTCACCTAATATAGTTGGACGAATTTGGTTTTTTCGCATATTATTTATACACAAAATCATACATGATTATGCCACTCTATTGGGCCAATTTTTAAACATATTTTTCAAATTATATACTTAATCGTCTAGACCTTATGTACTATCTAATAGCCTTTATTTCATGACGACTATAAAATAATTTATTTTAAACAAAAGCAATTGTGCCAATAAGCGCAAATTTTAGGTACTGTGAACTATAACACATTCTACAAACCACAACAGACAACACCTATCTAAACAACCTACATATATTATCTCATGATTTTCAAAAGACAAACGAGATGTGCTCGTTTTGTGAAACTTTAATGTAAAGTAAAAGCGTACGTCCTCAAAACATCCGAATAAGGATTTTAAAATTGAGATAAATCGGCTTTGTGTGACCAAGCAGAGACGACAATTTGTCATATGAGACATAAGTACCCACATAAAGCACGGACCAAACAGAACTAACAAAGAGGCTTTTCACGGCAAACTACAGAATAGAGGCGTTCGCCCAAACACCTCCGCTAATGGCCGCGCTCGCCGTACCCGTTTAGGTATGGTCCATTATTTCATTTTTGTGAGACCCTCGACGTCATTTGTCAGCCCATCATCTCTTTTCACTCGTCGGTGGTTCGTTGGGCCGACAAATTGCATGGAATTAGTCACGTGGTCGCGGTAAGGTGACGAAAAGGTGACACGTCGCCTTGCGGCCGGTTCGAAGCCCGTGACATACGGTGATCAATCTTACACGGGGCCTTTGTCATGCACGCATTTCCTAAGTACTCTTTTAATCTTCAAGAACTTCGGATTAGACGCATTAGCATACTCTTTGTACAAATAGCTTCACTTGTAGAAGTAGACATATTCATTAGTTAATGTGATTTGCTTTGTAAGATATTTTATTGTGAACATAGAAAAATGCTTATTGGTAAGGTACCAATAAGCATTTTTTTTCATTAAGAGAGCTAAAAAGTTTTCGATCGAAGTTAAATTCATCTTACCTCCTGGAAAACGCTGATTCGCAATGAGCGCATCGGTATTTGCGATCTCCGGTGTGTAGCTTTACGTGGCGATCCCGGGAACGCTTGTGCTTGAAAAGTCGTGAGCAAAACTCGCAACGAAACGGCATCTGGTCAGAATGTGTCTGAAACAAGTTTAAACTCACGTTAACACGACCTGCCAAATTCAATTTAGATGATTAACTAGTGTGCATTTCGTATCATTGAGTAAAATGTACCACCTATAACTAGATTTATACCTACAGTTCAGAATATACATTGCCTGGTGCCCAACAAATCAATTATTGAAGGAACGATTAAAATATGTCATTATTTAAGCTATACAAAGAGTGAATCGAAATAACTCCGGGTGCCTTGATCACAAAAACCATCGTGAGAACTGTCTGCGAACAATGGGCTGACTACCGCTGCGTCTGCGTGAGCTGGCCAACTTTCAATCTGCCGGCATTCTGTGTCAATAGAGAGTAAAAAACAAGAAGGACCCTGACGGTAAGCTCGTCGTGACGTAGGAGTGAGATATTAACCATTGGAAACTGCTGCTTCATCACACAGATCGATTATAACTGATAACTGTTCAATTAATTATCTACTTTTATCATTTATCTTAATCTAAGCACAATGTCGAAGCGCAATCGTATAAGAGGCTTTAATTGAGCTTTTTACAGCTGGACTACGCTAACTACCACCGTTTAAACCGACATCAAAGAAGGAGGTTCGATTCGATCCGTATGTATGTTCGTATGTATGTCCGCAATTTTCTTAAAAAGTAATGGACCAATTTTCATGATTGTTTCACTTCGTATCCTACATATTTTCAGGAGAGTTTTAGTACATGATAAATTAGGTATTTTTGAGTTTTATTGTCACGATCAATTTTGTAAATTTTTTTTTTAAATGCCGTTTATTTAAGAAAATCTAAGATGTAATATTTGCCATTAGAGACATTCAATTACACAATAAATCTAATGCAAGCATATAAAGAATAGATGCGAACAACCGATAGTCCGATAACATTCCTATGCGGCAGCATCGAGCTTATCACAATGAGATGGATTTGATCGGTAATGTTCACCGGAACGCGTTAACTCTGAACAAGTTCTCAGTTACCTCTTCTTGTAACGGTAGATGAAAGAAAGTTAATGGCTAGGCTACTAGACAGGTTACGAAATATTGAAATGTTAAACCATGTAGGCAGTTTGCAAATTGAACCATTGCATTGCAATCATGTAACATGGGTTATTGCAAGAACCTTATGACTTAGTTGCGATTTTGTTTTCTTAAAGACCTGTCTATCCAACAACACTAGCGACCATTGCGCTGTGACCTGATTCCTTGCTTTTATTTGTTTTTATTTCGTCTTTTTTTAATAACTTGTGCATCATATTGAAATCCCACGTTATATCAAAATATCAATAAGAGAAATAAGAAACAAGCAGTGGTTGAACTTTTATGTACACGATTCAGATATATGTTCGTGACCTTCCGTCTGAAGGTAGATCTAGTCGGTTCGATTCCGACACACCGCCCCACCGAAAACCCCGGTGGGGTGACGGCCCGAGGGGGTTTCCACACGTACAAAAAAAAAAAAAGGCATCGATATAATTCTTGTTAAAAAGAAATATAATCGCAGTAATATTTGAACTTCGTGTAGTGATTAAATGAATATTTCAAGCAAGTAATAAGTGTAACTACATATTGTTCTTCAAAACTTAGCCTATTGACGCAGTAAATTTTAGACATATTGTGGCTATCTACACATTAAGCCATCCAAAGATATCTTGTCTCTACGTGACGAAATACGTTTGTTGTAAAAAGTAACTATTATTGGGTTCTCTCAATAGATTATTCATGAGTTAAGGCATAATAAGGATGCTAATGTGGCGCACATGAATAGCCCCTGGCAGGGAGATAATAAGAGCTGTCCGCGTAGTCGGCCTTCGCACCACCGTGAACTGGAGCTGGGCCATCGCATAAAAGACTCCCAAAACTGACAGCCAGTTCACGCTTTTACTAATTGACCACCTCCGCGACGTTCATTCACTGCGACTAAACAAATGTTACGAATGATTGACTCGCTTCTATTCGACTTTAAGCAAGATGTTAAAGCGTTTCTGCGCTAAACAAACACAACAATAAAATTTAATTTTGAAGCATAACGCCTGTTTTACATTTTCATAGTTGACTTACGGAATAATTTGCTGAATTACAATAATATAAAAATTGGCGTAATCATTTTGTTAAAGTATCTTGTGCTTCTCAACGTAAAACTATTGTGGTATTGGATACAACAAGAATTTACACATGTATTTAAGAAACACCAGAAAAAAGAACATATCCATTGGTGCGACTCAGTAACATCCTATTCGCGTACTCAGTATACAATTGGTCCATAGACATTACATCAACATTGTGAAAGTTCAATGAGTGAAGGAGTAAGTACTCCTTCACTCATTCTCTAATAATGATAATGATAAGATAAGCTAAGTAAGCTTATAAAGAGAAATGCTAATAATTTGATCCTTCTACGAGTTCATCGATGATGCAACCAAGTCTGTTCTAATGTTATGTCAGGGAGGTACCTCGTGGGGTGCTGTCTAGAAAACCTCCACGCGGTGCACCCTGGTAACGTTGGCGATGACGCTACCTTTTCCTCCTCCGTTTGGGGAGGGCGTCATCGCCAACGGCTAATATTCTAGTAAGGAGAGGAGGCCATTTTTCTTCGGCCACTCGGTCGAGGCTTGGTCCAACAGAGCGGGCGTTTCTGCGGATTCCTCTGTTGGCTCTTCGCTCTTCGGGGCTATGAGGATGAAAACCTCTTTAAAAAATCACAAAGGAGGGACCCTTTCCATGGGTTGGAGCTTCTCCGCTGTCCTCAGCAGAGAAGAAGGACGGGCTCGGCGTGCACTCACACTGCCACCGAGCAGGCATGGGAAACTTAGTTTCCTGGCCACCGTCGGCATATCGTAATCCCGAATGGAGTGGTGGTCATGTCTCGCGACTCCAATCGGGGACGAGGGTCTTGGCTTAGCCGCCCGGACTGCGAGGAAGAAAACCTCTCTAAAAAATCACCCCGAATCCCGTGTTCTGGTGCGTGACCAGGGGATGCATGGCTGATGGGTTGTTCAGTCGCAAGCGCACTCCCAGCCGGGGCACCTGCGAACCCCTCGGTTGGGCATAAATTTTCGCTTGCCCGGGTATTGGGGGATCTCTGCCCGGGTTGACCTTTATTTCTCCCCCACTCGTGGGTCTAATTATGGAAGAACATTTATTAACAAGAAAAACAATTACCGATGAAAAAAAGAAGGAGAATGTGAAGAGGAAGGAGAAAACCAAGGGAAAGGCGGACGACACCTCGTCTAACGACGAGGAGGTCTTACTCGCGACGCCTCTCTCGCAAGAGCTCCCAGAAGTCAATCTGACTCCTGGGAGCAGAAGGAAATCGGAACGATTACGTTCCAAGGTCACCGGTTCAACACCTAACTTGGCCGAAGAAATGGAGGTGGAGCCCCGCGATGAAAGTCGCAAGCGCGGGCGCTCTAGAGATGAAGATGGCGATGCGTCACATGACATGCTGCCACCAAAAGTGCCTAGCAGCCAAAGAGGGAGGTCGAGGTCGCGTACACCGATCCCTGCTAGGGCAGGTTCCGCCTTCTCAAGGTCGGAAGCGTATGGGCGAGCTCGCGCAGAAGGCGAAATAATCGCAGAGGAGGAAATAGCGGATCTCCTACTGAAGGTCCGTGCGCCGGTGGAAGGGTGTTCTATCGCCCAAACACCGGTGTCACTGAAGGAGAGGACGACCGCAGCGGTGGCCATTATAAACAAAGTGGCCACCAAGTCCACCAACTTGAAGGGCTCGTTTGTTAGGGCCCTGAAGGATTCCTCCTCCGCTGTGTCTGGGGTCGTAGAAAGCCTCATTGCGGACGTGGCACAACTCCAAGAGGCAAATGATCGCCTGTCGGAGCAGGTTGCAGAGCTGAGTGCTCAGTTCACCCAGCTTCGGGCGGGGGCGCTCTCGGATCGCCCCGAACAGACAAATACGGCTGCGCAGCAACCTGCTCCCTCCACCTCCGAATCCCCCGTTCCTGATGCCCACTTGCGTCAAATTATAGACGCAGTGTGGCGCATGATGGACGGGCGCCTCGCGGGTCTCGAAGCTAGGCTGCCTGCGGCCCCTGTTCTACGGCCGCCACTGGCAGCGGATAAGTCCAAGGCCGCATCAGCCCCGACGCCACTACCTGTCTCGGGTGGGCGCGTTACGGTCTCGTATGCGGTGGCGACGTCAACGCCGGTGGCCGTTGCGGCCGTGCCGAAAGCCGGGCGACCGGGTAAGGCCGCAACCAAATCCGGGCATCCGGCTAAGGCCTCGGCTACAGCGGCGGCGCAGTTCCCTCCGCTCCCCACTCCGGCACCTAATGGGAAGAGCGCCGCAATTCCATCAGGTGCCAAGACTGTGCCTGGTCCCTCAACATCTGGCCCCTCCACGTCTGCCCCCTCTACCGACGGGTGGCAAGTAGTCGGGGGGGGGAGGAAGTCCCGAAAGCGGTGTAAAAAGGCTGCGAAGAAAGCGGCCTCTACACCGCAGTCGCCGTCGGTGGCAGTGGCCAGCAAACAGAAGCAGCGGAAACTACAGACGCCCAAAACGGCGGCTGTGGTTGTCACCGTGTCCCCAGAGGCGGCTAACGGTGGGCTATCCTATGCAGCCATCTTTAAGAGGGCCCGGGATAGCCTCGCCAGTGAGTTCGGGGCTTCAGGCGTGAGGATGCGCCTCGCCCAGACGGGAGCTCGAATACTGGAGTTCCCCGGGGCCGAAGGTGCGAAGGCGGCCGACACCTTCGCTGAGAAGTTGCGGGGAATATTCCCAATAACGGATGGTGTCAAGATCGCCAGGCCCACCAAGTGCGCGGAACTGCGCATTTCAGGCCTGGATGACTCTGTGATGGTGGAGGATGTCCGCGTTGCCATTCAAGAGAAGACGGGATGCGCCGCGGACAGCATCAGAGTCGGCACCATCCGCCCCGGTCCAGGGGGCCTTGGCGCGGTATGGGTCAGCTGTCCCGTAGCGTCGGCCAAAATTTTGGGCGACGCCGGCAAGGTCCTCATCGGTTTCGTGAACGCCAGAGTCATAGTCCTGGTAGCGAGACCGATGAGGTGTTTTAAATGCCTAGGGTCGGGACACACCCGCGTCAAGTGTTCGAGTTGTTTTGACTGCAGCGGACTATGTTTCCGCTGCGGTCGACCGGGGCACAAGGCGGCGGAATGTTCCGCCGCCCCTCACTGCCCGGCGTGTGCAGCGGGAAATATGCCCGCCAATCACCAGATGGGGCAGGGGGGCTGCAAGCCTCCCCGCACTTCTCAGAAAACATCGGGGGCTAGCCAATCGACCCAGGCTACCTCCGATGTCACCCGTGCGTCGACGCCGTCGCCCATGGAGGAGGCTGTAGAGACGGTCCAATAAATGGACCAAGTCTCAAGCCTCCTTGTCCAGACGAACCTAAACCACTCTGCCGGTGCGCAAGATCTTTTCTTGCAAACCATGGCAGAGTGGTCGATCGGAGTAGCCGTAGTCTCGGAGCCCTATTATGTTCCTCCCCGTCCAAACTGGGTGGGTGACCGGGACGGCTTCGTGGCAGTCGTCGGCTCCACGGCGGCTCATTCCCCGCCCTTGTCGCTAAGAGACAAGGGTAATGGATATGTTGCTGCTGCATGGGGGGGGATCACCATTTATGGTGTCTACTTCTCCCCCAATCGGAGTCTGAGCGACTTCGAGGTTTTCCTCAATAACATGGAGACCTCGATGCGGCGACTAGCGTCTGGGCACGTCTTAGTGCTGGGGGACTTCAACGCAAAGTCCGTTGCGTGGGGTTCCCCCAGGACGGATGCACGGCGCGAAGCCGTAGAGGAGTGGGCGGCTTCGGTGGGCCTCTGTCTTCTAAACAGAGGCTCCACCAACACGTGCGTGCGACAGCAGGGGGGGTCGATAGTGGACCTTTCGTTCGCTACCCCTGCTCTCGCCACACGAGTAAGGAACTGGCGTGTCCTGGAAGAGGTTGAGACGCTCTCGGATCACCTCTATATCCGATTCGAGCTCTCCCGGACCCAGGACCCCAGAAGGGGTCACACGGCGCGGCGTTCTTCCCGCTTCCCGCGGTGGGCTGTTACCAAGTTGGATAGGGACCTACTGGAGGAGGCAGCCATTATTTACTCTTGGCTGTCTCCGCGGCCTCTGACTGAGGAGGCAGACATGGGGGCAGGCCGCTTTCGCGATGCGATTACGCAGATTTGCGATTCATGCCCCGCGTTCGAGGTCGTCGGCCTCCAAGGAAGGAGGTCTATTGGTGGTCCCAGGAGTTGGCGGACCTCCGTGCGGCCTGTACCCGTGCCCGGAGGTCCTACACTCACAGCCGGCGGCGTCGCCGTGGAGAGGGGGAAGATGACCAGCTTCATGAGGAGTACCGAGAGGCGCGGAACACTCTGAAGCTGGCCATTAGCCGCGCCAAAGAGGAAAAAAGAAAGGAGATGCTGGAGGGTCTCGATCGTGACCCCTGGGGTCGCCCATATCGCGCGGCACAACAAAAGCTCCGCGCGTCGGGCCCCCCCCTTACGGAGGCTCTCCAGCCCAGCTTCCTGCAGGAAGTGGTTGAGGGCCTTTTCCCGCAACGGGTGGAGCACGTACCCCCGTCGATGGCCCCTTTGGCCGGAGACGACGGGGAGGACGAGGAGAATGGTGTTCCGCCCGTCACGGAGGCGGAGGTAGGGGCGGCTGTTCTACGGATCCGTTCCAAGAACACCGCCCCCGGGCCAGACGGGATCCCTGCCCGAGTGTTGGCCCTTGCCCTTGACCACATGTCCGACCGCCTCAGGGAGGTGTTCGACGCTAGCTTGGCATCCGGGCGCTTCCCTGATTGCTGGAAGAGCGGGAAGCTGGTCCTTTTAAGGAAACCGGGACGGCCTACCGACTCGGTCGCGGCCTACAGGCCCATCGTGTTGCTGGACGAGGCGGGTAAATTGTTTGAGAGGGTCCTCTCTGCCCGCATCGTCCGGCACCTTGGCGAGGTCAGCCCCGATCTGTCGGACGCCCAATTCGGTTTTCGAGCGGGGCGTTCGACTGTCGGTGCTGTGTTGCGCCTGAGGGCCGTGACCGAAGAGGTAGTGAGCTGTGGCGGCGTGCTGTTGGCGGTGTCGTTGGACATCGCCAACGCGTTCAATAGTCTGCCATTCAGCTGCATCAGGGAAGCACTCCACTATCACGGAGTGCCAGGGTACCTGAGGCGGCTAGTGGCAGACTATTTAGAGGAGCGTACCGTCATGTACGAGGACCGAGATGGAGTTTTGAGTCGTCGGCCCATGTCGTGCGGTGTTCCGCAGGGGTCTGTCCTTGGACCACTCCTGTGGAACATGGGGTACGACTGGGCCCTTCGTGGCGACTTCCCCCCCGGGCTGGGCGTAATCTGTTACGCCGACGACACTCTTGTCACAGCCCGGGGGGTGAACTTTCAAGAGGCGGCGCGTTTGGCCACCAGAGGACTCTCCATGGTGGTCGGGCGCATCGAGGCGCTGGGTTTGCGGGTGGCCCTGGATAAGACGGAGGCCCTTTTATTCCATGGGCCCCGTCGTGGTCCACCACCTGGCGCCTCTATCGTGGTCAACTCGGTCCTCGTACCGGTTCAGGCCCACATAAGGTATCTGGGCCTGATCCTCGACGGTAGGTGGCTCTTCGACGAGCACTTCCGACAGCTTGCTCCGAAGCTGGTCGGCGCTGCGTCCGCCCTTGGGCGACTCTTGCCCAATTTGGGCGGACCCAGTGTCGCTACAAGACGGCTGTACACGGGGGTTGTCCGGTCAATGGCACTGTACGGTGCACCGGTGTGGGCGGGAGCTCTGACCGCCCAGAATAGGGCGCGCCTCTGGCGCCCTCAGAGGGTTATGGCGGTTAGAGCCATACGCGGATACCGCACCGTGTCGACGGAGGCGGCGTGCGCGTTGGCCGGGACACCCCCGTGGGATTTGGAGGCGGAAGTGCTCGCCGAAGTATATCGGCGAACGGCTGAGTTCCGGGCGGGAAGCGGCAGTCGGCCCCCGCCCGAAGAGGTACGCGAATGGCGTGAGGCCGCTCGCCGAGCCACCATGGCTCGTTGGTCGTCTCGGCTGGAGGCTCCACGTGCTGGCTTCGCCACCGTGGAGGCGCTCCAGCCGGTCATCGTCGAGTGGGCAGGGCGGCAGCACGGGACCCTTTCCTTCCGACTGACGCAGGTTCTTTCCGGGCACGGCTGCTTCGGGAAGTACCTGCACTCGGTCGCTAGGAGGGAACTGAGTCCCGCCTGTCACCACTGCGACTGTAGTGAGGACTCGGCCCAGCACACGCTGGCGGTTTGCTCCGCCTGGGCGACGCAGCGTCGGGCCCTCACTGCAGTCATCGGAGGGGATCTCTCGCTACCGGCCGTCATACGCTCCATGGCCGGTAACGACAGGAATTTTACCGCGGTCGCGACCTTCTGCGAGGAAGTCATCTCGCAGAAGGAGGCGGCGGAAAGGGTCCGGGAGGACGATCTCCACTCGGACTTAATTCGCCGCCGGCGAACCGGGCGGCGGAGGCGCGCTTACCAGCGCCTCATGCCGCCCTGAGTGTGGCCGCGGGTGGACGGGACGGGTTTTCCTCTCCACCCGCTGTAGTGGCCCCCCGCGAGGAGGCGGCGTCCGCGTGTGCCTGGACGACGCCTAATTGAGAGGATTTAAGTTTTACCCGGAGGTGGTGCCCGCGCTTTTGCGGGCAGGCGCTAGGGGGGGTCCGGATGTCTTAATAAAAGCTGTTCCCGGATCCCTCCTACTTAAGGCGCAGTACGGCACACCGTGTGGTTTTAGTCGGTTCGATTCCGACACACCGCCCCACTGAAAACCCCGGTGGGGTGACGGCCCGAGGGGGTTTCCACACGAACAAAAAAAAAAAAAAAAAAAAAAAAAAAAAAAGGGAGGTACCTCGTCATCATTTAGAATTTTCTTTTTTATTAGGTGAATGTTATACTCCAATATCAATATGTGTTAATACGAGTATTTTATAAGTAAACGCATTCGCTATACGGTACCGTTGGAGGTTTAAGTATATTAAGTATTAAAACTAATCTTATTACGAACAGTAATCAATATTAGCTAGTTATATTGGTAACAGTGGGTTAAGAATCTTCCACAAAGTAAAAGAAAACATAAAAAAAAGATGAATGAAGTCGGTTAAGTCGTTCTCAAGTAAGGATTTATTTTTATATTATATACATTTATTCAATACATTAATTTGTAAATAAAATATAAGTATAGGAGTGATTTTCGAAGCATTTAGTTGCATTGCTAACCAGGCGTTCACGCAAGTCTGACATTGTAAGCTTTATTAACACACCTACTTAAATTTATGTGGGTGTATTAATAAAGCTTACAATGTAAGAATTTAGGCTGCATTGCTCTACTGCAGAAGGTCCAGTATTCAGAGCTACAGGTGTTATATATAATGTATAACTTTTATGTATAACACAAAAATATATAAAAAAATACATATCCGTTATCTAGAGCCCATATTACGAGCTATACTTACTTAGTTTTTGTCTAAATGAGACAGGTTCTTGAACACAGAAAACAATACGGAATTTAGCGTCAAGATCTAACATGTTGCAATGTAAATCATGTGAATCTGAACTTGACTAGTTTTTTTGTTTCACAATTACTTTCATACTTGTACTGTACTACAAAAAACATTTCTTTCTTAAAATTTTTTAGCCCAAATTAATTATTTTGGTCTACAAATAACGCTTCTACGATATGACATCTTTTTGTAACATTCTGTATAATTAGAGCCACCTTGAAATCTAGCTTAATAGAACCGATCAATTAAGCGTAAATATGTATTTTGTATTTTTCTTACCAGGAGAAGCACCCAGTTGTTTTTTGAATACATAATTTTGATATTTGATTGTGTAGTTGTGTTTTCACATGGGCGTACATACATATATTACCGGTTTGTAGATACAGTAGAATAAAAGCAAATTGGTTCGACTTGTAAGTTGAAAACTCGATCAAGGTCGCGTGCGCAACTTCTTCAAGTATTATTGCTCTGATTATTGTTAAGAATATAATATAAACAAAAAAGATTTTTATCAAAAATCTCCGGTTCTAATAACCTGAATTTATTACCAGTTCCGTTGTTGAATTACTTCCGCATCCTAAACATCTTGGCCAACGACTTGTCTATATTCTTAGTTATGTCATTATCATATGCCAGCTATTGCTTGCAACTTTATTCGCATGGAAATTTTGGTAAAATCTATCCGAAGGAAACTGTTGTTTTTCCAGAATTAAAAGTAGCCTATGTGCTATTCCAGACTATAATCTATCTCTGTGCCAAATTTCATCTAAACCGTTTTTGCGTTTTGTTACTCTAACAAACGTCCATCCATCCTCACAAACTTTCGCCTTTGTCATACACTAACTGCACTCCGCGGAAGTCCCGAAGCCGTGGTAATTTCGAGTTAAAAAGTAGCCTATGGGCTAATCCAGGTCTCCAGCCATCTATATACTAAGTTTCATTAAAATCCATACAGTAGTTTTTGCGTGAAAGAGTAACAAACATCCATACATCCTCACAAACTTTTACGTTTATAACATTAGTAGGATATTAGTAAGATTTATATTCGTGGTTATTTATTACCTATATACCTGCAACTATTATCTGATTTATATCGGATGGTTTTTAACAGTTTATCGCCTATCTAATATATCGACCTATTGTATTGTAATTATTTAGAACTTGGCTTGACACGCTGCCGCGTGTCTAGATCTATTCATCACTACATACACAGACGCCTTCATCCCCGAAGGGGTAGGCAGAAACGTATTAAACAGCCACATTTTGCCAGTTATAATTTGGTCCCAGTCTCGTAAATTGTAAGGCTATTGCCGTCAACAGAACACTTTGGACATAAAAGATCGGAAAATTGGGAGTAAGTATATCGAAAGGAAAAGGGAGGTAAGGTAGGGTGGAAGGCATTTTTTTAAATTATTGTGTATATTTAGATAATTAAGTGATCACCTACCGCTATTATAAATAGTGGGAAGCAGATTGATAAGTACCTGGTTTCCTGATGCAAGAACCAATTATGAACTGCAGCCCGTCGTAATTGGGCTAAGTGGTCAAGCTTCCGCCGACACAGCGCTTTCTTCCATCTCACAAGTAACTACCATTTTACTATTATTTTATGACCACTGTTTATCCTTAATTTGATAGAAACTACAAATGAATAGGTTAGATTCACAACATAATACTTCCGCGATCAAAAGAATTAAAAAAAAATTAAATAATACAAAAGAAAAATAAGACGACTTTATTTTCGCCGACAGTGATATTTTTATTTATTCTTGTAAGTATTGTATCCTACTGCAGGCCAAGAAAAGATAATATTATGTAAGTATTAATTTATGTTTAAAATTAACATAAATCTAAATTAGCTCCTAAACAAAAGGTGTTGTCAACTTCATACTTCTTCAAGTAATAGTTACACATAATTAACATAACATGTTGCGATTAGCGGTCGTTGAGTGACGTGCGAATTTTACCGCGAAGCGCCCGCTGCCAAGCACAAGCGTACCTCTATACAGCAACACATAAACATAACAGCGGCATGTTTACTCCACTCGCTTAATTGGAGCAATCGGCCCCTGACAGAATTAATAAATTTGATCGTCCGTGCGCGATAAATCGCGCCCCGCTTCAACCAGCGCCCATGCCCACGCACTCACTTAAGTTGAAGCTACCCCCTGCTTTGGCCAATTAGACGATAGCGAGATTGACAATCTATTAATCCTTTACTGTTTGTCTTTTTTGCATTACCTTTCTTAACGGTCTTGTTAATTTATGTAGATGTTTGTAACAGTGTTTATATGTACTAATGTTAACAAGTTGGTATTATATTTTAAGAGAATATTAATATTCGTGATGTTTCGTGTGAGAACTCAATAAGCGAATCCCGGACCTGTCTCTGCGGGAGCCCGGCCGCTGGGTGCATGGGGAGCCCTGCTGATGCGCCGCGTGCAGCTCCCACCACGACGTTACCTAGTGCTTATGGTAAAAAGACACGCAAATGGTATGTATTTCACTACACAGAATGTTATAAAATACCGTGAGACCGACCGGCCGAAATTGCATTCCTAATGGTGGTAGGCTTTCTGAGTAAAGCGCACCACGAATATTTTAAACTAGTTTGAGGTGAACGTGAGAGCTAATAAAAGCCCGAGAATGGGCAGCGGGCGGCTACTGAGCGACTTTCTCGGGTGAAATAACAGTGTGATATCGCCTGTTCTCATGCCCTGGCGCCGAAAGCCCTCGAGGTCAACTGCCAAGTGGCTTAACTCTGAGTATTCTGACACAACCATTCGTCAAACACAACTTAAGTATCACTTTAATTAATTAAGCACCTACGTGATCAACTTTACATAGTGATTACTTTGGTGATGTTTTATTTTTAAAAAGTAGTGAGTATTAACTAAAAACAACACGAATATAATAAATGGGAATGAATGTGCTTTTGCTCACTATGCACTACATATGCAGAAAATGTTTGACTTTGTGATATAAAATCTTAATATTCTTGTGAATCACAAGTTCTCCGAAACAGTAGCTGTACATCGTTGGTGCTCGTACCTAATGTTAATAAAGATGTGAATCTCTTTGCTTGCTTTAATTTTTTTTGTCCATTAAACTGACTTACTTACGCATAAGACGGTTTGTGGAAATAATTATTAGACAGATGATGGTGTGGGTGTATTATATATCTAAAGCGTATTTCACGTTCATAAGTGTGTTGAATTAACTACTTTAAAAAAATAGGATATCTATTTGGCATTGAACATATTTTTTAGTATTGTGTGTAATAAATTTATAAACATTGCTCCTTAATAGCTCTGTGTTCAATGAAATGAAAGTGTTTACCTAATATTCTCAAAAGAAAGCAACTGCAATTATAATACAAATAAAAAATCTAAACTACCACAAAAAGAGACGGATATCTTATATGAACGACATTAAGTATACACATACATAGTGATAACGAATGACCGGAAACGAAGGCTTATTGATACATAACATAGTCACAATGTCGTCGACTCAGCGGAACTAATTAAAATTCGATCACTTTAAGTATCAGTTTTATGGTCAAAATAACAATATTTGAGTACATTTTTTTTAAATTGAAGAAATCGTGAAATTATAGATGAAACAAAAAGCGTTGGAGTTGCAAATATCAGAATTTAAGTCTCTAAATGTCAGATGGCATCATTTACAACAGGGGCTTTAGGATATTGATAGTAGGTATATGGATAAATTTTATAATCGCAGGCGATTAAACGACAGTTGACTTTCTGATATCAAGTTCCGGAATGTTTACGTTAGTGCCACGTCCACATAAGATCGGACAGTTTTACGATTTAGATTACCTCTATCAACCACAATACGTATCAAACGAGTTAATTAAGCAGGGCGGACAAGAATTGTTACATACAAGCTATCAATTGTATTTCAGGTTTAAAGTAATATTTTCTACAAGACGTTTTACTGCTTTACGATTTCTCCGGAGGCACAACGAGAACGAAATGAATGGCGGCTGTACGTGGACTCGGTAATTGATTTATTCTTATAATGATTGCCTTTCCCAAGCAGCGGTTCGATGATAAAGGCTAGGCGAGCTAGGCTAGGGAGTTGTTATCGCGAGCCTATTTCCGGCCGTCACCGCGCTGCTGTCGCGGCTCCACGACGCGATCATCGCCTGATACATTTGTCGGCACTCGCACACTCCGCACACCCGCCACCAGCCGCCAGCAAGCTTGCGCGATGCGTTGATCGATATCAGCGTAGCCGCAACACCGACGCCAATTGCAATCCGATAATCTAATGAAATCCTTTCTAGATATCTCTCCACATATCTAAAATATACGTGGGCTGGACCTCCCTAATTTTAATTTTGACTGAGGTGACGCTTTTGCCACTTGATGCGTACGTGCCGATCTATATCCGTACGTAGGCGAGCAGCTCGCGGCGGCATGCAAAGTGACGTTTCTATTTGTCCTATCTCAGCTAGATCTGTCTCGGCGTGTGTCGTAATCGTAACGCGGCGAGATCGGCGCAACACAAAGGAGCCGAGATGTACGACCGGCATAATGGCCGAGCACGTCACAGCTCTCAGTGCGAGGCTCCGTGCTCGGTGCAAGGCGAACGCGATGCATATCTACGCACCGGCTCTGTAAATGGGCTGTTTTGGGTATCTACTTGCTAATGAAGCGAGGGCATGCATGGTGAAACTAGGTTGTGGATTCGCAGATATGAACTACATTAGTAGCCGTATTGTCTGCGAAGCAGTTAGTTGCGTTGCTTTATGGAAATGTTAGGACTGTAGTCCGTGCGGTATTAGCCTTTCAGGTATAACTTGTTTTGGACTAGTTCCACATAGTTTCCATACTTGATGTGACTGTTTTGAATGTAAAATGTTAGTATGAAGTTAATGAAGCAATGAAATACCTGTTCATGTTTCTTGAGGTAAGAGAGCCTAGGGAAGGCTTTGTCACAGAATTGACATTGGTACGGCGTATGCTCGGTGGCACCGAGCGTAAACGGTGGTTCAGCTTCGGCATCGGCCGCATCGGCGGACGTCGGTGTAGAAGCTGGCGACGGTGACGGCTCCGGCGTCGAAGACGGCCAAGAGCTACCCGCCGTACTGCCCACGCTGCCCAGCGCCTCTGCAAAAAAAATCGATAATTAGTTTAGTTTTGTATATTATTGGTAATATCTTGTGTCTGCAAGTGAACTTCAAAAGAGAAGATCTGAAAAGACATAATTTATCGATTATGGCTGTTGATGTTCTAATAAACTGTTTCAAGAAAAAAACTGGTTTATAATGGTATGAAATATACAACATCAGGATACTAAACATGAGCTATTATGGTGATGTATCGCTGTTAAGTACCTAGTATTAGGTACTAATACATTATTGTGATAGAAATTGCTAATAAACTATATATTGTTCATAAATACTAGTTTTATTATGCTTTAAATCAAAGTAATCGAATGAAAATGAACAAGTATTTATTCTCAGCAAATATTAACCTAATTGCCTACACTTTCTCATATATTAATTCATTACAATTATTTTTTTTTTTTTAATGACAGTAATAATAAATAATAGTAATAACAATTAAATAATAATAGTAATAAATAAACGTGAATACAGATTGGCAACATTATCTATTAATCAATTATGTTTCGTATTACATTATAATATATATGCACCAGAACCTTGGAGGATGTACCTATGGATATTATGATATACAATTATATTATCTATATATATAAAGTTTTCGCCGACTACATTTTGGAGAAACTTTGTTATTTTATATTTAAATGATTGTTGCTTGATTGTTGTTTAATGAATGAATTGCAAAATTACTAATGTCAGTAGTCGAATAGTACCTAATGGCAGTATTTAGTCCTGCGTCGCTTGTCAAAAATCGCCTATCCATCGCTCTGTCGCGTCGTTCCCGTCCCACCACCGCTGCAGTTTAGAACGTGACCTAAAACTTATTATTTTTAGGACGAAACAGTTCTTGGTGAAGGATACTAGAAGGATAGACTCAAAGATTTTCCAATGGCTGTTCTCCCACCGCCCCCGCAGTCAAATATTAATATAGACTATTATTTATCATTACCAGGCCAAAACGCACCAAATTACCTTTCTAAATGGAAGGAGTTCTTCTCTACAGAAGACCGCAACTAAATGCTAAAAACCATTAGTCTACTATATATTCGAATATTCAGTTAGGTACTTATTTTATTATACTTTCAAATTGTTAAAGGGTATAAAATGAACCTATGTGTATTCTGTTTCGTGACAAGGAGACGAAAATTACGTCGAAGTTAAATAGCCTAAAATGTACACCTAAGCTTGACTTAGACTTTTTGAGCCTACTAGCAGTTCTGATAACCCCACATCACCTTGTAGTAAACACTGCTCCCCTCCACCTTACCATCCTCTGCATCCTTTTTATAGACCACGATTACCACTTAACACCTATGCGCATTAGTATCACCTTAGTACTTTATCTATACTAATATTAGAAAGCCGAAGAGGTTTTTTATTTAATTGTTTGTTTGTTTAAACGCGCTAATCTCTGGAATTTTCAGTCAGATTTCTTTTTGTGTAGGATAGATATTCATTGAGAAAGGTTATAGGTTGTGTAACATCACGGTACGACACTGAGGAGCGGAGCAGTGACCATAAACACAGGTGAAACTGTGAGGAACAGTTAGTATTGTAATACAAGAAATTATTAAAAGATATAAATTACCCGACTGCGTTAAAATAATAACTAGTAAATTTGATACCAAACATTTTGGCTCCAAAAAATCCGTCATTTTGATTTTGAAACATTTTGATACACCCAGTGAAACTTGCGCAATAAATACGAAGCTAATGTCATATCAACCATCAAAATTGGTACAACCGTTAAGACGGACGTACAGGTCAAACATATAACCCTCCTACTGTGTAAGTAATGACATGCTCAACTACTAAATGCAAGGACTCTAAATAATTTTCGAGTCAATTGCTTTTATTCGAGGTTTGTAGTCAGGCGTTCACAACACCATAAAGAGTTAAAAACGGAGAGTAAGAAAAACAAAAACCAGTATAAAATCAAATTTAATCAAAGAGAAAACCTAATCTCACAACACCGGTCAGAGCATTTCAGAGCGAGAGCAGATTGAACGAATAACAAGTAAGTATGCAAATTCACCCTATAGAAGTCGTTGCCATAAACAGTCTTGATGGCTCTTCATATTGGCACTATAGGTCAGTATTATAATCAGTCTATATCAAATAATAAAAATAATAATGACATTTTAGAGGGGGTATAAAGCACATTACACGAGACAGTCGCATCTCTCGGCTCTCGGATAAAGCTGTCATAAATATCGGCAAGCCCCCATATTTCGGTGTTAGCTCTAAAGGCAATATATCTGTGGGAGCACCTCGGAGTGGCGTGAAATATAAACAAATTGAATGAGCCGCAATGACGAGCGGCATCAGCGCAAATGATGAATAATGTCGGAAGGCAAGGCCGGGGCCCAACCTCCTCGAATTAAATTCATCGTATAACTTGTTACCTTCTTACTTCAGATAAGATAATGGTACGGAACAAACACCTACTTTATGAGATTCCAAACGGATACCACTTTTTAAAAGTAATACTACTAATAATATTGTCTTGATGATGAAGTACCTTTCATTCGTAAGGATTAATGCGTCATAGTAATACTCATAAATCACTTTTTAATTTTCATTTTTGTCACAAAATGACTTTGTGTAGCTTGTGTATAAGAGAAAGGCGTATGATATCTCGGATTTTTTTTTAGATGTACCAAGGAGAAATATTTTTGTAGAACATTGGATTTACGTTTCACTAACCATTACACCAGCCCACGCGGATAAAACAGTTCCGGAGCGCTTTTTCTTCCGACTTACTTAACAAAAATCAATATTAAGGCAAGCTGAGAATTTTAAACTAATGCTAGATAAATATCATATGCAAAAATAATTTTTCAGATCAGATTGGTAGTTCCAGAGATTAGCGCGTTTAAAGAAACAAACAAAAACTCTTCATCTTTTTTATATTAGTATAGATTTTATGCATTACATATGATTAAATGTTCCATTGCTCCGTATTGTTGTACCTATTTGCAATTCCCAATGGGGCGTGAAGAATTTTGTTATTTAAATAATTATTTTTGGTGTTCCGTGTATTTTATCTTTAAACTTTATCAAACAGGAACTTTTTTCATTAACCGTTTCTTTGCAGTATGCAAGCCCGGTCTTGGTTAAGGTACTTCAAAATCAGGGCCAATGGACACATTTAGACAAATTAGGGGTAAGATCCATGGGGCCAAACGTACCTATAAAGTTCTGCTGTAATTCTAGAAGACTCTTTCTCCTAGAATTACCCTTTGTAAAATTTAATGCATTGCACAATCTTCACGTATTGAATTGAAATCAAAATACTTATGAATACTACATATTTAGTTATAATAACTTTTACTAATACTAGTTTAAACTATTAAGTATGCCTAGCCATTTAACTTTAACAATTATTTATTTTTAAACTTAAATGACTCGTCTATTTTTATTTTATTTTCTTATACAAAACTAAGTTAAAGTAACATAATATAGTTTAGAACCACAAAAAGATAAAATAACAGCTAAATCTATTGCCATGTATGGCCATTCTATTGCCATGTACGGCCATTTAAGTTGTACATTTAAATTGCTTAAACAGATATTTCATGTAATGGAAGCTACTTCATCACAGAACGGGCTATTTATTACATTTTTTGCAATATAACATTTCTTTTACGACTTGTTTCCCTTCCGTCTCGGCGCATTTAATAGAAGGAACTATTTATTTCAATCTGTCTCCCTCCACGCCCCGGACGTGTGTAACGACTTCAACTAATGGTCAAAATAATGATACCTTAGAATGAACTTTTTTTTTAAACTGTATACAATACAGCAAGGAAAACGATATAGGGACCAAGAACACGATTAGATTAGAGGTTAGATGAGATACAAAGAAAAACATATATTAAAAACTTTTGATTGCGATATTTTCTGGCACGCGGCTGATATTGACAGGGAGGCAAGTGTAAGTGTGACTTTATGATTACAAGTTGATAAAATCTCCTTACTTTCTGAGAAATATTTATAACTAGCTGCGCCCCGCGGTTTCACTCGCGTAAGTCCCTCGTTAAGTTTTCTTACATTATATAATTTTCCGCGTGGTTTTTAATCCAGAAATCTTATTTTGGAACTGAAAAATGAAAAACAAACAAAACGACCGATAAAGCTAATGTTTCGTATGTGAGAGAGCTGACATAAACCACAGGTATTTAATACCAAGGACGTTGATGGAATACCCAGTTTTTTTTTAAAACGTCTGCATAAAAAACAAAACTATTCAAATTGACATATAAATTAATAATGTGTTGTTTAAAAATGTGTGTTAGGTGCCTAAATTAAAAAAAGCATTTTCCGAAGAAGAAAAAAATTTTTATTAAAAAAAAAATCTAGCTAAATCAACTATTTATCGGCCACACAACGCTCCTGAAATTTGACCACACCTTTCTGTAACACCCTGTATCTGTTTATAACAATTTCGTTTTACATTGTTTGTTCGCGATGAACTTCTAAACTAATGAACCGATTTTAATGAAATTTTGCACAATCTGGGCAGTTTGGTTCAACTTGAGAAATAAGATATTTTTGGTTTTTATTATTGAATATTACCTATCCACAGCAACGCGTGGTCGGGGGTAGCTAGCACATACTCAAATAGGCAAATACAAAACAGCTTAATTTTTTTTTTTGCTTTCTAGCTATTGACGAGCTTTTCTAATGATATCAATAAAAAAATATACAGTTTTAAATTATTATTGATTAATGGTTTTAAAATTAAGTTAATCCCGGCAAACCGGTTGTTTGATTGAATTTATAAAACATAAATAATATTAATAACACCACACATCTCACACACGGCCGTCTGATCCCAAACTAGGCAGAGCCTACTATAATAACCAGACTGCTGATAAACATACTTATATATTTATAAATACATAAATATTATAGATAAATTACACCCAGACACAGAACAAATTATCGTGCTCATCACACAATTATTTGTCCTGGGTGGGAATCAAACCCACGACCTCTGGCTTAGCAGTCAGGGTCACTAACCACTAGACCAACAGGCCAGTCAAATAAAAACTATAGGCAATTTGAACTTACTTCTACGAGTCTTGTTAATGTAACATCATCATAAAATAAAACAGAACAATTCATTTTTCTATTCGATTATTTTGTTACAATGTTAGGACAAGTACTGTCGGACAATGATTGGTTAAAACAACAGACAACGCTGATGATAGGTGCAACGAGGGTAATAAAAAGGCAGAGCCGATTACAACAAGCGGGGATCACTCATAACGGGACTCGTGCAATTTTAGCAGCAACCGGTGGATGTGCCGGTCACTGAGGATAGCCGTAATTAGCACCGATTGCAAGCAATTCCTCGGCGGGTGACGGTGGCGCCGCCGAGCGTGGCCGCCGGTGGGCGGCGGAAGCACACTTCCTAATTGCGCCGTCTACGAGACACCTCAACCGGCGCCTCGGTAATCAACGCCAATCGCTAGCTGACTATAAAAACCGACAAACCACTTTATAATGTTCTCGGACCTTGATTTCATAAATATAAAGGTAATGAGGTTAAGCATTATATTTTTATTGTTCTTCGACTCTTGTTGGGCCTAACTAGCCGTCATTTAATAAAGCATAATTCGAAACGTAAGTAATAATCAATGAAAAAGCTGTCACTTAGTTACTTCACCTAACCATTATGATCAACTAAACTTATGTCTAAAATAGTTGTTCATAACCACAACGGAGCTTCTTATTGTTATCTTTACCTCATATCGGGTATATGCCTATAGTTGCCGAATTTCATTGACGTTTATAGTCACTGCTCTGCAGCTGAGGGTCATTTATTTTTATGTAGGTTTTGGTATATCTCAGGTACTTTTCACATGAAGTGGAGCATTGATTTGGATATTGTATGTAAAAACCCACATACAAAATTATGTGAGTTTCTGATCATTATTTTTTTTTGCGTCTTCAAGTGTCTTCTTACTGTACGCTATTGTTAAAAATGCAAAATAACAGTATTGGATTTTTAAAGCATTTAAACGTTAAGCCCTACAAAGTAAACATCTACGAGTAAGTACACACATCAAAAGTGTCTAGGGATCAAGTACATTTTTAACTAAAAAAATTATCCAATGAATATTTACCAAATCTAGTCTTCCAGACTGGTTTCTTACTTTAATTCCTAATGCTTAAGTTAACAACCCACCCCATTTTTTTTTAATTAAGTAAAATTGCAATTTTTGCAAATTGTGGGAAATTAACTTAAGTTAATGTCAAAGTGTAACAACAAAAAAAACATAAATGAGGTTTTTTTAATTTTTATTGTAAAGATAAAAAAAAATTAATAATCTGTGTTTCCACCTTTGTCACGAATCACCCAATCAAAGCGATTTGGCATACTTAAAATCACTTCATCAAAATCACTTTAAGGAATGGCCGCCCGAAAGGACTTTCTAACAAGTCAAAAAAATTAAAATAAAAAATTAAAATAATTATTTCTGCAGAGACTCTTTGCTAACTTGTACACATTTAAATAATGAAAAACAAGTTTTGCTTGACATTAAAATAAATCATTATTTTTCGACAAGCTTACGGGTGCCAGGGGGACTTAGGCTTTATTCGGTACTACAGCGGCGCAGAGCTACATTGACAGTGGTGCGATGATTGCATACAAGTAACACGTCTCTTGTAAGTATAGAGAAGACAGTTCAGGAGACGGTCTTGATATGAAGTAAATATACAAGTCTAGTAGTAACTTTTAATTAAATCCCTGAAAACCATAATTGACCTGTATCTGCGATTGCTTTAAGTAATATCCATCCCCTTATGCCAGAGCTCAAATATCAGGGGATCGTTTTGCATCATCTATTACTTTCTGGGAACATTACACACTCGCAAACAAGTCAAACTGAGAACGTAAGTACGTATGTAAGTCATACAAATAAACTGAGATATCCACTTCCCATAATTTGACATTTTAATTATCAGTTTTTTTTTATATTTTTCACCATTGAATATTATGCTTCATTTTAATTATAAATCAGTAATGTACTTTATTATATAATGTAAATCTTTATAATATGATGAACCCACCATGAAAGTGTAAGAAACTGTTTTCACCACCATATTCTTGGAAATACAGATATTATTATTATTATAGGCAAATAACATCTGGAACAAGGATTTTGTTGCTGTTGTGTTTACATGGTAACCACTTTCTGAGATTTTTTATATAATATATTTTTTCAATTTGATGCAGATTAATCAATGTCGTTTTATAATTTATATTGAAGGCAGTTTCTAATTCCAACTTGGTGTGAGATGAATCTGCTACCTCTGCTATTTTTAAATGATTGTTATAACTATATTTCATCCCCGGTCGGCCATGGAAATTGTGGAGAATATAACGTACAGTTTAAATTTTTTTTTAAATCGAAAGCCCGGAAAGCAAATTACAATTTTTTTAAAAGAAACAACGTAGCTATAAAAAATTCTAATAATTCTAATGAAATAATAAATAAAAAGATGAAAAAAATCTTTCAAACAGATTGTTTAAAAAAAAACAATCAGTCGTAGGACTGCACGTCAGAAGTGAAAACATAACTTCACAATGTATTTGCATATACAAACACACACATCTGTTTATATATAATTAGGTTAAAAATAAAAAGTAGGTAATAACATATCTAAATGTATACATATGGTACACTGGAAGTTCTGCGCTCCTGGCCGCTCATAAATGTTTGAATTTGAAATGTTATATTTTTTTAACCGACTTCAAAAAAGGAGGAGGTTTTCAATTCGACTGTATGTTTCTTTTTTTTTATGTTTGTTAGCTCAGAACTTTCGACTGAGTGATCCGATTTTGATGATTCTTTTTTTATTTGAAAGCTGTTGCTTCCCGTGTGGTTCCATTTCAATTTGGTCCAGTTATAACCATGGCATCCATGAGAAAACCATATATAAGTCTTTTATGGAATAGTTTTTTTTTTGTTGAAGTCGTTTTTTTTTAAAGAATTATTAAATATAAGAAACTTGGCTCCGTCTTACGAATTTTCGATCAGGTCACGTGTCCTGACGCGAGTTTCACATTTTTTACCCATCCCAAAAAGGGCACACGCTAAAGAAGTTTTCACTTCAAAAAACTACGAAAGGGTACTATTAAAACAAAAAAGTCTCACTCAAACTTTTAATGTCTGTGTAAAACGTTTTACGTTGTCTTAAATGTACGTCTACGATAGATTGATATATTCGTCGACTCTTATATAGAATACACTACAACCATTTAACTACAAAGTATGGTGAATATAAATGCTCGTTTAAAGACAGCTGGCACTGTGATTGATTCAGATTTGTTTGCACGCAATTTTCAGGCTGATTACTCGCCGCGACACGGACCGAAGATAAACGAGTAGATTAAAGTTTAATTGCTGCGGCAACATGAGTGAATGGAACCATGACGTTTATACTAAGATTTTTATTGCGAGTGGCGCGTGACGTAGTGGCAAATCCGCAGATCAAGCAACCAGCGCTGTTAATGAATAAATGCACGGGCCGGTCTGTAGATGGGTCATCACACATCTCCGTGCTTCTGGCAACTAGTAATAGGTGTAGATATTGTAGCACCTTACAGTAAGAGATGATTTAGTACACGATCCACAAATGCCATCAGATACAAGGATATTACAGACATGGTCGTACCCAGCTTTTTAATATGATACTAAGCCGACAACCGGGCTATATTAGAATATCTTCATTCTTTCGAACCCGTACAACGGGTTAAATTAAAGAATGTTAAGGTTTTTTTTCAAGCAACCCGCCCCCGCTTCGCACGGGCAGCAGAGACATCTTCAACAATCATCATCATATTTCAACCAATTTACACAAAACCTTAACAAACTAGATACCTAAACCTTCCTCATGAATCACTCTATCTATTGGTGAAAACTGCATGAAAATCCGTTCAATCATGTTTGAGTTTATCACGAACAGACAGACAGACAGACGCGGCGGGGGACTTATAGTATGTAGTGATTAAGGTGATCTATTACACAAGGACATGCAATGAAGCCTGATGGTAATCGATTTCCGGTGCCTATAAACTCTCGCAACACTAACAGGGTCGTGCGTCACAACCAATTCTTCCTAACCCTGGACCCTGACTTAATAATAGGTTTGAGTTTCTAATGGTGAGAACCATTAGAAAATCAACCTCATCATAAACTATCAGTTTCATTGTTAGGTTGTAGGCAGAACTTTGTTGGCCGAACCTATTTTTGTCATGTAACACCCTAAATAACTTTGTTATGAACCTGTATATAAGAATACAAGACTGAATCCGTAGACATCTCCCAAAACCCGTTCATAATAAAGATATTCCCCTCTCTAAGGCCAAATCCATATTCTTGGAATGAACAGAGTGAATTCAGCTGCGATCTTTTTTAGGCAGAAATTAATTATCCAATCGGGCGAAATACATTTAAACAGAGGCTTGGTTGTGCCCCACCCAACTTAGATCTGCTGTCATTGTGCCTAATGTTTACTGTTTTAGACACCATATAAAATTTAAATATAAGATATTTTATTATTTTATCCGGTGACGTCAAAAATTAATATAGTATCTACTAGCCCCGGCTTCCCACGGGTAGCAGTGACATCTTTAACAATCAACATATTTCAATCAATTTACACAAAACCTTAACAGATTAAATACCTAAACCTCCTCATGAATCACTCTGTCTATTAGTGAAAACCGCATGAAAATCCCTTCAGTATTTTTTCAGCTAGTCAGTACAGACAGACGGACAGACGCGGCGGTGGACTTTGTTTTAAAATATGTAGTGATGTAGCGATATATATTAGAAAAAAAAAATACCAATCGAATTGAGAACCTCCTCCTTTTTGAAGTCGGTTAAAAACTAAAATCTTTTACGAGTCCGTCCGGCCACCCTATCCAACCTATTTGCTCATTACTTATTTTTAATGAAAGGTATTGATGCACATGACAGATTTGTCATCAAGCATTGGAAATCACTTAACTTTCACTTAAATTGGTTGAGTTGGAGGGAAGCTAGGTGTGAACATTCAACTTTATGCGTTTTAAATTAGAAGATAATCTCATTAATTATTATCAATGAAGATCACCTCTATATATACGCAAAAGTAAATCTACCTGTATACATAAATAACGTAAAGCGCTACAGTTTTAGGAAAATTTGTGATTTTTAATTTAGAAATCTTATTTTGAATTGACAAATTGAACTTGGAAATTTACCAATAATGCTAATATGAGAGAGGGCTGACATGAATGAAACAATGGGTATTTAATAACAAGGATGTTGATGAAATGTCCAGAGTTTTCTAAAAATGTCTTCATCCTACTAATATTATAAACGTGAAAGTTTGTGAAAAACTACTGAACCGATTGCGATGAAGCTTGGATAGCTGGATTAACACATTGGCTACTTTTTATCCCGATATTCCCACGGCATCGGGACTTACGCGGGTAAAATCGCGGGGCGCAGCTAATAAAAGAAATGAAATCATTGAAATTGGTCTGTTCATATTTTTACAGGATACATTGATTTATATTTATTGTATGAATTCTAAAGATCACACAGAGCCATTAAACAATTCTTCCTTAGTATTAGTAGTATTAGTATTACCTTTTGAAAGGAACCTCAACTGTAGACGAACAGTAAAATAACGTTGATTTTAGTAAATATTTCACAAAGCTTGTAAGGCAACATAATTAAGGAGCACCTAATCCATGCAGTAAAAGTATAATAAATTAAAATAAATACAAATGATGTGAAATGCAGGTGCATTGTATAAAATTAGGCCTTCTTGCCTCAATTAAATTGCAAAGATGTTTTTTAATACTGTGATAAGGAGTTTTTAACCACTAACTTGGGAAACAAGCACACGGTATACCTGATGGTAAATAATTAACGGTACCTACAAACGGTAGCAATACCGGTAGTGTCACATGCACGTTGCCAAACATAGTGTGTGCTAGCTGCGGAAAACCTAATGCAATAATTAAAAGTAGTGACAGAAAAAAAGTTGGAAAGATCTACCAGTCGTCTCCAACGTTTCTATGATAGATTACTTGGGATTGATAGAGGCCTGTGTTTAGCAGTAAATTGCGATAGGTTAATTTATTTATTGAATTAATTAAAAATCTTTTATGGTTTACTTTACCAATCCTCCTAGAAATTACTAATGTTAAAACCAGCTTAATGATGTTCAGATAGTATATTTATAGTGAAGGAAGACAATAGTAGCTGAGATTTGTATCTTTTAGTCTAAGATATTATGTTCTTGTTTTTATTCTTTATTTATTATTTTATTGTTTTCGTGTGAAAATTTGAGTGTCTGTGTGCCAAATAAATATTTCTTTCTTTCTTAGATCAGGCTAAATACTAAGTTCGAAATGATCGGGCTCAGAGTTTTGAACACACTTTAATTAGCTTCACTTCGAACTAACCAACTAACTATGTAAACAAATCTTCGAAGTCAATTTGAACCCACTTCTGATTCTCATAGCTAAATGAAACTTCGTATGTATATGTAATCTGGATGAAAATGCTATAATTTGACATCTTGGAGCTGATCTGACAATGGAGCCAGGAGGTGGATAGTGGAACTCTTAAGTGGCTACTAGCAAGACCCTCGAGTTTGGGTTCATATGATTGGTTTTGATAAGTCCAACAGATTAGGCTTGGTAACGATGGTCTGATGATGAAGCCAGAAGGTGGAGAGTGGACCTGTATTTTACTTTTTTTTTGGGTTCGCCATTAAAGCGTGTTAAAAACACGCTTTAATGGCGAACCGAAAAAGTTTAACTAAACAATATTTTTTGTTAAATAACAGCAATAGACAAGTCGCAATAAAATCATGACGTCACTCTACGTTTATATTGGACACCAATTCAACTGGATGAGATTCGATAACATTATGTATAAAACGAGTATCTAAGAAAAAGAAAGAGCATTCGTTTTGCAGGTTGACCATTTTATTTCTAAATCAACTAATGCCATTTTTTCAACCAATGTTACGAGAACGCGATTCGGTCTAGAGTGAGATCGCTTTGGCGAAAATCGATTAAAAACGAAGATCGTAATCGTATTGTAAATGATCGATTCCGATCTGGCATCTGGCTTTCTTCGCCGTCTAATTTAGTCACCGGTAGCAATTTCTGTGCTTATGTAATTTTTTTCCAGAACTTGATGATGAGATAGCGCATAAAACTAACAAAAGCGCTGTAGTTATAACAATGAAAATGAACTTAGCGGTATGTAACTTCAACTTTACCGTAAAAAAAAAGAATGTACGCACTATATTAATCATTAGCCAAGAAACGAATCACTTTAGTAATTAGTAAAAGTGGGTCCTTTTGTTTAAATTTTAAAAATAGTAAAAATAAAGTATTGTCCGTCACTACCTAGAGAATATTTGCAACGTTATCATTTTAGCGTGATGATGATGTCTCAATATGTGCACGTAAAAGGCACACAATACCGTTTGCTTATAAAATAAATAAATCTATAAAGCTTTTGATTTTATGTAGTTCACCTTACCAGTTAAAGTTTTACACACATCTATATTTCCTAAATTGTCCTATTTTACGGACGAAATAAAGACACAGAGATCGGCACGACGCGACGCGAATATGCCAAGTGGGAGATTTTACGTCTTCTGAATAATATTTTAGTACCTAACCATCGATTGATTATAAAATAATAAATTGCGTTTTTATCATTTTGAAAGAGCTATCACATGACAGTATACAATTATGTGCATTAGATTTGTTCATCTATTTATACAAGGGGCCTTTTATTAGGACGAAGCTCTAAATCGCACGTTTCACTTTAGACGCTCGGCGGCTGCCCGGTAAGCCAAAAGAAAGTGTTAGCGCAAAAAACAATTAATGCTGACCGCGAGTTAATTTATTTTTACGCCATCTGCGGATTCTTCGGGATACTAATAAAACTTGAAATTGAAATTGCGCCATTTATGAAAGTTGCCTTAACTAAGATACGGATAATAAGTATGTTGTATACTAATTATCCGTATATCAGTTAAGGCAACTTTCATAGATGGCGCAATTTCAATTTCAAGTATTTACAATATCACTACATATTATAAAACAAAGTCTGTTCGCGATGAACTCAATAACTACCGAACAGATTTTCATACGCTTTTCACCAATAAACCGAGTGATTCATGAGGAAGGTTTAGGTGTATAACTCATTAATGTTTTGTGTCAAACGGCTGAAGTATGACGATGATTGTTGAAGATGTCGGAAATATCAATATCTATCATCTTACATGCTTTGCTACCCGTGCGAAGCCGAGGCGGGTTGCTAGTTTACTATATTTTGATACAATTTTGTCAATCGATCAAATATATACATATATAGCGAAAGGAACATCATTCTAACCGGGTGTCCCAAACACACCTCACGCGTTTTTACCACTTATAGTAGTTATAAATATATATAACGTACCATTTTAAATGTCATCTATACGTACAGCGTTAATTGTGTTCGAATAAAGTGATTGCGACATATTTTTATGTACCTACTGGCAGGATGACAATATAAGGAATTTATTCGCCATTTGGTGAAGTCATAAAAAAACAAGTTCAGGGTAATTGATGAAACCCACTCTTCCCTGTAATCTAAAGGTGCAACCTATCCAAATTTGGTACTCGTTCCTTTTTTGAGTATATTACTACTAATGGGTACAAATAATAAAGATAATAATAATAATATAATAACTCCCCACATCTCACACACGGCCGTCTGATCCCAAACTAGGCAGAGCCTGTACTATGGGAACCAGACTGCTGATAAACATACTTATATATTTCTAAATACATACACACCTATTATAGATAAATTACACCCGGACACAGAACAAATACTGTTACTGTATCAAAATTCAGACACCTATGAGGTTTTTATCATCATCTTAACGAATGGTGTAGAAAGAGTCGACTGTTAAAGGCTACGTACGCATGTGGGACAGTATTTAATTCTTGTGTCACATAGAGCAGTTGTGAGTCTAGGTATTTTGTGCCTTTACGCCCTATGTCTTTAAAGTACTGCAAATATTCATTCACGGTCACAAAGTTTTGTAATATGGTACATAGCCGCTTTGTTTAATCTCCACCCATTCCTATGACTTCAGGTTAGCAAGGACAAGCTGTTGATAAAATCAAAATCATTGTAATTGACATGATAGTTGATAATACGTTATTGAGAAATGTGCAACTGTACCAGGAAAACAGGCATTTTTCTAACAAAAAAATTAAAAGCCCATGTTTCACACTAACTAAAATATATTTCGGTTGTACATAAATAATGCTGATAAATATGCCACACCTTTCTGTTGTATAGCATATATACTCGTATACAAGATGTTACAGAAAGGTGTAGTCATCAATACAAATAAATAAAATTGAAATGCCTGTTTGCCTGTTTGAAATCAATACAAATAAATAAAATTGAAGTGTCTGTAATGTCCAAATAATACTTTTTTTAGGCTCATACAGTTATTTGCATGGTACCTATGCCTAAAAATCAGCTTTTAAAAGTCCGTCTGTCCGTCTGTCTGTCTGTTTGTTCTGGCTAATCTCCGGAACAGGGGGATCGATTTCAACGGGACTTTCACTGGCAGATAGCTGGTGTTATACGCAATAACTTAACTTAGGAAAACAATTAGGGAAATATATAAATATGCACACGAGGGTGAAGCCGCGCGGGAACTGCTAGGATTTTACTAAGTTCGTATGGTAGGACCCCTTAAATAACGTAAAGCGCAAACAATTTTATAAAAAATAGTGATTTTTAATACAAAAATCTTATTTTCGTCCCTCTTTGGATGATTTTGATGATTGAATATTTTTATTTTCTATTTATCTTACGAAATATTAGCTTTATTGGTAAAGAAAGTAAGACATCTCTATTAAAAATCACAGCTTTTCCCAAATATTTCAAGGCCTTACGTCATTCACGGAGTCTACTATGTGACCCTGTAATGTTGAAATTGAAGTTAATTTTATAGATGAAACTAGCAACCCGCCCCTGCTTCGCACGGGTACAAATTATACACCTAAACCTTCCTCATGAATCACTCTGTCTATTAGTGAAAACCGCATGAAAATCCGTTCAGTAGTTTTTCAGTTTATCGCGAACAAACAGACGCGGTGGAAGACTTTGTTTTAAAATATGTAGTGATACAATGAAAAAAAAAATGTTAAGGATTGTTTGCCGTCACTACTTCATGCAGTTTTTGTTTAAAAATCAAGTAAACGAAACACTGCCACTGGGACGAATCACTGAATACAAAATACACACATATTATAATTCTCTGTTTCGTCCTATCGGGACGAAAGGCTTGTGGGACGAATCACTGAGTTACTCATTTGTTTTGCACCTGAAAATGACATCATCCACCAACAGACTTTGTTTTGTTCAGTGTGTACAATGTTCATATATTATTGGTTTAGATTTGGTTGGACAGCACGCATGGCGCATTGGTTTAAGGAGCTCCATACTCAAAAACTTAAGGTAAGGGATTTAAAAAAAACCGAACAAGTGCGAGTCTGACTCGCGCACCGAGGGTTCCGTAACAAACAAACAAACTTGTATGTAGGTAGATAGTACGTCCAACTCGGGAATCAATTCTCGAAGACTTTGGCCATCTTTTTCGAAAGACAAACTTAACTTTGCGGTTGCGATGTATGACAAAATCAACAATCTAACTGCGAAATATCAGGTTGGAATCACAAAAATACAACTTTTTTATTTTTTCGAATATTTTTTTATTTGTGCTGTAAGACCTTGCTTTTTGCCAAATTTCGTGACTGTAGGTCAACGGGTTTTCGACCCAAAACCTATAGGGTACTTTCGGTTGATTTAGAATTGTCAATTTTGGTTTAAAAGCAAGGTCTTAGAGCACAAATAAAGGGAACATTCCGAAAAATAAAAAAAGTTGAAAATTAAGGTAAATTTTGGTACTTACAAGTTTTCGCGAAAATCTAAATTTGCCCATATCTTTTTATCGTGTTCACTCAGGACCTTGATTTTTATACACCTAATAGGGACTATAGACCTCAGTATCTGGTATAAATTTCAACTTGCTAGGTCCACCCGTCCCTGAGAAAACCGGTGGTGACATACGGACAGACAGACAGACAGACAGACGGACAGACGGACAAGAGAATGATCTTATAAGGGTTCCTTTTTTTTACCTTTGGAGGTATGGAACCCTAAAAAATTTTAATGTTTCTGGTATACTTCCCGTCACGTAATATTAACGTATGGATGGTATTAGTAGCTCTACGCGTGAGAAAAAAAGCTATGTTTTTTTTGTGTGGGAGAAAACACTTAAAGTGCATTTTTTTAAACTGAAATGAACTGAAGTACTCACACGAGCTATTGTACCATAAACGGCGATCAAGATGACATCCAATTCTTGCACCTTTGAGTGTCGATTTCCAAGAAACAAAAAAATGTTGGATTTTCGGTGTGTGATTTTTCAAATCTTTGATGTGGTTAAAATGAAGTTGCCGATCGATTTACTTATACTATCGTTAGTTTGTAGCCTGTTAATGGCTTTTATGATGACAATAATAAAAAAAACGATATTGATTATATACTTTTTAGGGTTCCGTTCCTCAAAAGGAAAAAACCCTTTTAGGATCACTTTGTTGTCCGTCTATCTGTCTGTCTGTCTGTCAAGACCTTGGACGTTATCAACATGAAATCAATTTAATAGACACACAGACAGACAGACATATATAACAACAAATTACCGATTTTCAGATTTTTCCTTTACTTGTGCTGTAAGACCTTGCTTCTTCCCAAATTTCATGATTATCGGTCAATGGGAAGTACCCTGTAGGTTTTGATTTACATGCGAAATGTTCGAATTAGGTCAAATCCTAGACTTAAATGGCCGTATCTTTTGACTGCGTTGACGTAGAAACTTGATTTTCTTATAAGGGACCACAGACATAAGTATTTTTTAGTTTGATACGACTTGATACGTCCACGGGTGCCTGAGAAAAAGGGTCTGGACAGACAGACAGACAGACAGATGGACAACAAAGTGATCCTATAATAAGGGTTCCTTTATTTTTGACGGAACGGAACCCTAAAAATAATTATTTCCTGAAATTGCGGAATGATGGCGTAATTTTATCTTGAGACTACAGTATGGGGTTTTAAATCGTAACTATATTATAAATGCGAAACCTAGTTTGTTTGTTACATTTTCATGACTTATGAATGTGTTATGACGTGTATCTAAGAAAACTATTAATTCTCTGCCAAGAACCGGTCATTATTTTTAGTTTATTGCCTCTGGGCAATCCCTAGGCAAAAAAGTTAGTCATATAAAATATAAGTCATAAAAAACATACCATTATTAACTGAAGAATAGGAAGTCCTCACTCCTAGTAATATCCTACTAAGTAATGAGTAATGACGCTTATTTGTATTAGAATTTATTTGAAAATAAGATTGTTAATTATGGGAAAATCAAATTTTTGAGATGTGTTTTGTTATTGTTCAATATTTCTTATACTTTTATTTTATTTTAAAGGGGTAGACATTTAAGGTCCGGAATTGATGCGAAATTTATAAAATACCTTTTTTAAAAATTTTGCATCTTTTCATATTCTAAAGCCATTTCGCGAATTTCACAACTAAACGTTAATATCTAGACGTGAATACATTTGCATTGAATATATAAATACTTTATTGTTATTCAGTTTCTCTAGTAGAGTTTTAAAGGAAAGAAATTTAAATAACTTTGATTTAAGCCAATGTAAATATTTGACTGCTCCCCGGTAAAATAAAGTGTTTTGTCATTCTATAATGAAATGATCATTTCTGTCTGCCAAATAATACATAATATCGCAAATTTTTTTCTATTCAAATATTTTACCTTTATTATTTTCATAATATGAGAGCTTCGGAACTATGACACTATATAGAAAAGGTACAAAATTGTGCTAACCTTTTATGTCCTCGGAAGTTACTTCGTGATTTTCCTTGTTGGCCTGAATCTTCTCTATGAGATGCTCCAACCTACTACTGTTGCCTTTGAATAGCATGATCATATCTCCAAGTCGGCCTCGAGCCGCCTGCCGGTGCCGAAGTATTCGCTCACCTAACTCGCGCACTTCGGTTTGTCCGCTTCGGTCGCCGATTGCCGCAGGTGCATCAGTTCCAGTTTATTTTGGCATTTTTTGCGGGTGCATTTACGTGAGTGCGAATTAATGCACGACGCGTGGCCGACAGGTGCCGCTAATTGAAGGGGCGCCTGTCGCGGGCTGCGCTTCGTGCGCTTGCTCCACGCCAATTATTTGGGTGCCTGCAGGCTGCTGGCTTAATTAGCGACAATCATGTGTGGCACGCACCTTTACTTCCCGATTACAGATGGTTACAAGTACCGAGGTGAATCCTGTCGTCGGGTGGTATAATGAAGTAGTTTGCGTGGTAAATATTTCGAAGTGCAATGGTGCAACGGAACGCGCGCCAAGAGCGGCGTGTGCGGCGCGACTGCCAAGAGCGGAGCTCCGGTGGGCGAGTCGCGCCCGGCCGCAGCACCTCGGCGTGGCACCCTGCGCCCCGCCTGCCCGCCCCGCCCACACAAACTCCCCCCTACTTGCACCCACTCCCCCTTTATACTTATTCAAGCAAAGTCTCATTGTGTCTAAATACAGGACTTTAAACAAAGCACATCACACCATTGAGCCACAAAAATAATGTAAAGTAATTAAAAAATATTATAATAAAAAAAATATCTAACTAAGAAAAATCTCAGCGAACCTTCTTTAGGAATGCACTTCCCATTTTCGAGGAAAAGGAATCTGTTACAGTAAACCCCTATTAAGAATAGATAGGAAGATAGAAACTTTGTCTAGGTTCTCTAGTTTCCTAAAAGCTTTAAGACGTGTAAATAGCTGTGTAGATATTTGTGATATACATTTTATGCTTTAGCTATGTTTCCAAAAAAATAAGATTACTGAAAAGAAAACACAATGAACCACAGTTCAAGGGATCCCTTGAGACCAAGTGTCACATATTTGACGCATCATACATTTGTGTGACAGTCGCAAAAATACATTGTTGAAACTGGAATCCGTCTCAAGTAATGAATCGTATGACAGTAAGATGACGCTAAAAGCTTTTCAAATATAGAACGTGGAAAACTGGTTTTAGATTTTCCTCGATCCACCCACGGGCGTGGGCGCGGCCAATGGGCGCCGGCGCCCCGCGCGCCCGCTCTCCCCGTACCGCTTCACTAAACTTTACTAAACACGATGCACTGAAACACTTAGCCCTATGAACAGTTAGGCAAAATAAAAGGCTTTGTCTGATACATATTGTTCTATTTAGCAATTTAAATGATGATTATTGGCGATATTACAATACCTTCCTATCGCCAATCATGCCTTACCTAAAAATTACTTAAAAAAGTATAACTGTAACATAAGTTATGCAATTGATATTCTCATTAAACCATTCCAATAAAGCTAAACCTTTGTTTTAGAAGCACATTCTTATCGGTAGTGTAGTGGTTGGGATTCATTCAATTGCAAATAAGATTAAGCTATTACGCTGCCAACGATTATCTTAATTCTGATGTGGCTTAAAATATAATTTAGAATGAGTCGCGTTGGTCACCCGACGCGGTCTGCGGATTGCTCCTGAGGGGGCGATAGCGCGCGGCCTCCGCGGCGTTGCCTTTTAGTTGTGCATATATTAGTGAGATTACAGGCCCGCGACACAGCTGCTGTAATTTCAAGGATAAACTTCAAAAGTATATTCAAAATTTTGTAGCAGTGTGTTTTAGATTGGAATCAGCGGGCTGTAGTTATGTAATGTTGTTAGTTTTCTCAAATTTTGTTTGCCTAAACAATGAAGGATTTATAAATAGAAGAAGGTATACCTACCAGTAGGTATACCAGTTACATACTAAACAATTTTGTAGCAAAATTGCTTGCTTAATTCCCATTAAATAGGTTTGTGAAATAGGAATTAATGCATGTAATAAAAGTTAAGTTTTATTTTTACTTATTACTATTTTTCTTTATCATCCTCCGCGCCTTTTCCCAACTAAGGTGGGGTCGGCTTTCAGTCTAACTACGATGCGGTCGAACTTTGATATTTTACGTGAAGTGACTGCCATCAGACCTCCACAAGTACTAGGCACGGAGGGGTCTCAATGTGTTAAGAATGGTCACTCATCCTAGACTGACCTAGCTAGTGTTACTTAACTTTGTAATGTGCTAACCTACTCGGTTACCACTTAGCCACGAGTCCCTCTATTACTATTTTTCTTATCACTTTATCGTCACTACATATTATAAAACAAAGTCCCCCGCTGCGTCTGTCTATCTGTCTGTCTGTTCGCGATAAACTGAAAAACTACTGAACCGATTTTCATGCGGTTTTCACTAATGGACAGAGTGAAGTCATGAGGAAGGTTTTGATGTATAATTTATACCCGAAGCCGGGGCGGGTTGCTAGTAATCTCATAAGATTTTCATAATTATTACAACCGTAACCTGACTCTACGTTCACTTGTTGAATTTTTGACTTTTTTGTTGGCTTCACTTGTAACTAACTAACCATGTTAACAAATCTTGTAAGTCAATTGTAACCTACTTGTAACTGTTGTATCGAAATAAAACTCTAGGTATATGTAGGTATATATAGTTTGGATGACAATAAGTACTATTGTTCGACATCGAACTTAGAATCCGATCAATTTCTGTTGTCTCCTAGCTCGATAGATGGCGTTGGCGGCAAATTAGATCGCGATATGGTTTCGTTCACATTTTATGTATAAAAAATCAAACATTTTAACTACTGAAGAGAGCTTTGATTATATCTGCTAGCATTCAACAACACTGTAGTGACCTCTGTGGAAATATACGTGTTGTTTCGAGAAGCCGAGTATTATTTACCTCGCTTACCAACCCGGTCCATATTCACTATAATTTCACATCTTGGAGCTGATCTGATGATGGAGTCAGGAGGTGGATAGTGAAACTTTTCAGTGGCTACTAGTAAACCCCTCGAGTTTATGCTCATATGCTATATGATTCATTTTCACGTATCCAAATGATTGGGCTTGGTAATGATGGTCTGATGATGAAGCCATGATGTGAATAGTTTATACGTTATGTTGTTATTATCTGTGCCAATCTTTTTTTTTCTTCTTTCTCATTACCTGCTAATCAGAAGAAAAATAACATTCAAATCCTTCTTTAAAACAATTATCTCCTCTCTATGAGAATTATCCTTTCATATCTTTATGGTAAAAAAGTCAATGGAGAGTAGTGTATTTTTTTTTACTTACTTTTTACCAAGATGTTGTCAAACCGGTGCTCGCAAGCTATCGTCTTCCCTAACAATAAACAATCAAACATTTCGTGTAAATAACAGAAACTTGACAAATTAATGAACATCAAATATTTAGGAGACGTTCGCCGAATGGGATTGACATCGAGTTGTCGGGCGCTCGCGCCGCTTGATGCAAAAGGGTTACATTAATACTTAACGCGCCCACCTCACTCCTGACGCGGACGATTACACTGTCACCGAGCTAAATCTCCAGCTCTGAATAAAGTATTATGAAAAAGTGTTTCTTATCTACAGCCGGCATTGCTAACGGACAACGGTGCGTCTTGATGAGGGTCCAAACATTTTTACTTGGTATTTATTATTCATACCTACTTGTATGTATTACGATAAGTAAGTCATGCATACCTAAATATTGTTTATCTGTAGTTACATATCTATAACTGATTAAACTGATTAAATACAATAAGCGAAGTTACAATTAAACTAAAGTAAAAAGTAAGAAAACTGTTCCTAAAACCATTTCCTATTAAACCAGCTGAGACTAAAATATGCAGGATTTATAAATATAAGTAAGTATACTTACTTACATACTAAACATTTTTTGCCCTTAATCCCTTCAAATAGGTTTAAGTTATAGGAATTAATTCATGCAATGCAAGTTAAGTTCAAGTTTTTACTTTTACTTATTTACTCTTTTTCTTATCCATAAATTTTCATTAAAACCCTTATTAAACAAGCTGAGACTAAGAATTTATATTTATTCTATCTTGGGTTATGTAATTATAGGTAATCAAAAGCGAATATAATTGTTTTAGATTTTGATTACCTACCTAATAAATACAAATTCTGACCGTCTATTTACAAGCTTAATATGTTGCATTTAAATAACTATGTAGTTTTTTATAGCATAATGGCTAAGGCGTCGGACTTGCGATCGAGTGGTAGCGGGTTCGAACCCCACACAGTGCAATACCGACGCGAACCCACTCCTAACACAATCATTCAGCTTAGCTGGAGGAGTTAAAACGATTAGTACAAAAAGTGTCACTGAAGAGACCAAAGAAATTTTAAGTAAATGTTTGTTAACTTAATGATACATATACCTATCTACTAATCATAGATTTAATGTGTATCGAAACCTAAAAAGATGTATAGAGTATATTTTTACGACCGTAAGTGTAACTTTGTTTATAGGTGTAAATGAACAAAGATTTCTTTATTTAGGTATTTAAACTTCATCCGTCATTTATCGAATACCTAAACGCGATCGCTAAACAAGGTAACATGAAAGTCCTGCATATTTAATGGGTTTGCCTGGCTCGTGACTGTGCGCCCCTGCTTCTTGCGAAGTAACTAATGTTCAACCCCTTGATTTGGACGTTACGAGGTGTCGCAAAATCTATCTCCCATCGCCTCATTAAAGTTTCACCTTTGTTTATTTGGAAATAAGTTTTCAAATTACGCGGTTCTTTAGTGATTATATATTTTTTTTAAATAAGTTTATTTTAGTGCCATTACGTACCTATACAATATGACTATACATAGAATTGCACCTCAATTTCTCTTTTCCTGTCAGTTGTCGTTAGCATGATGGGAGAGGAAAAATTAAATAATAATAACTTGAACATCTCTCACACGGCCGTCTCTGATCCCAAACTAGGCAGAGCCTGTACTATGGTAACCAGACTGCTGGTAAATATACTTATATATTGCTAAATACACACATATTATAGATAAATTACACCCAGACACAGAACCAATGATCATTCTCATCACACAATTATTTGTCCTGGGTGTTAAGCGATTCTACGACCTCTGTGGGTCAGCAGTCAGGACCACTAGACCAACAAGCATGATCTGACAAGAATAAAAATTAATATGCGTTTTCATTTACATTTAGATCCTAAAAAAAACTGGGTATTGCAGATGTTCTTTTTTTGGGCAACCGGACCTGAAGTATTTCCCTTATTACGAGATGAAGTTTACAATGCCGTGTGAAACTAATACCACAAAAAATATTACCCTTCCTTAGCAGTCGGATAATAACAAGACAAGGTATTTGAACAACTACTATGACGTAACCAATGATTCAACCTGATTTCAGAATTTTATGACTCCATTTAAACATAGAAATCTATACATAATAAAAGCGAGAACGAGAAATACAACACGTATACCAGCAAAATCTTTAGATACCTACCTACTAAAAAGTATTGGCCTGACAAGAGTCATGACAGGTTGTTATTGCACCATACACATTGAATATCATAAATGGTCCTAATTACCCTAATAGGAGCATAACACGATTTGGCTAGGCTTGGATGGGGAGCGCGGGCAGCGGAGCTAAACTTAAACCTGCACTTGGTTTGCAATACGCAACGAGAAGCCATGGAATGAAGGTCGCCTTTTCAGTTACTCGGAATACAGTCTTTCAAATAATGAAAAAACTCATCTTAAAAAAAAACATAATTACCAAGTTTCATCAGCAAACTCACAACATCCTAAAATATTTATATCTGTATTTAAATATTTATTTCCGACCATGACATTGCGTTGTCAACAAACACCCAAATATTTTTTGTTACTACCTGAGTCCCAAATCTCGAGGGGCGCGCCAGAGTGGGACACGGGCACACGTCTGTTCACGTCCTAATAAATCAACGGGACAGACGTCATTCCAGTGGATTAGGCACGTCTCTATTCTCCCCTTTGCGTCACTTTTTGCGTCATACGCCTATCCTATAACTCTATCACAGGCTTATTTCAATATTCTTTTTTGTTACGGTGTGTTAAAAATTATGACAAAACGATTCCATTGTGGTTTACGAAGTGTTATAGCATTTTTAGGACACTGATTAATAGCGATGACAGATTTTTAAATGAATAATATATCGTAGTATTGTAATAAAATATGATCATTAATTTTCCTACATGATATCTTGAAATTTATTTTAAAGTATACACACGGTATATATACATATATATATATATATATATATATACATATATATACATATATATATATATATACATATATATATATATATACATATATATATATATATATATATATATATATATATATAAGAATGACCAAATATAGCATTAAGGTATTACAATAGTGTAACCGAAGTTAGTGGTACTAATAATTATATAAAACTGTGATAAACATAATTTGTACCTGTTAAACATTTTACTCTTGCTCATTCACCCTTCTAACATCAAATTAAGATAAGATTTTTTAGATCCCTTAATCAAGTTCTTAGAGTTTAAGAACTGGTTTCCTTCCCAGTTTTTATGTTTTCTTAATTTTAATATAAAAGCAAGTTCATGGTTTATTTTCGACATAATTCGGGATTTTTCACAGTATCGGAGGAGCGTAAAATGAAGGCCACACAGGACAAACAAATCGATGGGGGTGACGTTTTTTGTGTAGATTACGGTACGAGATAGTGGTGGCAGGGTGGTCTGTCACGCATAAAACCACTTCACCCAAAACACTCGCTTTTTTTCACAAGAACTCAAAATTAAACTAATTGCCTGTTTTTAGCGAGCAAATATTTGGGTAAACATAAAATTTTAACAACAAAAAAACAACTTCAAAGAAACTGATTCTGAAAACAAAATGTTCTAAAAAGTAAAATAATATATTTTATCCCCTACTTTAGCGGTGGTATTTTATCTTCAAATTTAAATGAAACCAAATAACAAAAGAATTTTTCAAATCGGTTAATAGATAAATCACGGAGTTTTGAGGTAACAAACTTACAATACCGAACCGAATTGAGAACTTCATATTTTTGAAATCCGTTAAAAAATATAGTCAACTCTGTTATCTCTATTGGTTTCAATAAAACATGGATTTTCACATTGCCTCTGACATTATATCTCAAAACTTACGGTATGATTAATGGGTATTTAATTATTCATAGACGTTTGCTTTCTTGTTTCTTTTTGAATTATGTTATGTACTCATAGTTTTCATAAAATAGGCAAATAGGGTAAAAAAATTATAAAGTAAAAAACCTTTAGTAAATTAATGTCTGCTAACTAGCTACTGTTCATTTTAACACAACAGTCTTCAGAGTAGCTAGGTGCTAGGTTATTAAATGAAAACTGTAAATGCATAAAATTGGTTGACCAAAATTCTCCGGTGCTTAAACATAAGTGTCGGGATTCCAACACGAGCTTGTAATACATGTAATAAACACTCTCGTCCACAAAATGTACCCTGATATCATCAGCCGTGCGGCAGCCGGCGTGGTGGTCGGCCATGCTTCATGGTTTTTTATTCACATAAACTCATGATTTTTCCAAAATGTAAGAATACACTCCCAAAGTACGCATATCTCACAAGATGTACCGCCTTAAATAGTATTTGTCTTTTATTTAAATTTCTCATAATCGCTTTCTGTAGTAGCTACAATAATTAAATCGTTTTATGCCGCGTTCCTATAATCAAGAAACGATTCGTTTTGTTTACGGACGGTAACATTTTCGTTGAAAATTCAACGAAATTTTACTGTCCTTAAGTAAAACGAATCGTTTCTCCATTATAAGAACGCGGCATTAGTGAGTCATGGCTATGGCAGATAGGTATCAATAGGAGCTACTATAATTATGTCATTAATGTGAACATAATAATTATAGATTACCTACAAGCATCATACGATAGACAAGCTGGATAACACATTACGCGTAACAAAACTGGGAAGAAATGACAGCTGAATAGTGCCTATATGAGAGGCGGTGTCACGTCCTGCGGCGATGGTATCCCTGACGCGGTCTCTGTGAGCGCAACATCTTACACGAAATGGGTCAATTAAGACGTGGGAGTGGAGCCATACGTGACCGTAACGCCTGATCGCCGTACATGATATGACGCTGTGCTATGCTACGTTTCACGCCTTTAGTATCGTAAACTGCTGCTTGACACGATCTCGTATCTGTCTCGCTTGTATGTGAGAGAGATATAAACTCCATCTTGCGCATATAACTCGACGATATTTAAGTGATTTTATTTGGGTGGTTAAATACTGTACTTAATCACTTGTCGTCCATTAATTTCTCCACTTGGATAAAGGCCCTTTTCAGTTAATAAGACTGGGCGTGAACCCAATTTCTCTTCCGATTCCCAGCAACAATGAGAAACAATAACTGTGAGTTACCACCCTTTTCAAGTAGTGAACACTTTTGTAAGTAAATATTAGAAACTGCTAATTTTACATTGCCAAATGCTTTGCTTTTTTTGTGATGGAGTGAAGTTTTTTAACCACAGCGTTTCCTTAGTAGCAACAAATAAGGTAGTACTCCGTGGGAAACTGTTCCGCAGTAACAGTGCAACAAAACATTTAGTCGGTCGGCATGAGCGTGAGCGCGGTGGAACGAACCGAGACGCATGCCCGGCTTGGTGACAGTTCCGCGCGACCTCAGCGCCTACTACACCGAGGTCACCTCTTCGCCCGAAACTATTGTAACCAAGTCTACTTTTAAAACGAAACTCTTAATTTAAGCTCAATCAAGTGAGCGCTAACTTTGCCTCCACCTTAGATCTTACAGACATCTTTAAAATAGATATTTTTTCAATAAGTATAGTTCTGTATCGTAATTTACTTATACACATTATAGGGCCTAAATCACACACAGACTCGATAAATCCACTTGCAAATTTCATTAATTTTTGTTGCATATGCGCAACACTTAAATCGTTCTAGCGGTGGGCAACTCCAATCCAATCACATCCTTCTACATAGACCTAAACCTTATATGCGGCAGGACTATCAAAATAATCTTTGCGTGTTAAACTCACTTCATGATTAGATCCAAACGTGAAATGTTGCAGATATGTCTATGCGTTTGCCAACACGACACTTGAACACAAAGATTGACTTCACAGGAGAAATATAGCGGAGAAAAATATGCAATGGCTTATTCATGATTAAATGCGGTATCAGTCAATTGATATGAGGAAATAGGAATGATAACATATGTTTGGTATTCGCTAAACTTCAGCAGAAAAATAATAAATTAGAATTAATTTGTGTTCAACTTTCGTGACGCGGTACACGTTCTGATTGTATTCATGATTACGTAAGAGATTAAACTACTTACTATCAAAAGACTATGTCGTAAAGACATGCCAAATAAAAAATATACAAATGGAACCGTGGAAAGTAAACTGGGACACTATTAAATAAACAGTTCCTTGTTACGTTATACTTTTCCAACAATAGATATTTGGGTACCAAATCAATTTATTGTAAAGTAAGAATATCTGTTAAATAGTTATCGCTTAGTCACAGTAGTGACAATAACGAATCTGCGACAAATACAGTTGTTCCCGTCGGCCATGGTGCGTTCGTGATCCGCGATTGTCACGCCACCACGCCGCGTTGCAAGACTTTTTATCACCTATTGGTGAGTTATGCCGAATTACACTCAACGACCCTTAATATCACGCTCTCGATTACTACCGTTTTACTTTATTTCTACAGAAACATAAACCCAACATTATAATATTCATTGGCCGTTCAAGCATGACGTAAGCAAACTTGAATGAAGAGGAAGTTTCATATAGTATAGTCTCATAAGAGCAGGAACGCAATGCCAAGATTGCATACTACTTAGAATCAAAAAATTGTAGGTTAGAACACATACTACTGACATGAACCCACATGTAACTGTAACATTTTTTGATTTACGAGATATACATAGATAGAGATATACATACACGTGGATAATGATTGATCTACTGGTAGCTTTACCTATTAAAATCACTATAAAAATTCTATCGAATTCTAGATACATTTTATTATTTGGATGAGGAGGATAAAACTCTATTACTTTTTCATAGGTTTTTGAGGTCTACATTAGATAGTTTGTCAAGTTCATGTTTTTGTCATAAAGTAACGTAACGTCCGGAGTCTTGTTTTTTATTCCCGCTGAGTGCAGATATAAAATATTTGCTTTCGCCTGGGTGTTCACATATATATACTTAATATATGTATGTATTCATATGTTTATGTTTACAAAAAAAAACATGTATGTTAGCATTTTAACCCTAGTTTAGCTATACTTATCTTGTTTCTAGACAGCGCTGTATATTAAAATATCAGAATATTATTATTATCATCATACATCTTTTATTTTACCGTATTAGCTCAGTTTCATGTACTTTCTAAATGTGTCTTAGTGTCAGTTATAGGTATGTAGTTAAGTGCATAATTGTACCCTGAATGTTGTTTGGCAAAGCGGAGCTGTATACGATTTGTAAAATATTTATGCGGATATGATGATATCCGAAGAGCGAATCGGCACGTAGTTCCGGCAGCTAGTGGCGGGCGCAGGTGATGCTGCGGTCGCGCTTCGGTGGTGTGCCCCAGCACCTGCGCTCTACGTATCGATAGCGCTAATCGCAAGCAATCATCACAACAACTCAACGATTTGATACCGTTTGGCAGAACGTGCTGACGGATACTTAGATATAAACGTCATAGACACGGTATTATTAAATTATTGCTATAATATCTGTCATGGCAATAATCACAGTGCTTTTCAACAATCGTGTTTTCAAATGACTCTGAGCACTTAGTCTGCATGAGAGACTTAGAGGTAAGACAATGAAAAAAACCATCTTATTTTAGGAACATTTTCATAAGTTGACTTCATTAACCAGGTTTCAGGTAAACCACGTCTATACTACCGATTATAATAAAAAAGATAATTATATATTTTTTCCAACAGCGTACCTACTCTTTGAAACGTCAACATAATCTGTAACTATTTATAATTTTATAATTACTTAGCAATTATTTTACGTTACCAAGATTTGATAGTAAATATGTGTAGTAAAATTCTTTAGTTACCAACACCCTAACTAAAAAAAATGTAATATAGTAAGTGGCGATCTATAAATGTAATATAGTCACCCTTACAGGATACAATGCAGCAAAAGCTTTTGACTAGCGAAGAGAAATTTCTTCAACCAAAATTATTTGCATAAAAGGAGTTTGAATTGCCCTAAGACCGGTACCTACAGGAAGCTTGGCCCTCGTAACTGGGCGGCAGTGGGCCGTGCGTCCGGTCGCTTCACTCGAGTCCACGACTAGATGGACTTCCGCCTTTTAACTGTTCTTACCAGAGTCGGGGCCATTTCATTTATTTATTTAATGTATAGAAGAATCTCGTAAATTACTCCTGATTTATTATATCTTTGGCCATTGTTGAACAGCTCATAATTTTCCGAAACCCGTTGAAATACGCCTTCATAATACCTTACATCGACTATTATTAGTAGAATAATAATAGTCCAAATAAAGTTAGTTAAATAAAAGTGTTTTAGTTTACAATGAGCATTAAAAACATTTTCGTGAACCTTGACATTTTAGAGAAAAAAATATGTAATTATTTTACTACGTTTCACTTGTCTAGTAATTTTTACTCTTAAACACATCCAGTAGGGATGAAAATTTAAATCAGGGAAATTAATAAGGTACTGTTCCCTACTACTAACATAAGAAACAAATATGTAAAAAAAAACAAATTTAGAAATTGGGTCATTACTAGTCGTACATAAAAATACCACATGTTCTATGATTGACTGTCCAAAAAATACCTATTCAATGAAAATCTTAGAAATTATTGCTATCTACAATATTGAAATTGAACAGAACATCAAATTATAAACTAACTCAAAACTGGTACCAGTGAGCGACTGCGCGCTTAAACAATAACAACAATAGACGTAAGACGGGCAGGAAATGCCGGGGAAGCCAAGATGAGGCTCGAAACTATCACGCACAATAGCAATAACAAACAAAGGAATTGCTAAGACAAGCCAAGACAAAACATAGCCAGACTGTAAACATCTTCAGAATTTGCTAATTACATGTTTACGTTAAAAGATGATCAATTGTTAATTATCTTATTCCAAATCAAGTAGATAATTGGTTACAGCTACAGTCTTCTATTATTCAATGACACACAACCTTCACCAGTAAAACTGTGACGATAAAAAGCACCGACACAAAATACTCAATTTAACACCATCGATTTAAATCTTGGTAAAATAGGCATGAAAAAAATTGAGGAAGTAGCTCTGATTGCCACACAGACTATATAATAGCTTGCTAATCGAAACCTGATAACATTTAAATTGATCCACATTGGGGGTGAAAGGTGATTAGTTGCGCACGCGCCGATGAAGTCGTCACTGCATCGTTTAGTCGATCACCTGCCTGATGATTCTTCATACCGCATCCACCTGGCTGAAAGGTTTGCGGTTACCGAACCAAGTTACTCTTTGATTACTTATTACTAACAACCAATTTGAACTCTCCAACTATGAAATTGTGTGAAATCCAATTTAATAGATCAATTTTGTGGTATTGTCTCTGTCATATGACTAGGTAGATTTATAAGATGTTGTAATTTTGGTTTACAAAAAGTCAAAGTACTAAACTAACTTCTCGTATAATGTCCATCTTCAGCAATAACTTATTATATAGGTTATTATACACCTCGGAAGTTTAGTGTTGGGATGCCACACGTGTACCGTGTGGCATCCCAACACTAAACTTCTCGGTTGCAAGTAGTATACCTTGTCCAATAATATGCTACTGTTGCTTCATAATATTAAAAGCATTCGATCATCTTCATTTAAAAGTTACTTCTTTTGCATCAACAATAGTTAGCGTCAAACTTCTAGTTTACATTAAGTGACGTCAGCCTTATTTTATGCACAGCACATTACATGACGACAAATAGCCAACATCTAAATTGATTATAAATGATAGAATCATGGCTTTTAAGTCTGGTCATAAATTTTGGAGTCTTCAAGTTGTAAGTTTTTTTATTGTAATGCTAATTCCACTTCTGAAAATGCGTCTATATTAATACGTTAACATTTTTTAACTTGTGACACTTCTAATACTAAGGACATGCAATTATTCTCTCAAATATTATAACGAGGAGCTATTAATTGTCATTGAACCCATTTCAACTATCATGCTAATTTCGAGTTGCCGCTATACTCTGAGTAAAACAAATACGCACTCAAGTGTAACGTAAACATAACTAATAAAAGTAACGTAGAGAAATGTTACGATACTTAAACATGTTAATAAATGCTATAGGAAATCATGTGTTAGTTGGTACAAAACGAAACGTTGTGTAGGACGCCCTGCGGCCAAGCAAAATGACGATCTGCGCAAAACGGCGGAGAAAAACTGGATGAGGAGAGCTGACGATCGAGCTCAGTAACCTTAATTAGGAGAGGCCTATGTTCAGCAGTGGATAATGAAAGGCTGATGATGATGATGATGGTACAAAACCATGATAAATCAATCAAGGATTGTTTTAAACGATAAGGTTAATTTATAGAATTAATATTCTATTACTACGAATAAGAAGTAGAAGGTAAACAAGCGTCTACTAACTTGATATTAAAAGGTAGCCTGTGCCTTTAACTCTCAATATCAGAGGTGTTACTGAGACTTTGATGACGATACCCCCTCGCCAAGGAACTCTGTCAAGTCTACTTACCAGCAAGAACACAATGCTAAGTAGCGAGTGTTATTTAGTTGCGGTATTCTGTGAGATGGATTTACATTGTCATTTGTATTGCTATTAATTTCTACACGAGCGGTTTATGCGATGTATCACATTGACTGTCGAGCAAGGCGAAAACCTAGTAAAAGCTAGCTACTTTTTTATTTAAATATATAGGCCCGCAAGAACTTAAAAGCTCTCACGAACTATGACTCATACCTCTAATGCTTTCGTGTACTCAAATACATTATATCATTTTAAACCAGTCTCCCATTCTAAGAACTCTATCTAACGGGTTCAAGTATAATTATAATATTTCCATTTTTTTCAATTGTGTGTTGAATCGTATTCAGAAACACAATTCAATGAGAAATACGTCGAATCTTACAGTGAACGCAATCTTGACCACAATGACGATATTTGATGAGTAATAAATATGAATGCGCTAATTTTCTACTGGTGAGTGGTAGAAACATGACTTGTACGTTTGGTGTCACCACAGCACCACGAAACACAATAATTATGCGTTGAATTTGGTTATCTGTTCACATAAAATCCTCTCTGAATGCCTCCTTGATGATGTCTGTCGCAACGAGGTACGAGCACAACCTTACACACGTCGTTACATATATTACACACATCACATTAAAACCGCAACATTATGAGGTGCTCTCCCAACCTGTACTTTGTCTGTGGCCACATTTACTTGCACATGCATTGAATGTTGGTAGATTTCTCAAGGCCGGTGCTCTCTTGTAAGTACAGCAAGGTTAATATTTGTTACAAGGATATGATTTAATATAAAAGCCATATCGAAGTTTGCTGAAACTTGGCAAGGGCTGCTACAGTTTTCCCAAGCCTCCTACGAATGTAAGTGCTCAAGTTTGTCTTTTTACAATATTTTTTTAAGTGTCGGTTATTGTGTATACATATGAGTTTAAACTGTTTTTATAGTAAAGACATCTAGAGATGAAGATGATAAAAAGAATAGAAAATAAATTTAGAATAATTATACATATTTAAACCTACAACCAAATTCCTTGTACCTATTAAAATCAAACATAAAAACATTTGGATTTAATGTACAGCATGTTTTTAAAAACTTATGATTACAATGTTTAGAATATAAATGGAATCTAAGAGATTGAGTCATGACATTATTATAATTTTAAGTTCCATCGTAATGCATAAAAAAAAGAAAATTATTACATTTATTAAAAAGGAAATACAAGTATATACTTTTAAGCTGAATTATTCTCTTTTTAAACCAGCACCCATTCTTATGACTCTCTAGTTGCTACGAAGAGTCAAGCGATCGAATCAAAGCGGATGAGCATCCTACTCTTGGGTGGTCGGACCGTTGCCGCGTTGCAGTTCATTTCACGCATTTTAGTTGATTGTACCATTACGGTTCTCATTTATGAACTTTATCTAGTACTACTTAATAATTATGTACTAATGTTATTTGATGACAAAAATATTGATAAATGTAAGATACCTACAGCTCAATCTCTAATTAAATAATATTGCATAACGTATTAACTGTGAATAGGCTCAGCAAACGTCTTGAAGTCTCCAACGTCTCCCGCTATAAAGTTAATGTGAGAACATGAGATATTACGCTAGTAATAATAACTCAGTGTGTGAGAATCACTTATTTTTCTTACCAGAAGAAGTAGTACCTTGTAATTGCCTTGTTCTTGTTATAGTAATCCTTGTTTAAGAGCCAAGCCTGATTTAAGACTATCAGATTTGGTGAGTTTGAATGAAATGTTTTATCATCTTTAGAAGTTTTTTACTCAGCAACTTTGGACAGTGACAACTTAACTATTTGGTATCAATTCAATTCTTTATATTGCACTAGCAACCCGCCCCAGCTTCGCACGGGTAGTAGAGATATCTTCAACAATCATAATAATATTTCAACCAATTTACACGTTAGCAAATTATACAATTAAACCTTCCTCATGAATCACTCTGTCTATTGGTGAAAACCGCATGAAAATCCGTTCAGTAGTTTTTCAGTTTATCGCGAACAGACAGACAGACGCGGTGGGGGACTTTGTTTTGTAATATGTAGTGATTCCAAAGTGTTTACATAGGTATTTAACTTAATTAACCGTGATATCAATCTATGAAGTTGTTCTCTAGGTATGTAGGTTAAGAATCATAATAAACACACAAAACACTAATTTCACGCAACATTGGTATTTAATATATACTAATTTTATAAAGCTGAAGAGTTTGTTTGTTTGTTTGTTTGAACACGCTAATCTCAGTAAGTATTGGTTCGAATTGAAAAATGCTTTTTGTGTTGTAGGTATAGTCCATTTATCGAGTGAGGCTATACGAGGCTACACTGAAAATTTCGGGAATCAAGGAAGTGACAAAACATTACTATTTAAAAATGTATTTATTGCTTTTCGAAGTATTCTCCGCGAAATTTGACACATTTTCCATACGATGGAACCAATCATTGAAGCAACCATTTTATTCGGAAGTTGGGGTCTCCACAATGACCGTTTTGTAGGCGTTCACAGCTTCTTCAGGTGATGAAAATCTCTGAAAACGCAATTTATTCTTTATTTTAGGGAAAGTATAGAAATCATTAGGGCTTAGGTCGGGTATGGTCTAATAATTCTATGTTTTCTTGCTCTAAAAACACTTTTGTTCTGTGCGCGGTGTGAGAACTCGCATTGTCGTGATGGAGGATGATGCGGCGGTTGCAGTTCTCTTTACGGAGTTCGGAAACGACCTGTGGCAAACAAATGCTAGCATACCATTCTGCATTAACCGTTCTTTGTCCCTCAAGAGGAATAGTCGCAACATGGCCGGTTTTAGAGACAAACGTGGCCACCATTTTTTTTGCAACACTCCGTGAACGAACAATTTTAGTTGGCTTTAACTCATTTTGGAACACTCAAACTCGTGACTGACTTTTTGTTTCGGGTTCATACGCGTATATCCAGGATTCGTCACCTGATACAATGTTGTATACAGCATTTGAGGATCCTGCGTGGAATCTTTCGAGAGTTCTGACGCACCAAGTAACGCGAGCCGCTTTTTGCTCTTCACAGAGCAAATGCGGTTTCCATCGGGAAAACAACTTTTTTACACCTAATTGTTCATGCAAGATAATTAGTATTTGACTCATGCCAATGTCTAAATTTGCCTGAATTTCGCGGTATGTCACATGTCGATCTTCCTCAATCAGCTTACGCACAGCATCCACGTTTTTTTGGGTGACTGCAGTTTTTGGACGACCTTGACGGGGATCATCACTGAGCTTGCCACGTTCACGTTGAAATTCAGCAAACCAGCGATAAATTGTTTTTTTGGATGGGGCTTCATCACCAAATGCAGAAAGCAGCCGGTCAACACACTGTTTTTGTGTTAAACCACTTCGAAAGTCATAATAAATCATCGCCCTTGAATTTTCTCGAGTCAATTCCATTTTCTCAACGACTAAACAAGTTTGAGAAGACCTTGTGAGAAGACCGAGAATCTTTTTTTAAATAAATAAATGGTATTCGATTTTTAAAACCAAGGAGTTTTCAATTAAAAAGATTTTAATATGATAGGAATAGTGGAAATATTCCATTCCCGATACTTTTAGTGCAGCCTATGTATAACATCAGTTCAAACATCACTTCAATTTTTTCCCTTTAAAAGTTCTAAAAAGAGTCCACGACAGCATATGTCTATGTTTTAAACTTTTAAAGGGAAACAATTCCGTCATAAATGATTTTTGCGTAACTATATCTAACCGTTTACGCTGGCGCACGCAACGAAAGCTTTCAAAAGGAATAATTTTTCTCGTTTTTGCAACATTTTTCATTAATGCTCCGCTCCTATTTGTCGTAGCATGATGTTATATAGACTTATTATTATGCCTTCCTCAATAAATGGACTATCCAACACAAAAACAATGTTTCAATTCGAACCAGTAGTTCCTGAGTAGTAAATTAACGCTGGTGAAACCGCGGTGCACAGCTAGTAACTAATATACGTGGCATCTTCGAAATAAAATCCTTAACAGAATTATTATCTTATATCATATTTATTTACGATGCACCGAAGAGCAGTAGTTTGAGCTTATAAACGACGATGTACTCACGAAACTACATACTCTTGAGCATCGTCGTAAAGTCGCCTACTTATCGGTTTTTTTAACCGACTTCAAAAAAGGACGAGGTTCTCAATTCGACTGTATTTTTTTATGTTTGTTACCTCAGAACTTTCGGATGGGTGAACCGATTTTAATGATTATTTTTAAATTTGAAAGCTGGTGCTTCCCGTGTGGTCCCATTTCAATTTGGTCCTGCTCTGACAATGGCATCATTGAGAAAACCATATAAGTCTTTTATGGAATAGATTTTTTTTTTAAGTCTGGTTTTTTTTTAAGAATTATATAGGATTCAATTGGATGAGTGTGCGAAAGCTCTCTTCGAACTAATTAAACCCTCACTATTCTTTAAGCAGACTTCTAGACGAAAACAGAGTTTCCATCTTTTCATTGTCGAAACACCAAGAAGTCGAACTAAACGCTTTGATAGCTCCATTTTAGTTCGAATTGCCAAAGTCTGGAATAAACTGCCAGCGTTTATTTTTTGAGGCAATTATAATCCTGGAACGTTCAAGAGTAGAGTGAATAGTTTTCTCCTGGATATAGGCGTGTACCATCTTCATCTTTATCATCATTTTCCATCAGGTGAGTTAAAACACAAATGTCTATTCCACTACCCAATGAAAAAAACATGATGGGAAACGATGGTACGCGGTAAAAGATGTTGTAGGTATAGTACTTACCTAAAACACAAGCGATATTACTAGACTAGTGCTTTACCAACAAGATACCAAGTGAAGGTATATTGACCCTTCTCAACAGTAGAAACTACCTATACGTAACTGCACTAGTAGTCTAGAACTATGCAGTTAAGACTGTGGTAATGCTGCAGTGAAGCTACGCAAGTACTTAGTGCTAAAAAGAACTAGACCGGTTGGCTGCAAATGTAACGATGTTATCTACGATTGCGGTTTGTTTGTAAGTAGAACTGATACATTCAATTTTTTTTTTAACAGGGCTTCCCTAACTAAAGTCTTTTGTACGATTTTTTGTCACACACGTTATACTACAATAACTATACTAAAACGTATACAAATGATAAATTGTTTTGTCACAAATTATCATATATCTTATTACTTTAAACGAGCAATTCTTGTATGTATGTATTTATTTATGTAAGTATAGATACATATTTATATTTCTGGTATCTCGGAAACGGCTCTAACGATTTTGATGAAATTTTGCATACAGATATAGTTTTGCATTTTAAGTTCAACTGCATGGTTTTATTTCCTAAAAACGCAATTTTACAAAAAAAAGTCTATTTTACAAAAAGCTACCAAGCGAAACTCGGTTTTCCAGGTACCTACTTCATTATAATGCAAGTGCAGTTAAGAATCCTAATGGCTAATATGTGCATACATACACTTCCAGAGATGAGTTTAGCTCATCGACTGGCACACTCCCAGTTAACAACGCTAGAAGGTACAGTGTTGTGTTTCGCTGGTGAATAAGATCATTAGAGCTCCATGGTATGGATAACGAGATCAGCAGCGCAAGTGACACCGCCGGTGTTGCAAGTTATTTGTATAAACACCGAGCTCTTGCCTTTTTTTAGTTGGAAACCCTCACGTAAGTTCGGGTAAATAGACCGTAATTGTTGTTGTTACTTTGGACCGAATTTTCCCTTGCTTTAACTTTTTTTAAATTCATGGATTTTGTTCGGAACCTTGAAACTGTTTTATGTATAGAACTGTACCGCTATCTGTCAATAATAGCTAATCTTCCGCAGCAAAAAGAGGGCCAAAGTTTTAACTTTCTGATCCTTTGAGCCAAAGTGGGCCTTACGGTTAAGTTATTAAACCCTATGAGTTACTGCACATAACTCAAGTATTGTAAAAGTATCCCTGGAACAGTATACACTAAGATCCATTCGTAATAAGTTGTTCCACTATTGTAAGGGTCATGGGTGCTAACTGGGTGCTCACGTGGGTGCAGCGGGCGGAGCGTGAGACCGCCCAACGCTACGCCCATCGCGCCACGCCCTGTTGCATCTCTACAAACACCATTTACGATCATCAATCTCAAATTATCTATAGGATAAATTAAAGCTAATTTCACTGCAATACTTCATATACAGGCTATAGAATTGAGAATTATCTTCTAGGTTTTAATAATTACGTCGCTGCACTACTACAAAGTAAAGTTTCAGATCACTTATAGAAGTTGCAAGACTTGCAAGTGGTTGACATGGTTTTCATAAAATGTTAAAGTAGTGGGGCATTTCAAAAACATGTCGCATTTCCGATAAACTGGTGTGACAACTCAAAAAGTTAAATTGTTCAGAATAAATAAAAATGTTTTCGTTATCTTTTGTATTTGGAATATCATGCACTTGTAACAAATAATGCGTAGATATGTGTGATATTTCAATGTGAAGCTTATAAAAGTGCTATTTAATGCTATTATTAATTGTTTTATATCACTGTTTTTTTTTTGTTTTTTTTTATTTGTAACTATTTTATCGAAGATTATTCAAGTAGGTATTTAAAATAAAATGTCGTATTCATGTGGTAACATTATTTATTTACACCCAAGTAAACAATAAAATTCGAAGCAGAAAACAAAAATCTAAACATTCTTACTACCTATCCTTTGTCTAAGAAAATACACTTGAGATTTTTATATTGTTATCGGTTATTATTAAGAGGTCCAAGATACAATCAACAAAGATATCAACTTTAATACGAAACAGTCGACATTATAAAAGGACGTAAATTAGTATCTCCTAAGTAAAATAATAAACTAGTTGCATTTTTCAAATGTAATGAATTCAAAACAAAAATAAAATCGTTATATCTTACTTACATAGGATACTTTCATCTATAACATATACTAACTTTTAAACTTTCGCGTCCCACCAGCTATCGAAATTATTATGGTCTGCCCCCCAACGTGCCGCTACAGTCAATTTAAATCAAATAGCCTCTTCTACTTACGATCTCACGAAGCATTTTGAGTCAGTATTGCGACCACTTGTAGGCAAAACACCGTCTTTTGTAAAAGACACGAGACTTCGTACATATCATAAAAGATCTTACTTTAGAACCTGATGACCTCGTGGTGACCTTTGACGTGGAGCAGCTTAACACCAATGTTCCAATAAAAGAGTGCTTGAACATAGTACTGCGAACTGCTATTGAATTACATTGATTTACTTGAACAGTGTTTAGATGCCAACTATTTCCTTTTCCAAGGTCAACATTGCCTTTAGATTGATGGTGTCGCAATGAGAAGTCCTGTATCAAAACACCGTTATATTTTGAAATGATACTATTTTCAAAATCATTTAGATAATGTTATTAGTAGAAATTATAGCATTTATAAAGGAAAATTTTAAGTTGTGACTATATTTGAAAACAAATATGTAACAAAGGTGTAAACTTGTACAGTATTAATTGGTTTTATTACACTATCACTTCAACCAAAAGCACAAAAAGCTGCCTATCACAATGTATCACACAATCTGAGATTGGTTCTGCACGCCGCACGTACATCTCCACTGCAGTGTAGGTAATACTGTGATAACTGCAATCTATTAAAGAATTAGTGAAGTTACAGTTCTTACTCTTTTTGAGAATGTGAAATGAGAAATAGCGATATTTGTTATTATGAAAACGGAACGCTTAATTGGATTTTTTCAAGTTATTACTGTATTTGATCGGAGGTGCGATGTGTGATTATTTATTTATTATTGAAGGCTATCTTGAAGTCATTAAACACGATTCTATCTTGATGATAAAATCCAAAGAACAACGAAGAAAAACGAAGATAAAATCTTGCGACGTGGAGGAGGACTCTGTACATCAGAGGCCTAAATGCAACATTGTACTTTGTGTATTGTTTCCTACGTAACATACTTACACCTACACCTTAAGTGACATACTCGTATTAAGTATCAACAAATCATAATAACAATATTCTGGGATGTACCTATTACACTGCGATATCTAACCCCACAGTAAACATAGATTGTACTATGGACTCCAATACGTGGAGGAACGTACTTAGACCAATTGAAATAGACATCTTTATGGATACAAATACAAGCACTGCGCGGAAAACGGACCTGCACCTCCTGAATAACAAAAATATCTGAAAAATCGTAGACCAGATTTTGTGGATAAAGTGCGAGTGTTGCTTTTTACCATAGATCAAGGAAATATTTAAGTAATCTGAAAATATATGCAATTTGAATCTATTTTAATAATAAATTTCTTCTAAAAAACATGAGAGACAACGCATCTGCACATAATTGAGTATGTAGAGTTGTTGTATGTATGTTGGTACATAGGTACCACACACAAATACACACAAATATGGAATATCTTTACACGTTTGAAACACACATGTACAGTGTGGGGAGAAATGAGTCTTGGTCACGGATTCTTAAACACACTTTTATTTGGTGTTGTTTTGTATTATAACTCTGCTGATTACGTAATTTTGATGTAAAATTTACACGGTTTATACACTGAGTTGTACCTAAACAGAAGGCCTTAATCGTGTTTGTTATTTCAGTTAAATTTAATATAGAATACTGATTAAAAAGAAGCCAAAACTAGATTGAGTTGGTATCTAAAAAGCGGCGATAGCTTAATGGCGGCTGAGGAGTCGGACTCGATTTGCGATCAAATAGTTGTGAGTTTGAACCCCACCCAGTACACCACCGATGCGACCCCTCTTCTAATATAAACAGTTCGTTAAGCTGGATGGGTAAGCAAGAATATAGTTAAATTAGCAATTTCAAAGCGAAGTTTACACATTAAGTAATTTCAAAGTAGATAAATAAATTGTTTTTACTCCCCACAGTAAGTGGTGCCATTACGTAGTCCCAACATTAAAATTAGCAGGCCGACTAACATCCATCGGCGATATTAACATGTTTGCCAACTGTGGGGGGAGACGGTGGGAGTCCTGTTGGAGCAATCTATAATCGCTCGCTTACAGAACGCATCAAAACATGTGCAGAAATAGATAGATAGATGGATATATAGGTACTCTTTATTGCACATCAAAAAAGTAATAAACAATCTAGAAATATAATATTAAGTAACAGTACAGGGAGCAATCTTCTCGCAATCGACTTGTGTAAGATCAAATGGATAATCAAGATTTGGAAGTTGTTGAAAGATAATTTAATGTATTAATTTTAGTTGTCTTATTAAAGTTAGACGAAGCAATAATGTGGTTGTTAAACTGATTTATATCCAGAAGCCTAGGAGATGATTCTTGACGCTGTTTTCCAACTGCTAGTGATCGCAGGAATTTCCAGACCTTAGCTGGCTTACCGGTTTCTACGGAGCTATGGATACGTTGGCGTTGTGCATTCTTACAATAGATGACAGCCTTTAAAACCAGTAGAAGTTGCATACTCTGCAGTTTGAAAATAACTTCATTAAATGGACCTCAAACATTCGGCTATATCAAGTGACTATAAGAAGTAAAAAAAATCTTCAAAAGGTTTTTACAAAGTTGGACACTTTTCATGTCGCAAATATCCGGAGATTGTATCGATGTACGATTTTATCAGAAGCATGTTTTTACTTGTCAGTGTAAAGCCGGAACTGAATCTCGAATAGTTGTACATGTATTATACTTTATATAACGATGTTATTTAATATGATTTGATTAACTACCGTGTACACAATGGGTACATTGTGTACTTCCAAAACTTAACATATTTCCTGAACGGGGACAAAATAGAGTTATTTTATTTTTACAGTAAAATTACACACAATCTAAACGAATGTTAATCCTGCTACTTATACCGTGTCATATGCCGCTCCTCGTATAGGGGCATAAGGTCGACAACGTGGTACCTTTGATGTTAAAAAGAATATAGCCACTGGTAACTGCTGACCAGATACTCATGTGACCCGTGTGCTTCTTGCTTTAAGAATACAAAAGCAACTGGGAATTAAATGCATTAGAATCAGTTTTCCAGTCTTCTTCACAACAGTAAAAAAGTGATAGGTATTGTAACCATCATACGTACCTAATACGTATCTACCACTATGAAAATTACTTGATGTATCCTTCTAACTCAAATCGAGGTACAAGTATAGATGCTAATGTAAACGCCTACTTCTAAGTGTTGTAATAACTAAAAATATCCTTCTCTTTAAAACTCATTACACTTTTACACCCTCACAACGTTTTCCTAATATCCTAAATTCAAAAACAAACATGTTGAGACCATAGCGCTACCAAACAAATAGAAATTGCGAACCGCATTTCATTTTCTCACGAACAACAGTTGGGTACGTAAAGTTAAATCCCACTACACTTTTCCTCACTAGAAGTTACTTTGTTACTAAGTTAATTCTGTACTTTTCCGGTAGATGTCAGTATTCAATGTTTGGGTTTCCGAAAGCTCCACCCTCGTTCAGGAACCTCCCCTAAACTTTCACTTTTCTCTCTTGTCGATAGAGCGCGCTACAGATGTCGTTCTTAAAACTCATATTCCTTGTGTTTTTTGTTTATCAACGTACGCTTTACAGATTATAAAACTGTTTGAGTTGAAACAGATATATTTATATAAATAATTAATTCCACGTAACTATATATAACAATAAAGATAAAGCAATACGATTTAAATAAAGCGATTATAATCAAGTAAATTCAGTTAGTGAAGTGGCGAGATCCACGAGTGGTAAGCGGCGGCGGCGGTAGGCCGCGGCAAGATGAAGGAGCAACTGATATCATCACAAAGTCTTTGCAACACTTCGCCGCCGCTGCGCGCCACGCGCCTTACATCAAATAACTGATAAAATAAGTACGCACATCTTTAATTTCATCTTCAGAAAGCAAAGTATTTAATTCTGATTAGTTCTTTTAAATTAATTAATTACCAATGTACAGGAATCTAACCCGAATATTACGGTTCCCACGCCACCACCACGGTCCACTTTCCCCGGGTGATAAACTACCTGCTGCGATGCTTTTGTCAAACCACAGCAATTTACTCAGTTTTTCGTACAGGGACTGCTGTGATCATTCAAGCAACATTTCATAGAATAATCGGCGAGTACTGTGTTCCGCTCTTGATCAAACAATATGCGCTTGCAAACGAATGATCGCTCAAGTTGAAAATCGATGTCTGCTTCGATTTCATGGCTTTGGTATCAGAAAGGTTGTTTTTTTCTTGCCGTATTAGTTTTATTGGTTAAATACATTGTTATTTTAGAGAGTGCTTTGTAAACTGAGTAACAAACTTCTCAAAAGCAAGTTTTATAACGTACACTTTTTATTACGATATTTTCATAATAAAAATTGTTATCAGTTTGTTTAAAAGACAACTCCGGAATTACGAATGATTCATGTGTCGCGAGGACATTCAAACAACGAACGCAAAGAATACCCACTCGGGACAACTATTAGGGGATCGAATTCCTTTTACTCAGCGCAGCGTATTTTTGAGGCGACCTTTTTAATCATTGCGCCATCCGTGCAGTCAAAATGAAAATAAGGTAATTAAAACTATGGTAAAACACAATATTATGTTCTACGTCTGTTATGGCTTATTTAAGCTATCAACCACTTCTAAGCTGCAAAATTGGTTTTGAAACTTTGGCATTCGGGTGTCCGATATCTCTGGCCATGCATAGTTAAGTGCATCAGTGTCAAGTGTCGACGCAATATCGGAAGGTCCCGAGAGAGCGAAGGTTGTCGATTTAACTTCTTGGCTGGGCGACGGCCGCTCGCAGAGTAAACAATCATGAGTCGGTTATGTTCACACCACACCGCAGAGTTGTTCATTCATACATATATAAAGAGGCTGTTGCGTCGTGTGGACTCGCTCCCTGGAGTATGCCGCGTGTCTTGAGATATTACTTCTTTCGCCACCATGACAACTTTTAGGTGAAATTCTGTTATTTTATTTAAAAGTTTCATCCGAAATTACGGTGGAAAAGGTTCGTGTGTAGAAGAAAAACTACAAATGATATTTTGTTGACAATTTATTTAACATATTTTTTAACAAAAAAACACTCAGTGCAATTTAATTTGGAACGTCACGTCGTTAGCACTGCAGCAAACAGCAACGCAATTTTTGGAAAACACGTTCGTAGATCGCGGCTATCTCCTCGTGGATGATCTTTTAATTGGCATATTGTCGTGGTCGTCATATAAGGTCATTTCAGGTATCCCCATAAAATAATCGCAAGGTTTAACGTCTAGACTCATCGGAGGCCATGGAACATCACCTCTGCGAGAAATCTATTTGTTCGGAACCATTTCTTTGACTATCGCTAAAGTCACGTGGGAAGTATGGCATGTTGCTCCAATTTGTGCTACCACCCGCGTGCCTCTCTTCCTAAAAGTTTTCAATAAACTAAGTGTTGCTATTTGCAAACATTTTTGGCCCAATCTGTATAATAAAACTTCAGGCATCTACTTTTTATTTTTAGTTTGTTTAGGTGTTAAACCTCAGCATTCAGTTCATCAGGTTAGTAGTACAAAATATCAATAAAGTCAATAATTGTCTCAGAATGTGACATCCCACTAATTTTTGTCCGGGGCTGCTAAAGTAATTTCGCTATCCCTCGAGAACAGTACTTTGTTTCTGGTTAAAAGTTTATTACGCTGTCCTTTTCTATACCTTACGCGTAATTACATAACATAACAGTAGTTAAGGCTTGAAAGCGTTGCAAACAAACAAGCTCACTTTCGCATCTACATATATACATAACTTATGCGAATAACTTACAAAAACATTTTTTTTTTTTTTATGGTATGGCAGACAGGTCAACTGATGGTAAATGACTACCGCCGCCCATGGGAACCTGCAACTCGAGATCCACAAGCACACACAGCTGGTTTTCTGTGAGGCCGTGGTAACGAGCGGAGTCGAGCCGGCCCATACGTGCCGAAGCATGGCTCTCCCACATAAAAATATTAGTTTTGTCGTCGCCACATCAAAAACTCTTATTTACTTTATTAAAATTAGGAACAAACTATAATAGATGCTAACACAGTTCACTATTTAATAATTATAAGTTAATAGACATTATTTTGACTTTTTATACCGGTACCGCAATGGTATTGGTCGATTGATAAATATTAATGAATAGTGGGGTTATAAAAAGGGTAGCAATAAGTTCAGAAGAGGGTCTGGAGTGCGAAGAGTGGTACGAACAACTTGGCAGTTACTGTAATTAGTGATTTTCATATTTTATATCAGTGGTTGTGAGAATGTTTCTAACATCAGAAGTGAGATAAAGAACGCGCCCCAAAAAAAGTGGTAGTAAGTAAAAAGTTTTTTGTGCAAGATTTTGCTATTCGTAAATTCTAACGTCCTCATCATGGTGTTCATCGAGCAATCGTGATGCAATGAGTATGCATCTAACAGTAAGTAAAAACGTTTTCAATAGTAATTTCCGAGTGTGTGTTTATTCTAATGTGGGTAGATGTGATAGAAGCAAATACTCGTACTATCGGATTCATTATTGTGATTTGTGTCTACAGACTGTAGTCATTCAGGTAGAAATACCTAATTAATAATTACCATTGTTTGTAGGTATCTATTGTGTTTAGACATATTGACAGATGTTGGTTATTTGATTTCATGTACATTCATACACTTATGCCTAAATCCCGAAGGGCTAGCCTATATAATTTGGTCCCACTTACGTAATAGGGGGCAGGCAACCCTATTGCCATCAATCGGGCCTTTTAGGAGTTGGATACGAAAATTGGGAGAACATTAAAAGGTAAAGGTAGGTAAGAAGGGAAGGCAACAGTAGGAAAGGGAAGGCAATAGTATTAAAGGGAAGTCAATTGTAGGAAAGGGAAGGCAATGGTAGAAAAGGGAAGGCAATGGTAGAAAAGGGACCGCAATAGTAGTAAAGGGAAGGCAATGGTAGGAAAGGGAAGTCAATAGTTTGAAAGTGAAGGCAATGGTAAAAAAGAGAAGGCAATGGTAGAAATGGGAACGCTATGGTAGGAGAGGGAAGTCAATTGTTCGAAAGTGAAGTCAATGGTTCGAAAGTGAAGGCAATGGTAAATAAGGGATATTGCTTAAATACGGATGGATTGGGGAGTGTAAGTTATTACTTATTTATATTATTGCTTGCTCGAGCAGGTCAGGGTCAACAAATCCACATTTGCATTTATAACGTTAGTTAGGATGAGTGTGTACTTCAAAATTTGTTCAATTTGTTATATTCTAGTAGGGAAAATACCCGTACCTTAATAATACGTGGACATTATCAAGATTTCTCTTTTTTCCAATGCAGTTAAATCTCACACAATTTAGAGTTGAAAGCTTAACTAGTATTTATAATTTACTAATTTGTTAAAAAATCTACGGATTGCAATCGGTACATGTATTTTATTTAAAATTAAGAAGGTATATGGATAAAATGAGATGTTGGGATATTTCTATATTTGTAGAAACTATCTGCCATAAAAACATAACTGTTAATACTTTGATTCCTTGGATTAATTTTTCAAAATGGAAAAAAAATGTGTTTTACGAGTTATTACGTAATTCGGACTTTGATTCGAAGTGTTTATCAGAAGTCCTAGTGGTAGGTACCTACTAAGACGAAAATCGAAAATGAAGCCTGTTTAAATATATGATTAACGGATATGTAAAAAAAAAACGAAAAACCTTCAAAGTGATGTTAATAACTGGTTTTTTGTTGATGTGAAGTAGTTGTCACAAAAAGTGTGTTGAACACCCCAATCCTGTTAAAAAGCTTTTAAAGTAGATTTATACTCTCTAATTTCGCAAAAGTAGTCTGTTAACGCATTAAGCAGAAATACTATTAGTTTCTGTTCTCCGCTCATATTAAACAAAAAAGAGAGAATTGGTTTTTATCAGTTCAATTGCTAGGTGCTAATGTTTTATTAGACACTTAAGTCAGGGCAGGCCGAGCTTCACAGGAAAGTGAAGGGAAAGGATCCGTTCTAAGTAAAGGAAGTACAAACACGTCGAAAACTTGGTCAGGCATAAAACGAACCAGTGACTATCAAACATTAAGAACAACATGTGCTAAAATATAGATAACTTGGACTAAATTAGCAAAACTGGAAGAAGACCACCTGAAATTGGATGGACCAGGATGTTGTCCGGTATTTATAAATCTGTATTTGTAAAAACTGCCTAGTACATTTTATGACTGTTTCATAATTTTGTTGATAGATTTATAGAGTGGGAATGAGAACATAAGAAAAACATGTATGAGATATAGTGTAGTACATTTGCTTCGGACGATACTGGGTAACCTATATGCTTGGCAACGGAATTTACTCGTGTAAAGTCAGATGTTGAGACCCGTTGTGATATGCAACTAGGGTTGGCCAAAGGCATCGCCTAGGGGAAGCTTCGGGTGCTTGACGTTGGCTGTATGACTGGCCACCGATGGAATAGTTATACGCGCACAAGTAAATTCTCCCAGCCAGATGTTGAGACTTGTTGTGATAGCAACTAGGGTTGGCCAAAGGCATCGCCTAGGGTAAACTTCGAGTCTTAACGTTGGCTGCATAACTGACCGCCGATGGAACAGTTATATAAGCATTAAGGTTCTAGTAGTGTCCGGGGAGTGTCTAAATGAAGCGAAGAGCTCTTTATCTACTGGCCGTCGATGGAATAGTAGATGGAAGAGCCCTCATAGCTATTTACTAACAAAAAAGTGATCAATGCAAAGAAATATATTGAAATAGATACAAGCTAATGATAAATACTTTGTCCTCAGCAACTATACCACACCATGACGCTATCCGGGACGGATGCGTACGCAGAATGGCCGTGTCGTCGCCACATCAAAAACTCTTATTTACTTTATTAAAATTAGTGACAAACTATAATAGATGATAACACAGTTCACTATTTAATAAGAATAAGTTAATAGACATTATTTTGACTGGTTATACCGGTAACGCAATGGTATTGGTCGATTGATAAATATTAATGAATAGTGGGGTTATAAAAAGGGTAGCAATAAGTTCAGAAGAGGGTCTTGAGTGCCAAGAGTAGTACGAACAACTTGGCAGTTACTGTAGTTAGTGATTTTCATATTTTATGTCAGTGTTGTGAGAATGTTTCTAACAGTTTGATTTTGCGATTTACAGTTATTAGTTTGATGAAATGCAATACGTGTACGGTGCGGTACGTCGAAGCAGCTGATTGCATAAATGTTGTTAAATTGATTACATTGCAGTTTTTGGCCGTATGGGGTATTTATTGATTTTTTTCTGTAAAATGTTCTGTTGACTTATGTCAGTAGTAGTAGTAGTAGTGTGATATCACTTTTAACCAAAAAAATGTTAAATAAAAAAATTATAAATTTTCCGACAGAAATTTCCAATGATTTTCCACTCAGAATCATGATCTGAATCTACACCCGTTATTAAGTTAGGATTATGTATAAACACAAGTGACCTTAAACTATGTGAACCTTCGTTTTGATATTCGCCTCGTATTGCTACCGCAATCGCAAATCTAGCGATGACCTGAATATGACGATGATGACGCCGCAACACAAAATGTCATAATTAATCATAAAACACAGGGTGTTTGAGCAAGTGACACAGTTTAGTAAAATTTTATATATTTGTTCGCTCTCACATACAGTTTAATAAAACTGAAATAAAATTTCATAACGAATTATTTAATCTTACATTTACTTACTTTAAAGTAGTTGATATCGAAAGTGAATATTTAGTATTTTAAGAAGTTTATAAGATAAGCTTTTACTTCCTTTTGAACAGTACTTTTTTTCTGGATACTCTATATCACTGGCAACCCGGGACAACGTGTAAGCAAAATGATGATCGGCTTTGTATTTAAGACGTGAAAGTGTACAAACAAACAGTCAAATCCTCGTTCGCATTTATAATATTATAGTAAGGATCTAGACAAATGTTAGGTAGGATTATGCGGTCAACGAGCGGCAAAGAGGCCAGTGTGTGAGTGCCTGCACAACGGTGTGTTGAAGTTTAATTGAACTGAGACGCTGCCGTCAACTGGGACCACACCTAGATTAGTCTAACACTCACGAAACACTATCATATAGATAGAGTTTTTCAATAATAGTCCAGCGCAATTAGGTTTACACCTCGGAACCCCTTTTTTGTTGAATTTCTAATGACATAAACTAAAAAGCTTACAGCTAATGATTGTTTTTAGACATGTGCCAGTAATATCAATCCATTTCAATCAGTTTAGTATCGTGTTTGTGTTTACGTAGAACGTTTTGGCAGCATTTGTTGAAATTCTCAATTATGTTCGTCGAAGACAACTACTTTTCAGGGTTGTTTGTAGTCATCGAGATATTATGTACTAGAAAAGCCACTCGGAACAAAATACATGTTCCGTTTATATTTGAATGAAAACTAAAAAGTCTAACTAAATCCAACAGTAGGTATTAACAAGCAGCGCTCTCGATCGCTTTTGAGCTGTAGTTTTCTCGCAAGCTGTAAGGTCGTAAGCACAGGGATTTTCATGGCGCTTACGCGTTTTACAGAACGAACTGGTGCAACGATTTGTTTTCACAGATTTAGCGCCAAGCCACAAAACAGAACGGACAAATAGTTTATACATAAGAAGCTTTATTAGAATTCAAACTCAGTAGATAGTACTTTTAGTAGTAGTTTTACCAGTTTCTATTTTTTGTAGAATGAAACGAGGTATCCTACTAATATTATAAATTTGAAAGTTTGTGACGATGTATGGTCGTTTGTTACTCCTTTACGCATAAACTACTGTATGGATTTTAATGAAACTTTACAATAATATAGCTCATACATCAGAATAACACATAGGCTATAATTACCGATTCGAAAGAATCTAAAAAAGAACCGGTTCTGTTATGCCCACGGTAATCAAATTAAATAAAGACAAACTAAATACTCCTGTTGTGATCGTGTAATTCACGTGTTATCTTGTTAAGTTAGTAGGTACAAAACTGGTGTCAGTTCTGTGTGCATTTTTTTAGAAAATGGTGGCTCTGCCAAGCCAACATTATAATTTTAATTTATTATTTTGTATTGGTTTTAGTCTGTTCTCTTACCGTTGAAATGTCACATCACTGTCTTTTTTTTCGCTCTTGAATTGCTTGTACACGTTTTTAAAACACAACTCGGCATTTTTTTCAATAATTAAAAGTAGGTGAATACGTTCGAACACTGCTGAGTGTAAACTCCAACTGATGTCGTTACGGTCCATGGACCGCAGTTTGCGTTACAAACTATTGCTTTGCGGTGTCTACTCTATACGCTAGTAATAATAACTCAGTGTTTGTAGTCCTTTTTATTCCCCGACGCAAAAGGGTGTTATGAGTTTGTTATAAGACTGTGTGTATCTGTGTGGTTGTCTGTGGCATCATAGCTCCTAAACATTTACTCCTTTTTTGTTGAGAGGAAAACATACAAAAAGCACAATGATTGATCACGGAAAACCGTGCAAGACCGTTAGTAAAAGACCCTAGCCAAAATAACAAAAATTTTAGGAACACCCAAAATCATATCATTAATCTTATACATTTTCGAATATTTTGTCACCCATCAAATATGCGACACCTGAACGATGTATTGAAGCGCGCTGTCTGCTGACCCCACTGGACCCTTTTACGCCTCTGTACTTCAGTCAATGATGGTTTTGAAGATACCTTAAAGTAAGTGTTCAGATATACAAATACGTAAATACATACCTACATACATTTTTAATACGATAACATTTGATTTGTATGATGTTTTTTGTTCTAAGCATGAATACGTCGTTCAATGTTCAGTAGGAGGTTTGTTTTGCCAGCTCAGACGTCCCTGGACCGCCCGATCCCTCCTGCTCCGCATTATCTTCCTACGATCTCCAAGCACTAAACGCATGAATACCCGGGACCCATTCATCTGCGCAATTCACCATAGAAACAATAAGCGTACCCTTCGCCGCGCCCTTTTGAAAGACTACAAAATGCGAAAAAAAAATTATTTTGTACGTACTTCTTGGGAACCCTTTATTACTGGCGAGGGCAATCGAATGCTTAAAACATTGCAATAGAATACGAGCCGGCAGCGGGGTGAATGGTGGCGGCCTGGCGGTACAATGAGGCGCGCAGCCCGCTGCCGCGGCTAGGTGTCGAATGTCGGACGCACGTCGCCCACGCCGCGCCGCCGCACCACCGCGCCTACCGCACCTCTTACCACCGACATACGATATCGCCTTTTTATTTCATAATTTCTACACAATAGAATCGCTGCAAAGGCGTAGGGTGAAGACAATGATCCCGGAGGTAGAAACCGCTCGGAAACCCTTTATATCCAATTTATTGTCTCATAATAAAATCGGGTGCAAATTAAAATATGTATTGAGCCCTACGACTGGTATTGCCAAGGTTTTTATAACCGTCTTTTTATGTTTTAAGTTTAAATAATAGATAATACATATGTTTATTATAAACTGCCCAAGCTGTAGTGAACACGAAGGTAGAGATCAAAGAGGTAACAGATGCGGTTAGGACTGTTCAAAAGAAATGGAAAGGATGTAAAAACAAAGGGTGCGTAAGAATGTGAGAGCTATTTGTCTTCTTATACTCTAGTAGATATAACGAAATTCAGTTTCATACAGTTAATGAGATAAGAGCCGAAAACAACTCGTCAGCGGCCACTAATAAATTGTAGGGGGGCTTATCGAGATTGGCGATCCAGTGTAATGTGTGTGTGTTTGGGTAATCAGATGTGAGCCGTCCAACTTTTAATTCCCCGAGATCCAGGCTGGTACGGGGCGGAGGGGGTCCGGCGCCAACGCCGATATCGCATATAAAAAGGTTGCGGATCGCTCGCTCCTCCATCCGGCGATTGGCTAGGCGGCGCCCGCTGTTCCCCAGGGCCCTATACGAGAAGCGAAATGGGCCCCAGAACACCCATAAGAGAGCGACCCCGCCCGCCACGGCCGAATAATTAGGGCTCTTTGTTTAGATAGCGGCAATTTTATTTGGGAGAGAGCGGGCGCTGGGGACGTCTTCGGCCATTCCAACCGCCTGATATTAATAAGAAACGTGTGTGCCGCTGCGGACTAAAACCATCGTTGAATGAAAATGTTTCTCCGATTTTATTTTCCCATGTCGAACAATGTTCGTTCCTTGAGCACCTTTTTAAATATTATTTACAAAATCAACAATCAACTTTACAATAAACTATCAATAGGATTGCAAATATTGATGGGAGTTTTATTACCTCTGTATTTTAATTACCGATTTATATTATGGAATTAACATACCGCTAAATGACTGTTGTATCACGTAGTTACAAGCAATTAGGCATCGTTGGCTATTCAGCTAGTGCACCACCTAGCGCATTGACTTAGCGTTATGCAAAATGAATAATGTCAACCGGGTTTTAAAACACAGAGGTGAAAAAATCCCTTCTATATTGGCATTAAGGTACAACAGTTAAGAATTCCAGATGTTTTGATAGAATAGGTAACCCATTATTTAATCAGTGGATTGATAGGGCTGGGATAAATACCCCTACCTACTGGAAATATAACTGACTAAAAGTCTATCTAACCCCTTCTCTGCCGTTTAATAATATCTGTAAAGACAAAAAATCTTATTAGATATAAGACTATTTTTCAGACTTTGGCAAATAAAAACAAGCGTTATTTTGGTATTGATAGCAAAAGTTGTGAAAGTGTGAATTACAACCACAAGTTCATAGCAAAAGAAAGGGGACCGTTGACAGCGGCAGGCAATTTCGCATAAATAATGCACAAACCAAAATTGGGATTTTGATTTGTTTTCTTCCTAACTTCTATTTGTCTTTAGCTTGAATGGTAAACACAAAGGTAAGGGTTTTCACCTTCAACTATGATTGTATGAAAAGTTCAAAGCTTAAATTTTCATTCAGCGTTGTTGTTAATGAAGTGGAAAATTAAATTACTCTGATTAGAAAGTATCACAGGTGAAATGAACAGAACAATTTTTCACGTTTACAAGTAAGGAATATTTTTTATAAAAATTCTAGACAAATCCTAAAGAAAACTAAAGTTGTAAGTAAGTAATTAAGTAACAAAAAGGTGCTATATTTAAATTTATGAATGTTTTGTTGTTCGCTTTAAAAAGAAAAGATGAAGCTCTATTCCATGGCCTTAGTCAAACAACGCTACAAAGTTCGAATCATCATTAACATCGTGTTGTCTACGTGTAATTAATATTTTATTATAAGTATCATTCTATTATATTTATGACAAAATATTCTTTAAAGAATTTCAATTGTGTTTCCACTGTTCGGTAGAACATGATTAATGAATTAATTCAGTCAAACTCTAAGCAAATATGTACCAATGTACCTACACTAAGAAGTTCCTGTAAATTGAAGTCTAATAACGACCGTTATTATTTAATTTGCCGCTGAAATTGAGAATAAAAAGTGTCCCACAAACGGTGGCGGGTACTACGGTCACTGCATATTGTAAAGATATGCATATCAGTGTAAGACGGTGGCTGGATGTGGCGCGCGGTTCCGTTGGGGCCTTCACTCCCGGCTTTGTCTCGTCCTCGCAAACTTGCCATAAATGTTAATATGGGATCTTCACACATTTGAATATCTATTTCTTCGCGAGGCCGGTTCGTTAACGCGGCCTTGAATTTTAAATTTTATCGCCGCACTGGGAGCGCCGCAGATGAGGTGCGCGCCTACGTGATCTCCCCGAGAAAATAACTGAGGGAAACTTCTTTTTGTTTGTCTCCTTTATTTTTTGTAAAGTGAAATAGATGATGTGGGGCAGATGAAAGTATTATTATATAATACCAGATATCTTTCTCAACTTGTCTATTTTTATAATCCTTCTAATTTAATATTTGCAAGTAAATTGGCGACATTTCTAACCTATTTAGATGTTGTTCCAAATTTTGTTTATGAAACAAGTACTACATGTATATCAATATTCTATTGTATCGGAGCCCTTAAAGACTTCTTAGTTGTTACACTAGAAGTGTCATTCGTGCGTTGCCGACGCAACAACCCCCCACAAGGAGCTCTGGTGAAACTATTCAGCAGGGATAAAACACTAGAACAAAGAAGTGCGCTTTAAATGTGTTTTACTGTAACGGTGGCTTACTTTATGTATTAAAATGTGTACGTAATTCTATTAAAATGTGTACGTAAGTCTGCATACATTGGGATGATGTTCGTGTGAAAAAACTTCCCATTCGGCCTACGTCAAATAGGTATATAGGGCAACATATATCATAAGGTTTTATCGCAATCACAAACCCAAAAAGAACATTGATCTTTTGTGCATAATAAAGCAAATCGCCTACCTATTTAAATAAATATTTTTTAATAAAATAAATAAACAAAGACACAACACTTGCAAGGCTTTATTGTCGCTTATCATAGATGATGTCCTTCTCTCTAAATGTCTTAGTATCAATCAATCGACTAGGCCTCTAAAATAACTCAATCTTTACCCCATCCCAAATATTATCATTATGTAATAGGCACTATAAATTGTTATACATATTATAGAGTTCTCCTTACATATTGTAAAATAAACATATAAAAATAATATATATAAAAACCGGTAACATAAGTATTTAAAAAACCGGACAAGTGCGAGTTTGACTCGCGCACCGAGGGTTCCGTAAGCAAACAAACTTGTATTGTAGTACCTCCATTTCGGATATCAATCCTCGAAGATTTTTTGCCTGTTTTTTTTTTTAAATAATCTAAAATCAGCAACGCATTCAATACTGTAGATTTCCACATTCTGTTTGGTATACTACAGTCTCTTAACATATCTCCAAAGACAATTGATTGGTTTCATAGTTACCTGTCTGGTCGCTGACAGCGTATACGCATTGAAGACTCAGTGTCTTCTTGGTGCAGTATTTCTGCTGGTGTACCGCAGGGTGGCGTTTTATCTCCCTTACTCTTCGCTGTTTTTATAAACTCCATCTCTAAACAATTACGTTCGTACTACAACCTTTATGCAGATGACTTACAGAACAAGCTCCGCTGAACATGTTATCAGAAGCAATTAACATAGTCATTACTGACCTGTCGCATATTGGCGAATGGAGTCATAATTATGGACTCAAAGTTAATCCCTTAAAAACTCAGGTATGTGTTATTGGCAGCCCTGGGTTAGTTTCAAGAATTGACTGGTCACAACTGCCCCAAATTCAATTTAATGGCACCACATTAAAGATCAGCATAAGTGTCAAAAACTTGGGAATTTACATGGATAGTACCTTATCTTGGGGACTACAGCTGCAAGAAGTCAGTCGTAAAGTCTTCGCTTCAGCAGGGTCCTTGCGAAGGTTACGTAACTTTCTTCCGACTGCCACTAAGGTTGCACTTGCACAAGCACTTCTCCTTCAATTCTCGACTTTGCTGATGTCAGCTATCTGAATCTCACTGAAGCACAACTTGATAAGCTTGAGTGACTTTAAAATTTTTGTATAAGATTCATATTTGGGCTACGAAAATATGATCACGTTTCTGAATTCCGTCAAAAGCTCAAGTGGCTTCCAATTCGTTCTCGCTGGAATACTCACATAATCAGCTTTCTTTACAATACCTTATTTAATCCTAAGGCCCCTTTTTATCTCAAAGAACGGTTCAAATTCCTTCATGATACACATGAATAATTTCTGAGGTCATCAGAAGATTTGAGACTGGAGATGCCACTACATTCCACAAAATTTTATGACCATTCCTTTACTATTGAAGCTGTACGCTTGTGGAATGCGTTGCCAGTCACCATTAGGCGAGCGCAGTCAATAACAATTTTTAACAAAATGGTTTATGAATATTATTTTTCACTTTAGTTTAATCATTTCCGTAATAAAGTATGTTGTATATAAATGAAAATATGTATAAATGTATGTATGTTATATGATAGACTTAAGTATACATATTATATATTTATGTATGTTTTGTATTAGTATGCATAAGCAGACTAAATATACAGGATATCTGTATATTTTTATATTGATTAAGTTATAGTAATTATAGTTCTTCATAAAAAAAATTGAAATGCACCTCCTACCTATTGCATTTTGCAATAAGGCCGCCCTTTGTACATAATCTGTATGACAAATGTATGTATGATAATTATACTGTAAGACTGGTGTACAAATAATGTGTAATCTATCTATCTATCTATCTATCTATCTATCTAAAAATACTCTCCTAAACAAAGTCAACTTTCCAACCGCAAAATATAACTTTGTAATAACAAAAAATATTTTTTCTTGTGATGTGAAGACCTTGCGTCCTACCAAATTTCATAATTCTAGGTCAATGGGAAGTGCCCTACAGGCTTAGATTTACTTGCGAAATGTTCAAATTTGGTTAGATTTACGACTTAAATGGCCGTATCTTTTGATTGCCTTGACATAGTTTAATTTTTTTATAGCTTCAAGGGACCGCATACATAAGTGTTTGATGTTAATTTCAACTTAGTGCCTCCACGGATTCCTGAGGAAAAGCGTCTTGACAGACAAACAAAGAGATAGACGGACAACAAAGTGATGGCTCCTTTTTTCCTTTTGAGGAACCGATCCTAAATCGAACTAAAAACCACGTTCAAGGCTCATTGCTACTCTAAGGTTTTCTGTATACGATAAATTTAAAAACCGAAAGCAACACACGTCCTCTATGCCCGATGTCTTTGCATAGACTTAAGTGTGGTCGCGCAAGCGAAAATAATTTAGAAAATCCTTTGATGTGCCAGGGTATTCCAAGGACTTCGCGAAGAGTGTTGTCTACGTATTAGAGTTATCTTTTGACAGACTGGTATTCTGTCGCAAGAGTTATTGAATTGATAGATAGGACTGTCTAATATTTCGCCAACGCCTATGTCTAAAGAATTTACGCCCGTCTCTGATGACTTGTTCCTAAATAATTGAACACAAAAAGATATCGCCTATCAATACATTCATGTGTTTCCCTATTCAGTAACTAATAGTTCAAAAAAAAATACGTCTAGTACTATTATGTATTCCGTTCCTCCAGATAGAACAATGTCGCGGTTTTCTTATTAACACGGTTGCATTCACAGTAATGAAGTTGTTCAGTAGATGTCTTACAACTGAACATTCGCGAGCAGAAACTGCGGCTCAGTTTGCTTAATTACTAATTTTCTTGTGTCTGTTTAGCGTCTGTCACATGTTACGTACACCTCTGCACACCTCTGGTAGAAGTTCCGACAAGTGACTGCGTTGAGAAACAAAAAAATATAATCTAATAGGATTCTCTTTACAGAGATCAGTAATTAGAACTTTATGTTTCGCTCTCATTATGATTTCAACTGTCATTTTGTTGACGACAGTCATAAGGATATTATTAACTGCACGGCATAAGTGACAGTGATATTACAATAATCCATTTAAACTTAACACCCGTATTCACAAACAATATTTTGGTCAGTGTGAAAGTAACCATGCTAAACATTCTGTAAGGATACAGAGGGAGAAAATATTTATGGAAAGGGAGACAAATATGTTAGAATATGGAATAGGACTTCATCATTTACAAAAGGAAAAAATAAAATCTTAGGGCCAAAAGTAATTGATAAATAGGTGGCATTGGAAAACCCCTTTGGGTTAATTTTATTACATTTAAATTAATAACCGTTAAGAACACAAAAAGTCCAGTATTCTTTGCTAATCTATAACGTATTCTAAATTTTTCCTTCGTAGTAAGGAATTTCCTTCCTTGAGTTGAATTGAAAATCTCGAATTGCTATTCTCGTATTTTTGTCCCTCTGTTTAATCAAAAGTATGAAATAAAACAGTAATTTTCATCAACGTTTTTTTCATTTTTGTCACTCCCACTGACGCTATGCGTTTCGTAAAATAGCTGTCGTACTTTACCTAAGGCTTTTTTAATGAACGAATAGCGTTGTCCCCCTCAAGTATTGTTTAAGAATTGAAATTGCCGAAAATTATGCGTCCGGGCTCACTGTGAGTCCTCATAGCATTGTTTCTGAATACGGATGTTAGTATACTAGCGTAATAGACGAAGAATGTGTGCAAATGTGATACTTAGCCGAACATAATAACCTAGGTGTGAGAACAAGACAGAATAAACTGGACCGTGAAACCGGTTTGAAAAAATGTTGTCTCCGACGGTCTCCTGTCAAAAAATTTCCCGTTTTAATTTTGGTGTTTTCGTCTTATTTTTTTTATATTTTAACGGATAGATGTAACAAAATAATAATAGTGATGTGTTCTGTATTAGATTGTAGAGTAACATACAGCAAACATCCAAGGCGAGCGCAATCAATAACCACATTTATTTGTCATTATTATTATAGGTTGACACTCATAATTATATACTTTTGGGTATACTTAACATGTATGATATTGTATATAATATACTTAAGTTTATATTTGTAGCATAAATTTATAGGGAGTAAAGTAGTTGAAAATACAGAATATCTTTTTATTTTCTATTTATTAGCAATGAAAAAAATATTGTTACAATTTTATTACACCACTAACTATCACTGTCTCTCCGAATCATTTTGATCCATCCTAAGGTTGCCTGGAATGAGATAAGATGCATCTAGCAATAATGCCGCCCTTTGTACATTATCTGTTTCACACTTGTATGTATGATACTTTTACTGTAACCATGGTGTACGAATAAAGTGTTATCTATCTATTCAAATAAATAAACATTTCACAGGTAAGTACTAAAACTTGAATACTACTTCCAAAGTTTTATTTTCGTACATCGCACAAAATTATTTTGTATTGCATAATTAATATATGCAGTAAACACTCTATTTTTTAAATATTGAGATATTTACAAAATAAAAATTTGTTTGATAATAAAATGTTGTATATGTGAATATGACCGCGTTTGGCACAAGGATTGACCAAAAGCAAAACACAATTAATCGATAGGTAGATATTTTGTGTGTTGTATAAAATAGTTGGTAGCTGCTTTCATTTGAACTGAACGCAGCTAGCAACTTTTAAACAACTTCAAAAAAGGGGGAGGTTCTCAGTTTGTCGGAATCTTAATTATTTTTAGTTCCTTTTCTAAAAAAAAAAGGAACCCTCAAATGATCGCTTTGTTCTTCGCCTCTGTCTGTCAAGACCCTTTTTCTCAGGTACCAGTGGAGGCGTCAAGTTGAAATTAACATCAAATACTATGTCTGCGGTTCTAGAAGCTTTAAACAATCAAGCTTCTTAGTGAACACAATCAAAAGATACGGCCATTTAAGCCTTAGATTAAAACAAATTTGAACATTTCTAATAAATATGGGTACATCCCAGTGACCTAAAATCATGAAATTTGGTAGGAAGCAAGGTCTCACAGTACAAATGGAGGAAAAAATCGTTAATTTGTTATTATATCACATGAAAAAATATTTTTTGTGATTACAATGTTTTATATTTATATTTAAAACTGAAAAAAAATCGAAAAAAAAGACGATTCTTAACACATTGAGACCTCTCCGTGCCTCGGAGAGCACGTTAAAGCCGTCGGTCCCGGATGCCATACGAATATCTGTGGCATTCGTTTCGGGTAGTTGGAGCCCTAAAAAGTCCAACAACCCGGTTTAACTACGGAACTTCGACATCGCCTAGTATTTGAGTTGTGGAGGTCTGATGGCAGTCACTTCACGTAAAATATCGAAGTTCGGCCGTATCGTGGTTAGACTAAAAGTCGACCCTAACCTGGGTTAGAAGTCTTGCAAATGGTGGCGTGTGTGACGGGTCATCCGGCTCCCTTCAATATGCTACGCTATGTCCTTTTCTGCACCCCTGATTTTCATGATAATCGGTTCAGTAGTTAGGACGTGAAAGCGTACCAAACAAATTCACTTTCGCATTTATAATATTAATTAGAATGTAACCATAAAAAGAGTATCCTTAGAATTTCACGCCTGTTTTTCTCTACAGGATCTACGTATTAGAATAGGCAACTACCAGCTTCATGATTTACTTATTCTGATTGATCGTACTCTTGACTCAACTATGTAAGGTTTATCATTTTATTTATTATATAGGTACTCACTGCCCTTCTTTGTGACATTATATTGTAAACAATTTATAACAAAACCCTTTTTATTAACTTAAAATCGTTTAAACTGTCACAGCTTTAATGAGATCGGGTCGGAAGTCCCCGAAATGTTTAACGATATTTGTATTTCTGATTTTGTTACATCAATATTGTTGTGATGTCAATGTCCCTACACTAAAACTCAGACACACGTCTGTAAAACTCGCACACATACATTTCTGTTTTGGTAACGTGGTAATGAGGAGACTGTTTGTCTGTATTACGCTAGAATACTGAGTTTGTGGAATCATCAGGTACTTACATTTTTAAACGTCACAAAAAGTTAAAGAGACAGGAGATTAAAAAACCAAAATGGTAAAACTTAAATAAATCATTTTTTTTCTGTGATTGTTCCCAACTCCAAAAAGAAAAATAGAAAGCTGATATTTCGTATGTTAGCTTTTAAGGATCCATAGTCAAATGGCAAAAATAATCCTTATAATGTCATTCTATCCCTCTTTTACGACCATTTTACTCGGACACAAAATAGAATATGATAGAATTAGAAACATTTACTACTAATAATGACTTATTGAAGGCAACAGTTGGTGAGAAATAGATATACTTAAGCTCTCCGCTCTCCCCCTCTCCAGACTCTCTTTGTACTGAGTTGAAATTCAGAGAAAAATTAAGGTGCTAGAATTTAAACTACACTTCTAAAAGCAATTGCAATAACATACATTAATTAAGTTCTTGCCAAGTGGTTTATTTTGTTTTAACATGTGCTATAAAATACAATCCTTTTTTGAGCTCAACCCTTAAGGCTATAGATAATATAGAAAATAAGAATTAAGGTTAGCTTATTTGCAATACTATTCAAGACATTAAACATATAGGAATATCGTTCACATTTCACTAAATTAGTGTTTTTTATTGAGTACGCTATGTGTATGTAGTAATACTATTATCTATTAAGTAAACTATATATTATATTAACCAAAAGTTTAGGTTATTACACTTAAACAAAGTCAAAATGGAGCATCGCGTGTTTCCAACAGGCACTGTATTATAAGTGTTCGTGGGCCCATTAGTTGGGAAATCAATGTCGCGGCCGGTGACGATTGGAAAGTTTAGCTGCGAGCATTTTAATGCACCCCTACCACCATCACCACCCCGTCTGACCCTCAATTATTGAAAATGCATTTCTGTCCGCGCCCTGCGCCCGGTGCACCATGCCACATCGCAAATGCACATTTTAAACTCCACCTGATTGCAGAGTCGTGTTACTATCCACGGCTAAAAGTCGCCTGTCGCTTTATTTAAACTGAAAATAGGCTTTATCATAGTACCCGTTATAAACTACAGATCTAGCTTTCATTGATACGATGATTATTTAATGGGATGCTAAGCTCGCTAGAATTAAAGATGTGCTGACTGCTACATGAACGTGAGTTCGATTGTTACGCTTTAACACTTAAGTACTCTACCGACCATTGTGAAATTTTGCATACTGCTCCCTGCTGCCCTCATCGGTACCATGGATATGTCCATGTCATCGGACACAAAGTGGGGTGAGTTATAAATATTAAATAAGTGTATTTTTCAGAACCAGAAAGTAACGTACTGTATGGGTATCAAGGGAAAATTGTTAAATGAGCTGAGCTGCTTGTCATGATTTTTTCCAAGTGAGTTTTAAAAGCTCGGCAATGCACCCGTGACACCCCTGATGTTACAAACGTTTCTTATAAGCTGGGTGGTTACCGTAGTGGTATAAAAACTTATAATAATAATAAATAATAAAAATCTTTATTTGGCACATTTTAACACTTGCAGATGATACATTTTAAGTGGAAAACAAGGAATAGTATTGATTGTCCTATTTAGGTACCGTGAGCTGATTCCCAAACTAAGCTATTGCTTGTATTTTGAGACCCAGCCTCCAGACTTTTATGAGAACATATTGTCATCGTAATCATAAAACTAACCAAACCATAAAAGAAAAACAGTCTAAAGCTAGTTTTATGATTGCAAAATATATAATAAGTATGTAATCTGAAATCAAACTTCGAACTATTTTCACAATACTTTTTTTAAAAATATGGCTATTATTTCAATAGATAGGTGGCAAAAATATGTACTTGAATAGGCCCATTGCCGTGAGTGGCTCTCCCCATTCATCGTGTACTAAGTGACGAACGGTGTATACAATTTCGGGCGTCGGTTTTAATTGTAAGTTCGGAAAAGCTACCGTCCACAATGCAATTTTAGCCTCAACATTTTCCGTTAGAAATTGTATTGCTCTTAGAGCGAACTCTCCTTTTAGAGCTACTGTTTTAAAATACTTCAAATTGATTCAGAAGTTTTCAGCTATGTGGCTATAATGTTGGTACGAACGTGTTTTGGTTGTACATATATTGTGCGTCTGTATATTAACAATTACAGCTCACCACGAATCCCAAAAAAAATTATGTTCGATTTTCGAGTAAATTACCATTTGATTTTTTTTTGTGTAAATAGGTTTTACTTCGATGAAAATTTGAAACAAGAATAAGAACCCTAGGAGGAAAAAAAACTATTGTAGAGTTATTGTAGTTGAGTCATTTAAAAAAGCCTCATCGACTGAATTAACTATATTACGAATATCTAAATAGATTTAAACTTCTTAAAATTCTCTTCTCAAACATGTAAGAGAGTACTGCTTACAATTTTAACAATTTTAAACTCCCTTTTTTTAATAAACCATCGTACTAAGAATTAATCTTCTTGTAACGAAAATATGATTTGTGTAACACAAACAAACTGAAACATCTGAACAGAAAAAAAATCTCAAATTAAACCAATATATGTCCTATAATGTCTGTAATCGAAGCAAAAACACTTGACGCCCAAATTTTAATACACATAATTTATGTAGATCCCTCCTTCATACTTATGTCATTGTTCATAGTCTCATAAATCGTACTCAAGTGTTTTTAAATTGACCCTCCCAACAACAATTGTGTCAAGGGTCCTAGATTAGATGCGTATAAGGGACAAGTTTTATACAGATACTTTGTAGTTATTTAAGGAATATTTTAATATGTAACCGGTACACGGAGTAAATTCCTAGTGTTTTCTTTTACACAAGTAAGTGAGCAAACTAACATACAGCCCGCTCGGCTACCAATGCCTAACAAACACTCGCAACACCTGTTTTATCATCGAGTATTGAGAACCTTGTCTCTCTTCCAAGTAACCTGTGTTTGTTTGCCAAATTAGTAGTAAAAAATAAACAAAATTAACACTAGCATACATACCGCAGTAATGACGACATCTCAAAATGAAAATTTTCAATAATTTATTTAAGAAATAATTGCTAGTTGGTTTGACAACCGACAAAAGCAGCACAACAATGATGCATATAACTATGTGGTCAGTACCACTTCCGCAAACTGCGTGTTGCGAGTACCTCGGCACTCGGTAGTCGTAGCCGGTTTAGTGTCGCCAGGAGGGAAACTACGATTCCTCTGAGCGTGAGTATCTGCTCCTTAACTTTATGTTCATTTTATCTTTTCGGCTGTATTGCGAAGCGGGGACTTCGACAAAAGCCCTCTAGGGCTCCGTTAACGCCGCGGCCGGCTCTATCACCTCCGACTTCAACACTTTTTTTACACTCTTCTATTCAAATATTAATATGAGAGTTTCATCTTGTAGTTGTTCTTTAAGTTGAATTTACTTTTTACGACAAATTTATTACAATCATTTATTTTTACATTAAGAACATGATGGTACGTATTTATACTTAAAAATGTACCTGATTCGAAGCTGTCCATGCTCTCCGATTTGATATCTGCGACATCTGAAACAAATTTACTTCATTAAATGTATGTAGGTCTTATATTCATGTGCACAAAAAAAAAAAAAATGGTGATTATCACATTAGTTCTTACCACGGAGCAGATACAAAGTGCTCCGTGGTTCTTACGAACCGAACAAAGTGAAACTGACAAAGACTCTAAAGCTTCAAACATGTAACCACTGGTTACATGTAATCTACTTATGGACTAGGAGCAAGCTGTCACTGGTTGTTTATGTAACTCCATAAAAAGACAGTGTACAATGACAGAGACCAGCAGCAGCGGTATTGCTCTCACGGTACACGACAACGTGTTCTTCTTGGTATCCTAAATTAGAGTATCATGGGGAGAAAACTCAATAAAGGGTTTTCCCCGTTATAGAAAAGTAAAAATAATGTCCTTACTATGAGACCGTACGGGTAGTCGGGTAGTGACCACAGTAAAGTTGTCGCAGTAGAGTTCCCACTGCCCGAGGCGCGGTCGGCCCGCGGTCGAGCGCTCTTAATCCATTTTGGCGCCGTATCGAGCACTAGTACTGAACCCTACCCAACACTTTTCCTCTATTTTAAATTCAGATAGGTGATCCTATTTAAACTTTCAGTTTCATTTTGTAGTTCACGCTTAGTAATAGCACTGCAAGTGTAAGTGTGATTTCGTAGGAATATTTTGTATTCACAACGAATCCTTTGACAAATACAAAATCATATTACATTCTTCTTTGGAAAATGCAAAAATCATTTTTAATGTTAATAAAACTTGCAATACCTGCGAATACAGCAATACAGCGATAACCGCAGTTTCAGACCTTCTTTAAAATATTTTTATACTACTAAGGTGGCCAACAAACACACTGCCTGGCTGATGGAAGGTATGGAGTTAATAAGAACATAACCTTTTATGCATATTACATATAACGAATGCTGTGGGCGTCTATAATTGACATATAAGAGATGGGATGTAGTGATAAATGTTAAGAACAATGTTGCATGTGTATATTGTTGATGCTCCTTAATAAATAAATAAATAAATAATATGTGGTATCATGCAGGGAACAACAATGTCTTTGCACACACCTTTACAGACGTATTCACAAATTTTGCTGATTTGAGTACGTAAATAGGTATGTTTTGTAGCTCCATCGAGTAGGGCTCAAAGTAGGTTAGAACTATGATCACAACGCACGAGCCGAGCGAGCGAAGCGAGCGTGCCGCGGCAGCGGCCGGCGAAGTGCCAGAACCGAATCGGTCCTATATAACCTAAACCAATGACTATAAATAGTGAATCGACGTAGAGTAATGCTGGCGAAACGTTCGTGGATGAAAAGTCCATTGGACGAAAAGTTTATGGTTTAAAGATAATGTTGACCAACGGTTCATGGACCAATCGACTGTTGGTAAACCATTTCAGATTCGCCGCCATGTCGTTACGTCATTACGTCAGTAAAAGGTAGGTAAATTGTTATTGTTTATTGTGTACATTTTTTTTTATTTTATTCCTCCCGTGTGCTTTACTTAAATATAACTATGGACAACGGTTTTTGTATAGGCATAAAGTACAAATCTACCCAGAATAAGCTCGTTCATTTTAGGATATTTTTGCTATAAATCCCGATTTTTATTTTGCCAAATTACGAAATGTTTAAACGTTGATGTAGGTGTATATTTTTCGATCTCTATCACTATCATTTCAAAATTGGCATAATTACAATCATTTTGCGCGCTTTTACTATCGACAGACGTCATGACGACCCAGCAATATGGCGTCTATTGTTTGTATCAATTTACGCGCGGAATTTAAAAATGCAAAATTAAAATGCATTTTAATGTGATTTATGGATGGAATAAATTTTTTGTAAATTTTGTAGGTAAAAGGTTGTACTTCTGCCTCAGGATAAAATAAAACATTTTTCAAAAAAGGGTGTATTAATACTTTATTTGAAGAAGAATATTTCTGTTTAATTTGTTGAATAGTAGTGTCCCATTACAAGGTAATGCTGCATACTGTTAGAACATAACAAATATGAACTCACAAACATATATAAATAATATATTTATATGAAACATATTATTATATTTATATTTTATAACAACAGCGGGCTCTTGTTGGCTAATAGAACAGTTTTGAAAATGTATTCGAAGGTGACAGTCCATCAACAAAACAAAGGATAACGAAATTGTCACACTTCACAGTAGTGTTGATACTGATTATGAATTTCACGTTGAAATCTCTTACATACATATATAGACTGAAGTCCAATACAACAAAAGTGTTCTGGTGTTACGTGTCTTCGTATGGGTACGGAACCCAAAAGTAGTAAATTTGTTGTTATATCACATAAAAAAAATGTTTATGTGATTACAAACTAATATTTTGCGGTTGGAAAGTTGACTTTGTTGTACATCGCAACCGCAAAGTTAAGTTTGTCTTTGGAAAAAGACTGGCAAAGTCTTCGAGAATTGATTCCCGAGATGGACGTACGATCTACATACAAGTTTGTTTGCTTACGAAACCCTCGGTGCTCGAGTCAGACTCGCACTTGTCCGGTTTTTTCATAAAATGATTGTATAATGACAGTATGGTACCTATATGTAGTAGTAACTAAGGAGATAATAGAAGCTTGGCGCTTAGTCGTTGCAACATTAATGTCTGCAGGCACCTCGCCTCGTTCTGCGATTGGATCTTATGAATTTGTAACCTCGCTCGGGACCGCTCCTTGCCGATGCTAAATTAATCTGGTGAGTGTATAACTAGCGCTAAGTGTCCCCATGCACCCTACGTTAATTGATCGATTATAATATTATTGTGGTACGCGGTTAATTAGCAAAATTGCTACTCAAATGTAACTTGCGCCTTGGAAAACTCACCATTACATTTTTGATAGTTTACCGACATATTGTTGGTAACAAAAAAATACTTCATTCAATAGCATTCTCTAAAATAATTCGTCCTGTAGATGAAACCTGAGTGACTTATTGAAGTAGTAAAAATTAAATGCTTCCCCATACGCATTCTCTTATTTCTCAGTAGCAAGGGATCCCCCTTGCTACTGAGAACAAGAGAAACAATCAGCTTATATGGATATGTAAGCGGATTGTTTTTTCCCAATTATAGTGCAAGGAAGGAAGATGATAGTGAAAGAAGGACTGTCTGTTGCCGTTTATTACGTAGCGGAGTGCATTGTTCATTGATTCAGAATAAGAGTAAAGTAATGTACCCATAAAAACAGACGTCTGCTCTACGACGATAGTTCAGAGAGTGCTATTACTCCTCGTGATCATACTTTATAGCTATATACATACTATATACCAGTATAATACAGTTCGTATATTATTTTAATTTGTTTACAGTAACTTGCAGTCTGTAACATCTGTTTGTCTACAAAGAGCCTTCACTTTAGGTGAGAATGTGGTGCCAGCAAACAGTTCAGCAGGGTCACGTCTAGTGATCAAACTTGAAAATATAACGCATTGGTTAGGATAAAGTAATATATCGTATGTTATATAAATAGCTCCTGTTTTGGTATTTCGACCCATTCCGGTCATTGACTGGCCTGTTGGTCTAGTGGTTAGTGACCCAGACTACTGAGCTAAGGGTTCTATTCCCACCCAGAACAAATAATTGTGAATCTTTTGTTCTGTGTCTGGGTGTAATTTATCTATAACTAGCAATCCGCCCCGGCTTGGCACGGATACAAATTATATACCAAAACCTTCCTCATGAATCACTCTGTCTATTAGTGAAAACCGCATGAAAATCCGTTCAGTAGTTTTTCAGTTTATCGCGAACAGACAGACAGACAGAGGCGACGGGGGACTTTGTTTTATAATATGTAGTGATATGTATGTATTTAGAAATATATAAGTATGTTTATCAGCAGTATGGTTACCATAATACAGGCTCTGCCTAGTTTGGGATCAGACGGCGGTGTGTGAGATGTGTAAAGTTATTATTATATTATTATTATTCATATATCTACATATTTTTTTTTTTTTATGGTGTAGGGGGCAAACGAGTAGACGGGTCACCTGATGGTAAATGACTACCGCCACCCATGGGCACTTGCAACTCGAGAGTCACAAGTGCGTTGCCGCCCTTTAAGGTGGGAGTAGGACAAGATTGGGAGGGGGGAAGAGTGGGAAGAGGGGTAAGAGGGGAAGGACGAAAATAAGGGAGAGGAAAGGGTTAGGGCCTCCGGTAACCTCACTCATGCGGCGAAATGCAATGCAAGCATTGCTTCACGGCCGGTTTTCTGTGAGGCCGTGGTAACGAGCGGAGTCGAGCCGGCCCATACGTGCCGAAACATAGCTCTCCCACATAAAAATTCATAGCTACTTGGTACTACGCATAATACGTCAAAAAATATTTCTGCTGTAATGTCGAAAACGTAATTCATATCGGTTGTAAAATACTACAAATAAGTTAACTCACATTTTTTTATAATATTCTACGGCATAGTATACAGTGCAATCTAGAGACATACTAAGCCTAGGTACTATGGGTACAAGAAAAACTTAGCAACACCTTTTTTAATATAAAGTAGTTCAAAATAAAGTATGTTACTAGATGAAACAGCAACTTTTACATGTTAGAACGCATTAAAGAAAATCAAAGATTCAATGTGCATTTATTATTCCACTAACAACAACAATTCAGAACCAATTTCACAAAAATGAATAACTGATATCTCATTCCTTGAACCTTTTGAAGAAATAAAAAGAGAGCTAAATACAGCCAATGTTTCATATTCTTTGTCATTCATGTCTGGAAAAGGTAATAAGTGAATTTGATGCATCTGACGAAGGCATTGGGAACACTCCGGCTGGTACTATTATGTATTCTGTGACTCCGGTTAAAATAAAAAATTACTCGCAAATTTTTTCCTTTGGAAAACAAGTGATTCATTGGCTACGGCAACTTTTATTGAGTTGAGATACAATTTTTATTTGTAAGTTTTCAGCCAACGATTGTGCAAGGTAGGTCGTTAATTTTTATTAATTTGTTTTAAATTCATTTATTATATTTAATTTTTGTTTATTTTTAAATTGAATATGAAATTACGACTTAAGCTTACCTTCTAGTACTATCATTCCATATCCGTATAAAATGTCTTTTTCTTTTGGCAAATACATTTACTAAATATTCGCATGTTTATTGTGAATGTGAAAGGGAATGCGAATATAAAAAAAGCATTGTTTATTACTACTTACACAAAAAAATGCAAATAGGTGTATCCATGGATATAAATATGTAATTTTCATTGAGCGAGAATTGAACCCGCTTTCTCCTACGTTGAAATCGATATTGCTATTTGCTGGTCGAATATTTTACCTTAGCACCTTAGTAATCAGGTCTCAGTTAAACCTTGCACCAAAAAAAGTTTAGATTAATGCTTACCTATAGAAGCTTTGTGTTTTATGTTTTAATGTCATACATGTATTTTGTATTATATTTTAAAAAACGTGTCATATTTATACTAATATTATAAAGCTGAAGAGTTTGTTTGTTTAGTTGAACGCGCTAATCTCAGAAATGGAAAAATTCTTTTAGTGTTAGATAGCCCATTTATCGGGGAAGGCTCACGTCACGCTACGACCAATAGGAGCGGAGCAGTAACCATATACGCAGGTGAAACTGTGGGGACGGCTAGTCTTTTTATAATTGTCCAGTTGGTATTTCATGGTAAATGTAGATATATAAGTGTAGTACTTAAACACCTTTTTTTACCTAAAACAGGATCGTATACTGTAAAATCGAGGCTTGAATAATCGCATACCGACAACAGTTCACAAGCATACTACATAGATGTTTGTCGTGGTCGTACCGTGAGTCGTCACCGTGAGCACAAGATATTAAATACATCCCGGCGGAGTGGGCGCGGCGCGTCGGGCCGGGCGGTCGGCTCTAAGGCTGGCGCTAGATTTCCCGCGGGGGCACGTTAATTTTCTGCCGCCTTGAGCATACTGCCCCCCGGGGGCACGCTACCTTTCACGTAGCCATTCAGACTGAAGGTGTTATTCCGGTAACGCCGCGGACTGATGTCGATATGCCTCTCATGAGAAAACTTTTTCACGTAGCACTGAATAAAAATAACAAAACGCAAGGTACAGTTTGTAAGTTGTTTTATTTTAAGTTTCAGTGATGTGATGGTATAAATTACAAATTCATTTCAAAATTTAATAAATGTAGTCTAGATTAATACATCCATTGTTGACTACTTAGCGATAAATCGATAGTCAAAGTAGTTTTTTTAACAATATACATATTATTGTAGGCTCCTTCAGCACTTCCTTTAGTTTGCTGTTGTCCAGAGGCATAAGTCAAATCTTCAGAGAGTATTCAGTCATACAGTTGAAAAAAATGCCCTAACACAGCGTGCGAATGGCTCCTTGTTCAAGACACATGCGATTCATATCATAATCAATGTTGTTTATTAAATTTATGGCACGTGTAAAAAGAAAACTGTTTTGCTGGTAGCAGGTACATTATTAAAACTTGTTCGTACGGGTTATGTGAGCAACAAAGCTTGACATATAAACTTTTAGTTTGACTGACATTGTACGCAACTTATTACATATTTTCCAATCATGAACTCTTATTATTCTATTTTTTTTTTGTAACTCCTCAATGTGTGCGTTTACATAATAAACTTAGTATACTATATTAAGCTTATTGTTTACATCACCTGATTTACTATTTAAGACCCTTCACACTCTTAACGCAGACCGTAGGTATGATGTTCCCGGAGGCTTCCTTCTTAGGGTATCCCGGGTCCCTTGCAATAGACCCACTTGTGACGGAACACCGTGTGGTTTAGTCGGTTCGATTCCGACATACCACTTCACCGTTAGCTCCGGTGGATACCCACACGAAAAAAAAAAAGATAGATATCTGCTGGCCGGTCGTTAATTTTTTTCACTAATTGTTTTTTTTTTCTTAATTTACGTTACATGTACACAGCACACTCACGTAGATATGTGTATACCTACTGTTGGATACACAATATTCAGACAGTGTGACCCAATCATCATTACCCTTGCGATAGTTTTCTAACGAAATAAATACAAATTTAAGCCAGTAGTGCTCTTTAATTAGCGGAGAGCATCTTTAGTTATTCGAATTATATAAATACCCTAGATCCCGTCGGTAAACCTACATAGCATGTTTATTTCAATTCAAATATCACAAAAAATATGTTTATATTAAAACTTATATAAAGGTATATGTAGTTTTACCCGCGGGAGATAGAACGGCAATCAGTTCGTCTGCCCCGGGAGGCTGCATTAATCACGATCCGAGCCACCACGCCGCGCGGCGCCGAGAACGCGCACTACGCGTAATACAGTACGTCATACTAAACTGTATTTAACTGTTAATTAGAAATACGACTTTAATATTCATAGAAAGACTGAACGAACTCTTTTTATATGTATGTATATTTAAAATATTATTCCGTTGGCCTCCATCACGTCGTGATGATGAATAATAATACTTAATAATAACTTTACACCCAGACACAGAACAAATAATCACGCTCATCACACAATTATTGTTACCAGGTGGGAATCGAACCCACGACCTCTGGCTCAGCAGTCAGGATCATTAACCACTAGACCAACAGGCAGTTAAATAATTGAAGAAAAATGTGTAGTGTTCGATAGTTTTTATCTGAACCACGATCGTTATTCAAGATGGTTGATCATACTGAGGGCTAACTTTGCACTTATATACCAGTATAGTGTGTAACTAACATTACACCTAGACATCTCGTGTATATTTATAAATGAGTATGAGAGAGTACAGAGTACACATAACATCAAGAGATTAGTAATTTGAAATAACGGTAACTAAATACATATATTATTCAACAGAAAAATATATATCTAATGTACTTGTGTACGACTCACACAGATATAGGTCGTGTTGCAAGTGTGTGCGGGCCGGGTCGAGGAGTACTCCCACGAGACGGTAGAAAGTGCGGCCGGAGCGAAACCACCTGGGATCTGGGACGGTGCGGGGGACGGCGGGGCCATTAGACAAGTAACAGACATAAACGTTGATCGTTTGTATTGGGCAACGTTCAGCTCGACTGATGACGAAATGATATCCACGACGAGGGTTATAATCTTTTCCCCAGTGTAAACAACAAACACTTTTAGTAATTAAGCATTGAAACAACATCGAGCTCAGGTCGCGGGTCATACCCTCGTGGCTGTTGATAATATCTAAATGCCTAATGGCTGCTGGGCCTGTGACGAATGTATCGGGCCGCCGCGCGCCGCCCCTCGCGCGTCCGCCCGCTTCTCCACTATGTGATAATTCCAAACGCTGCGGCCGCGCCACCTGGGATCTCACAGGGCCGCACTCCGCTTTCATAAGTATTTTTAGTATTTTATCTTTTAACTAATATTATAAATACGAAAGTGAGTCTGTTAATTTGTTTGCTACGCTTTCACGCCTTAACTACTGAACCGATCATCCTAAATTTTCCAAACATGTCCTACAAAAAAGGAGGGTAACTTTCATCCAGAAAAAAAATACTGTTGCCAAGGTATAGAAAAATAACTTTAAACCTAAGCGAAGTTGCAGGCAAAGACTGGTTTCTTATAAACCAAGTAACCATTTTATTGAAATTCTAAAAGCTTTGACTTACTTTCAGCTGCTGCTCTTAAATACCCCATACCATGCGAAAAAAAAATCTCATGGTATTTGGTTGGATGCATGCATGGTTGGATTTAAAAATTTTACCTCTACTGGGCACGAACTTTACCTAGCTCCTCTTACACTAAGAGGAGGCTCCTCTTAGTGTAAGAGGAGCTAGGTAAAGTTAGGAGAATATGGAGTTATTTCGTATGTGAAAACAGCAGTTTGTGCTTCTGCTTTTGAACGGACATGCATTACAATTTTATAGATCGCGAGCTTGATTTCCACTTAGTGCTAATAATATTTGTAAGCTTGAATTTATATATTTGAATGGCTCTGGTGGAACCAGAATACTATAAGCCTGTTTTCACGTCTTATTATATGATGATAAATAATTATTGCCAACTAGTGGAGCACACAAACATTTACACTGAGCGGAATCGAACCTATCACTGAATGAGCAATCGAATGCTAGATATAACAACACCAAATAGGTCTTCATTCGTTGTTCCCGTTAAAGGGGTTACGGTCGTTACGGACCTGGTAGTTTTAATTTTTGCATAAACCGAAATATTGGTCAGGTAAGGTAAGAAATTTGTCGAGTTCTAATTGAAGCTCGTGAACAATTCGGGGAATGTTAACGCAACAGCAGAAAGGCACGCGCCGCGGTGTTGTCGGAACGTGCGTTGTCGCCGCGTGGAATTCGCAATGCGCCCCGCTTCAGTACTAAAACCCCGACGATCGAACATTGGCATTTAATTAGCCACGTGCCTGACCGAAAGACCATCCTACACCCGACCAACATACCTCACATCGTTGTTCGTCTATGTTGACAGAATAACTTACAGAAATATTTAGGATTATTAAATTGACAAATTTCTAGTAAGGAAACTTCGTCATAACATACCTTGCTATACATGACTTAAGTTATGAAACCTAATGTCAGTTATACACCTAGTACCTATAACTATAGCGTACGGAGCCACGTGAATGGCGTGACCATAGGTTATAGAAAGTATTGAAAAATCTCAACCTCCTAACTAACAAAACTCCTTCAAAATTATATTTAGCTATTTTAGAACAGATGTTTAGTTCAAAAACAATTATCATCAAATCAAGATAATCAAAAACAAACATCATCAAATTAAACAAAATAATCTTAACATTCACGCGAGGACTGGCCCTTATCCGAATAATATTATGAAAGTAGCATTAGGTCCACAACCAACATTTTTTTATTAAAGTATCTCAATATCTCGTTATTTTAACTAATGTTAATGACAAAAATATAAATAATGTCGTGACAGGCTGTAATTAGACGAAGACATGGATCACAGAACAGGTGTAATGTTTGAAAGGCAATTACACACATTGCTGAAATTGTAATCAATATATTTCAAAAGGATTCAAAGGGTTATTAACCAAAAATTTTATAACTGGTAGTAGTAGTGTTTATAGACTATATCTTCCCTTGATACACACATTTCTTCACAATTAAAACATTAAATACATTTGACTTTTACAATATTGAAAACTGTACGCATCGGATTTCACTTAAAGATAGACTGCTGATACTTTTATTAATTTATAAAGGTGATCATTATTTAACGGGTGGCTAAGACTATTCAAGAATAAAGTTTTTATCATTCTTTTATTCTGTTCCAATAATGTTGTGGTATGTGGTATCAGCATAGGCGAGTTAAAATATACGGGTGTCGAATGCGGTCCCTGCGGCGAGGTCTCTCGGGAGCGAGCCCGCGCGCCCAACTTCGGGCTCAGCGGTGGCAGCACCCCCGCGCCCGCGCCACTCCACCCCTTGCGCACCACGCCTCACCCCCGCAGAGAATACATTTGCGCAACATGAGTGTTGGCCTAACAACGGCTGCGACAGCGGGAACCACTCACTGGGAAAAATTACTCATTTTCCAATACAGCCTGGCGGAGATAGTTGGACGATTGTGCAGAAACAAAGCCTCGCACAATAACATAACACCGTTTACTCCTGTCGTACCGCGTTTGTGTAGTTCCGCAATATGCATTAAAGAATTTGCTATAAATTTTAAACAATACGACATTTATATATTATTGTAAGGGTGCCGTGAAAGAAGGGTCCATTGTCTCCAAGATAATACTTTTCTTACTATCCGATTGTTTCAGTTACACGTGGACACGTCTACCTAGCCAAGCTTCGCGATGTGTCTTTATGTTCTAGTAGTACAAGAAGTTCCTTTTGTTCGTCTTACATAACTGTGTTAAATTATCAATGTACTGTAAAACGCAACGTAACGTTAAATGACAGTGCGCTTTATATTTTTCTAGACGTTAAGTAGGCACAGAAAACACCAAGTTTTATAACTCTCAATAACTCTTACAAAGATTTTGTTACGACTAAGTAGCATAAAATCTAAATTATCTTGGTGGTATAAAATTAAAATGTCAACGCCGCAGCATGGCCTATCATTTTAAAAACTTCTTAAGTCATGAAAGATAAAGTGAAGGTAGTGCTGGCCAATGATGGGCGCGGTTGCCAATTTATTTATAATCTCTGGTGCAGAATTGGCTACGAATTAGCATGTAAATATTTGAGGTCCGAGGAGGCCGGTGGAGATTTATCGCGAATGGAGGGAGATAAGCGAGGACAGAGTCGTAAAGCACTGGCAGACGACGACGCGCTAGTCCTCTCAGCGCCAGTACACCCTTTGACGAAGTTGTAAAAAGAGCATTAAACCGCAGTAAAAACGCATCGGCCGCGTGGGCGACGCTCTTAACACGAGCTCCTCGTTATTTTAGTAGCCTCCTTATGAATTTCAATGAGATTCAGACATAATGAGCTTCGCTCTGAGGTTTTCGCGATATTAAATAGTGTACTCTTATCTTAACTGTAAATTTCGACATAATTTATGTATTATCCACCTCGATCTCTATCGTATAGAATCACGACTTCCAAAAGCAAAATATTTCTTTATCTCACCTGGCATCTCTTCGGAGTCGAATAACTCTGATGTTTTATTTCGATCATGCTGTGCATCTTCACCGTCTGTAACAAATATTAATTTATTTTAACCGATAACCAAAACAGGGGGACTTCAATTCATGTTTTCTTTTATGTCTCTATGTTCAGCGTTAATTGTTAAGCAAGTCGTCCGATTTCAATTACTTTTCTTTTGCTTGAAAAGGTATCATCTCGGGTAGGCTCCTAATCCAAATAATATTCCTCCTTTTTGAATTCGTTTAATAAAACCAGGATTTCAAACATAATCTATGTAAAATTCAAAACTAAAAAATAATAATTTCACCAGACGATTGTCCCTTAACCTTTATCAACAAATAATATGTAAAATTAATATAACAAAGTTCACCGATTCGCAGAACATTTATAAGTGTTCGCGGGTATCAAAGCCCCATTACTCTACTTTTTTTTTATTTACCATTTTACAAAACCATTTACAATTATTAATTATAGTGCATTTGAAAACATCTGAGGTTTGTAAAAATGCAACAGATGCTATATCAAGTGAATAATACCAAGCGATAAAACCAAGTTCTATACAATAAACACATACAGTAGATACAAAATACATTCATCATTATGTAGGTACTTTTAATATAATTATCTAAGCTTACGGGCACAGAACAGTGAAGTTAATTCCAAACATAGAAACAGGTAAACGAGATAATCACTTATGCCCGGTTCCTAAAATCAAGAAACGATTTGTTTTGCTTACGGACGGTAAAATTTGGCATTCAACGAAATTTTACCGTCCGTCAGCAAAACGAATCGCTTCTTGATTATAGGAACCGGGCATTAAACTACTGCGTTATACGTACGTCAATATTGACAATCTGGAGTTGTTCTTGGTTCTACTACCTTTATGATCAATAAGTACTGACGGTAATTTTGTAATCTATTTTCATACTGTGGGTAAGCAGGAAGTAGGGCACCACAGACTTGTGCTCAATTGGAGAGAGATTAAACGCAACAAAAGCCCGTGTTGATTCTACTTTATTATTACCCAGGATCTTGGGAATATGCAAATGAAGTTTATTAAAGTAATGTTTAAGCAAAAAATTGTTTTGCCCCACCCTAGACCGATAAAATAAAGTTTTTGCCTCCTGGACCCAATGCTGGGTATGCCCAGGGTTATTGCTTTAAGATAGGTCCGTGAGAACCCATGGTAATGGTAATGGTATTGGCAAGGTGTGACTACACTGGTGATGTGGCGAGTTTATTTGTACCTAAATTATTCACTATTTTAATTCGGAATGCTTTCCCTAGTGTAGGTGCACATTTCTAAACAATATGTTATGAATTTTAATGTCTTTTTATTTTTTAAGCAGACATTTTTAGAAAAATGTGGATATTGCATCAACACCCTTGATATTAAATACCTATAGTTTCATTCATGTCAGCCCTCTCTCATACGAAATATTAGCTTTATCGGTCAATTTCCAAGTTTAATTGTTCAGTTTCAAAATAAGATTTCTGTATTAAAAATCACAAATGTTCATAAAATTGTGAGCTTTTTATGTTATTCACCATACAACCCTAAAATATGACTACACCTTTCTGTAACACTCTATATATGTGAGAAAAGACAATTTTGAACCATAAATTATGCCTAGTTTGTGATTTAAGTATCTTTACATAGTACCTATAAAACAAAGTCGCTTCCGCCGTTTGTACGCTTAGATCTTTTAAACTACACAACGCATTTTAATTCGGTTTACACCAATAGATAGAGCGATTCAAGGGGAAGATTTAAACATATAGTTTAATATTTTTTTGTGTTAATTTGTATAATCATATGACGATAATTGTTCACCACATTAGTATCTACATTACACCTGTGCGAAGCTGGGGCGGGTCGCTAGTTTAACTGTAAAAGTCAATACCCAGTGTGAGAGTGGAACCCGCGACAGACCCAACTGACCCAACAACTATCTGAACTATCTAAACACGCCCTGGATTGTGGAAATTCTACACATTACATTACATTGCTGTCTAGATGCAAACCAAACTAAGCTTTTATTAATATTTTATAAAAACATACACTCATATTATACCAAAAACACCAGACCAGTGAAAATAGACATTCGTGTGTACAAATATTTGCACTAAATAGAAATGGACCCCGTGACAACCGTTGCAGTTGTACCGATTGCCGCGCCACAGAGATCCTCAAAGTATTCAAACATTGATTTTGTCGAGATCGGTTTCATGAATCGTGAATTATTTTTTAGTCTGTGGACTTGGAAAAGAAAGAATTGTCCTATTTGTAGGTAAGAATAACATTTATAAAAGTTTTATTAATTTTTTTGCTGTATTATTTTGTTACTCTTTATGAAAGTAGTCACACTTTGAACGGTCTTATTGGCTACGGTGCATAATTTAGCGCTTTTATTTGGGAGTGATCTCTTTAGGAAATTCTGAGCAATAACACTGAGTCTGGAAACATGCCTGGTAGACGGTAATAAGCTCACCCTCTAACCCTTCGGTTAATCTACAGTGACCTACATATACAGGTGTGTACATTTAAATGAAAATGTATTAGTCTTGATAATATTTTTTTTATCACAGAATCACCTTTTTTCTTTTTTTTATAGTATGGAAACCCCCATGGGTCATCACTTCACCGAGGCTACTGGTAAAGTTGTATATCGGAATGGAAATCGACTAAAACCACAGGGTGTTCCGTCACAAGGGAACCTATTGCAAGGAAATCGAGTAATCCCTTGGAAGGAAGTCCCCGAGAATTCCGGCAGACCAGAGTCACCTAAGGTTGACTGGTAGAAAAGTCATTGGCATTAAGTCCAACCTTGTACATCCATTGTGTATAAAGTATTTTAATGATTCAATTAACAATTTAAAAGGAATATGAAAATGTTAGTCCTCTTTTAGTAAAACTAGAATTAGAAAACATTAGATTTTTTAGACTAAAATAACCTAAGTACTGCTCTTGACCACCAAGAAGTGATAAATATTTTGAGATTAATTATTAGGAAACCCTACGAAGGATCTACAGGCATTTGTTGGCAAAAACTAAACGCTGTCCAACTGCGGATTCCCTAATCTTACATTTGACAACTTTTATATGATGAGAATTCAGTTATTCAAAAATCAAATCCTTATATTTTTAGACATAGCGGTGATATTATTTTACCTTAAAAGAATTTTCAGCCATCCCACATAAATATATTTGCAAATAGAACTCATTCATTCTAATTCTGAATATAAAAGAGATATAAACAGGTCACACTTCGATCGATCTTCCTAAATTCTAAAGTAACGCATTCATTATACATGTACTCAACAATCATAAAACCCTTCGCGTCGAGCGACGAGCGACGGATCCGTCACCTGGGGCCTTATATGACAAGCCAAAAGTAAAGACGATAATGTAAATGCATCAAACTCGAGAGTTTTTATTCGTTCCCTATAGGTATTTCACTCGTAGACTAATGTTTGCGAGTTTAAGGAAGCAAATGAAAACATCGAGATGGTTAGTCCATCACGATTTATTCAGTAGGTACTGGAAATTGGGAACAGACTTCAATTTAATATTCTAATTTAATATCTTAGGATGTTCACCAAGAAGCCAAAAAATACATGTTATAAAAATTTAAGCAATATATTGCAAAAGTTTTAAGTAGAAAGAGGCTCTACTCTTTCTAAAAAACAGGGTAATAATTTTTTCTTTTAAAAAAAGTATCACCGACTTCAATGCGCCTCAAAATACCCAAAATTGCTTCATGTGTGCCCATAAAATTTGAAGAAGTCCCTCGATTTCTCCAGGACCCTATCATCATAACCTGACCTGATGACCATGGGACCACCTAAGAAGTATACCATTTCAAACAAAAGAAGAATTTTGCAAATCGGTCAAGGCGTCGTCTTTGAGTAATCGGTGAACATACATTAAAAAATATATATATATATACAGTGGAACATAGAACCTCCTCCTTTTTTGAAGTCGATTAAAAAGGCATTTCAGACGAAAGTATTAAAATATGTTTTTCTAAGACTTAATTAACCGTTACACATATAAATACATAGTTGCTGTTATTATAACCAACTTTATACTAACAAAGCTAATAATAGTATTTTTTTGTAAAATGTAAAATTATTGATTAGAGTTTAAAACTGATCTCCGTCTATTACAGCAAGCTAGGGACTAATCTAACGATGGATGGTAGTCAATATACGCGACCAGTGAATAGTGTGCAACGTCAAATGCATCTGACATGTGAATAAGTAGTGGGTGCGGACGCAACCACAACTATTAATTATTTCCATGGGAGCCAACTGCGTATGAAACCCATTTCGTGGAACCATTACTTTTGTGCCTATTATGAGATATTCATTAGATACTGTGTCGAGTCTGGGGAATCTACCTAATTATGTTTATTATAATACACACATCAAAAATGTCTAGGGATCAAGTACGTTTTAGAGTATCGCCGCCGTTGAGGATTAATATTTTAACTTTTTTGGATCGATAATGATTCTTTTTAATTAATTTCACTATTTGAATAGAGAATTTTCTTTAAATTTTGATTAAAAATAGAAAATCAACCGTCAATCGGCATCACGATATATATTTGTGCAACTTGAAATCTAAAGACCTGAAATTCTAGTTTTGGACACAGCACGTAAATTTAGCATTTTTTTGCTTTTCATAAACTAGTGGAGGACCTAAATGAAGATTTTCACTTCGGAACAATTTGTAACCAGGTAGACTTTGTTGAAAAATGTTCTTCAAGTATGCTAGAATAACGGAGTGAAAAGTCTACCGAAAAAACATGTCCGCTTCCTTTTTTTACCAATATAAGTGCAAAAATTTGATTTTTTTGCGAAAAACGAATTAAGGAAAGAATGGGAAATTTTACGAAAGCAACATAATTTAACATGTATTTTGCGCATTAAATTGGAGCGAGCAGAAATTTGTTAACTAAAGTCTCAAGTGGCGCTGCGCTGACCGCCCGCCAACGCTGGAATAGGCTCGCGGGAGCGCGCGCGCTGTCCGAAAGTGTCTGTAACTTTTGATTGCAAATCATACGAAACCAATTGGAGGTGAAAAAGTAAAATTTCTTTAAAGTGTTACGTGTGTTTGAATAATGTTATAAGTACTTAAATAATCATGCATGTAGTTTTACCTCGGGAGTACATGATTTTACGATTATTTCGTAAAATATAATAAAAATGGATCGCATATTTTCAAGGTTTATATAATACACGTATGCAATCAAAATTTAGTACTTTTTCTAAAAAAGTCATTTTCCACAGATGACATAAAATTTCAATCGTCGATATCACAACTTAATATCATTATATCGGCATTTTATAAGTGATCAATTAAAAGGTTATGATGTGTACTAAAAGTACCAATTATTTATTTTGTGATAAATATGCGTTTTTATGTTATTTATTTACGAATAAGTTGAACCATGCGTTTAAGAAGAATAAAATTCTAAAATTTAACATTATTGTAAGTGTAACAAATTAAAAAAATATCTGTGTAGTGTCGTGGGACACAAGATAGGAACGAAGTTTCTTATTATAACAAAATAAATGAACACGCAGTCAGCATTTTTCGTTGCCCTAACACTTTTTTCCCATCCGCTTATTGTTTGATGTGTAACGTGCGATAAGGAACTTCGATCCAAAAAGCTTAAACATAATGATACTATAACATATCCTCACACACATCCTCCCACACATCCTCACACATCCTCACACACATCCTCACACACACATCCTCACACACACATCCTTACACACACATTCTCACACACACATCCTCACACACATCCACCCACACATCTTCCCACACATCCTCACACACGCAAATTCACAATAACAGTCATCACGTAGACTATACATTAGACACTGTATGGCCGTCGTACATAGACTATACATAAAAATCTTACGCTTTTTTTAACGTTACGGACGTTTTTTGCCGGTACCCCTCCGCAAGCAACGCCCCTTAAGGAACTTCGTTCCAAAAAATGCATTTAATTGTATAGAGGTATCATCTAAGGTACCTATGATGAAAACATTTGGTTGATTTTTTTTTTCAAACTTTATAACAATTAAAGTTTAAAACAACGCGAAAACCCGGTGAAAATACGGTTTTCGGAAACTTCTGAAGTTTTATAATAAACAATTAAGTTTCCCACGTCTAAAACCATTTTCCAAATGAAATACATGGTTAATATTCATCACTGTAGCGTGTTTAAGTTGGTACAAAATAGTATTTAAAAGAAAATCTAACATTAATCAAAAGTTCTAGACGAATAAAATGTGATTTTTAACAACTATCAAAGTTGCACAAATTTAGATTTTATTAGTTTTTTTTTTAATTCAGAAATATGTGCAAAAAGGGCAATAAACTCCCGAGTACTACGACTATGCCATGTATTTTATCAACTAGTAAAATTAATGTGCACGTGTTATGCTGCTTTCCTTCGTTTAATGTTTTTTCTTTATACCTCGTAAAAGGTGCTCACGAATTATGTGAATTAAAAACCTTTTATAAATGTTATAAAGTTATTTATTTGTAATTAAATGATTTTTGTTTTTGTGCTAGTGTATACAAATTTTTCTCTGTATTTATTCATAGTAAATATTTCACATTTAGGTATCTATTTTTTTATTTTTTATGAATTTAAAATCAGATTTGTAATAAACGTACCCAAAAAGTCGTAAAAAACATCAATTGCCATTTTTTTGTAAATTTCATCGGCTATTTTGTATCCATTATTTTGAATTTTTACAAAACAAACTTTGCGCTTTTTTACGCTTCGGTCCGCCGGTTTTTATCCGTCAAATCCTTTTTTTACCAATATAAGTGCAAAAATTTGATTTTTTTTGCGAAAAACGAATTAAGGAAAGAATGGGAAATTTTACGAAAGCAACATAATTTAACATGTATTTTGCGCATTAAATTGGAGCGAGCAGAAATTTGTTAACTAAAGTCTCAAGTGGCGCTGCGCTGACCGCCCGCCAACGCTGGAATAGGCTCGCGGGAGCGCGCGCGCTGTCCGAAAGTGTCTGTAACTTTTGATTGCAAATCATACGAAACCAATTGGAGGTGAAAAAGTAAAATTTCTTTAAAGTGTTACGTGTGTTTGAATAATGTTATAAGTACTTAAATAATCATGCATGTAGTTTTACCTCGGGAGTACATGATTTTACGATTATTTCGTAAAATATAATAAAAATGGATCGCATATTTTCAAGGTTTATATAATACACGTATGCAATCAAAATTTAGTACTTTTTCTAAAAAAGTCATTTTCCACAGATGACATAAAATTTCAATCGTCGATATCACAACTTAATATCATTATATCGGCATTTTATAAGTGATCAATTAAAAGGTTATGATGTGTACTAAAAGTACCAATTATTTATTTTGTGATAAATATGCGTTTTTATGTTATTTATTTACGAATAAGTTGAACCATGCGTTTAAGAAGAATAAAATTCTAAAATTTAACATTATTGTAAGTGTAACAAATTAAAAAAATATCTGTGTAGTGTCGTGGGACACAAGATAGGAACGAAGTTTCTTATTATAACAAAATAAATGAACACGCAGTCAGCATTTTTCGTTGCCCTAACACTTTTTTCCCATCCGCTTATTGTTTGATGTGTAACGTGCGATAAGGAACTTCGATCCAAAAAGCTTAAACATAATGATACTATAACATATCCTCACACACATCCTCCCACACATCCTCACACATCCTCACACACATCCTCACACACACATCCTCACACACACATCCTTACACACACATTCTCACACACACATCCTCACACACATCCACCCACACATCTTCCCACACATCCTCACACACGCAAATTCACAATAACAGTCATCACGTAGACTATACATTAGACACTGTATGGCCGTCGTACATAGACTATACATAAAAATCTTACGCTTTTTTTAACGTTACGGACGTTTTTTGCCGGTACCCCTCCGCAAGCAACGCCCCTTAAGGAACTTCGTTCCAAAAAATGCATTTAATTGTATAGAGGTATCATCTAAGGTACCTATGATGAAAACATTTGGTTGATTTTTTTTTTCAAACTTTATAACAATTAAAGTTTAAAACAACGCGAAAACCCGGTGAAAATACGGTTTTCGGAAACTTCTGAAGTTTTATAATAAACAATTAAGTTTCCCACGTCTAAAACCATTTTCCAAATGAAATACATGGTTAATATTCATCACTGTAGCGTGTTTAAGTTGGTACAAAATAGTATTTAAAAGAAAATCTAACATTAATCAAAAGTTCTAGACGAATAAAATGTGATTTTTAACAACTATCAAAGTTGCACAAATTTAGATTTTATTAGTTTTTTTTTTAATTCAGAAATATGTGCAAAAAGGGCAATAAACTCCCGAGTACTACGACTATGCCATGTATTTTATCAACTAGTAAAATTAATGTGCACGTGTTATGCTGCTTTCCTTCGTTTAATGTTTTTTCTTTATACCTCGTAAAAGGTGCTCACGAATTATGTGAATTAAAAACCTTTTATAAATGTTATAAAGTTATTTATTTGTAATTAAATGATTTTTGTTTTTGTGCTAGTGTATACAAATTTTTCTCTGTATTTATTCATAGTAAATATTTCACATTTAGGTATCTATTTTTTTATTTTTTATGAATTTAAAATCAGATTTGTAATAAACGTACCCAAAAAGTCGTAAAAAACATCAATTGCCATTTTTTTGTAAATTTCATCGGCTATTTTGTATCCATTATTTTGAATTTTTACAAAACAAACTTTGCGCTTTTTTACGCTTCGGTCCGCCGGTTTTTATCCGCCATTTTAAATTTTTGCAAATTAAACATCAAATTTGTATAAAGTGTACATGAAAACACTTGAAAAAATATTTGGACGTTTTTAGCGAATTTTGCGCTTACTTACCTTACTTACTCTTTGGTCGGCCATTTTGTATCTGCAATTTTGATTTTTGCAAATCTGATTTCAAATTCGCAATCAGCGTACCCAAAAACCCCTTAGACTAGAATTTCGTGATTTTTCCTCGATTAATTTTCGAAATATTTCATTTAACAACTAATTTTGCACTTTTGTGTTATTAATAAACAAATAGGGATTTAGCGTACAATACCAAGTTTTATGCTGTTACAAATTATTTCGAAACAATGCCTCTTTTTTGACTACGTTTACTCCACTAAACGATGGGTCCCTCTAATACATTGACTCAGTATTTGGTAGAAACAAATGCATAGAATGTATCGAAAATATATAGAGCTACAGAACATGTGAAATTCGTTACGCATTTTTTGTTAGATACTAGCCATTAGAAGCTCCAATTTAGCAGAATTTTTCTGTGCCCTACCTCTTCAAAAGGGTATCTATCGGCAAGCAAATAATGGATATCATACGAAAACAAAGATGAAAATACTACGTTACATACGTTCAATTGGAAAAGTATTTAAACTAAGTTCTCTATATCATGGTCTGTTCTCTGCGTCCTAAATCGGTTGATGCGAAGTATTTGAACGAACATTCGTAGCCTTAATAGACGAGTGTCGCAGCAGTGTGTCATCCGCAGACGGACGTCGCAATGCATGCACAGTAGTGTGGCACAAGCACCGCCCCTGCGCACCCAGTGCAGATCTCGACGCCCGTACGTCATGCGTTATCGGGAACGATTCTACGTCAGTGTCAGCCGCTTGCTAAACGCACTTGTAGCCATTAGACCTAAATGTATGGCTTTAAACGAACGCCTACAGTCAGTACTAATGATTCGTATGATACCCGTAAAATAGAACTTGTAACAGTTTAAAGCAAATTTACAATTTAATATGAATCAGCGTGCTTATCTTTAGAATGGAAAATAGAAAGGAAATTAACTTTATTATACACCAATTTCAATAATGATACAAATTACTTTTTACTATTACTTTTTTTTACTCTTATAGGCAACGTTAAGATGGACAAAAACGACATTAAATAGAAGAAATTATGGGTATTTAAATCGAAGTTAAAATAACACTACTACGTTAGGACACGAAAGCAGCAGTAATACTGTCGAACAATATAATTATTTTAAAAAGAATTCGAAATAATTAGGACTATCGATACTATACTTCTACATTTCTCTGTCAGCAGGCAGTTATGCATTTATTTTGTTTTAATTTTGTTAAGCACACACTTATTATATTTATAGATTGTAGACCTTCAAAAAGAGACCTTTTTTCCTATGCACGTTCACGGCTTTTTCGACAGCGACTGAACTAGTCTGAATTGTTAGACCTGTATTAGTCCTTCCTTAGTCAGACGTCGTACAGAAGCAACACCTAAAAAGTGTTAGATGTTGTCTCTATCTCGTGCAAGAAATCTTGTTCTGTACTGTTTTCTGGCCACTTTTTTTACGGTATAGGGGGCAAACGAGCAGACACCGGTCTGCTCGTTTGCCACCTAATGGTAAATGACTACCGCCGCCCATGGGCACCTGTATCACAAGTGCGTTGCCGCCCAAGATGGAAGTAGGAGAAGAGGGGGGGAAGAGCGGGAAGAGGGCCACTTAGAAACATTGTCACACAGAAGACTTCCAGGAGATTCTCATTTCGACAGACTCTGATGTACCGTTGTATCGTTGATGTACTCGTTCCTAACACGATTAACTAAAAACGTACTGTCCCTATATCTTGAATAATATTAAACACGCTAGATAATTAGGTGAAACTGTTTTTTCCCTGAAGTGTGAGACTTCTGAGATGTCCAGGCCATCAAACGTAACAACTCTACATTTACTCCCTAGATGCTTTCAAATCTAAAACAAAACAAATAATTATGTTCAATTTTTTACATACTTTTTAGAATTTAGGTAAATGCTTTGTCTATAAAGGTGAGCTGGTCCTCTTCGGTCGAAGCCGCAAGCAAAGCAAACAATCTGACCCACATTTTATTCACCCGCATTAAGTACATATACATATGCAATGTATATTGCGTATCGACTATCATGTTTCTTTCTTGGAACATCTGAATGTTTACGAAAATGCCTCTCACCTTCAAGAGCTTCATCTGCGTTACCATCTTCATTTTCCTCTCCTTTCCTCTCCTTAGTAGACCTATTTTCATCTTCTACATCGTCCTCTTTGTAATCACTAGCATCATTCTCGCCATCCTCGTCTTGGTCATTGTCTGACTGTTTTCCGCCTCCCGCAGCTACTGACGTCTCTTCATTCCAGTCTTCTTCCTCTGCTGTAAACAAAAATATATGAATGGTTAAAAACAATAATAATCTTGAAACCCAAATGCTAGAGAGTAAAGCTTCAGGTACAATTTTTCTTCAAGAATTTGTATTAAGGACTAAAAAAAAAATTTTTGTATTGATATCATTATCGAGTTAAGTAAGGCTGCCTTTTCACCAGAAATTGATGCAAAAAGAATGCTCTAAAGGATGAATGAGGATGTAAGCTACAGATACATGAGTAGTATAAATCTACAATCCAACCTTTTCATATCACATTTTACTTACATCCTACTTAGCTATGGCCCCTCTAATAGCTTAAATACTAGGTGCAGTGCCTTTCCAAGTTGTAGTATCGTACGTGGTTATTTTTAAAATGTTAATGTACTAAAACCAATGGGGTATTTTGCTATGGTTGAAATTACTTATACTATGCAACAAATTAAATACTTTTTATTTTCACCTGGTTAACAGCATGTAAATATTATTCTTCACCTTAAAGCTAATTGAGATATATAAATAAAATGGTGACATCACATCAGATTTAGTAGTGAAAAACTTTTTAACAAAAAATTAAACTGACGATAACTAAAAAGCATGAAATAAATAAACCTTTTAACTCTTGAGTATTGAGCTTGAATTGATTTAATTTAATTTAATGATTGAAAAGTTTTTATTTTATGATTATTTGTGGCTCGTGTCATCTTTTAACACTCTGACAACTACTATCTTTTAATACATTTAATACTAAATATTTTAAACCGCTATCAAATGTATTTTCTTAAAAGCATATTAAGTGGTTTCTGTCACTAAACCACAGTTTTTTCAATTTTCGAGGGTTTCTGTAAATTTTATCAAGATCCCATCATCAGATCATGACTTCCTTAACATGGGACCACCCTTGAGATATACCCTATCTAACAAAAAAATCATCAAAATTGGTTCATAAATAACGCAGTGAGGGCTGAACGTACATAAAAATATATATATACGGTCGAATTGAGAACCTCCTCCTTTTTTTCGTCGGTTAATAAGCACTTATTTATTTTTATTAAAAATTTATACAAAATAGTGACATTCTCTTTATTGTATATTAAAAAATTTTTTGCTCGGAGCGATTGTCTATTACAGTCAGTAGTCGCAATCTAGTAGTAGTCTAGACTTCTAGAGGGTCTAAAAGTAGTTTGCAAGTATGACTGGTTCACATCTAACCTGCTATCAGGTTAGGTGGGAACCAGTCATGCTGCTTAAATTTTGCAATTTCTTAATGAAAACTTTCTCGGTGTTCATCACTTACTAAACCCATTTTTATTGCACATAAATAAATTGGTTGCATTTAGTTTGTAATGAGCATTCAGCATTCATTTAATTTTTTCATGGAAATCAGATGACGTGTGATTGCTGAGGAAATATATATTTTGTAACGTCCGTCGACAAAAGCCACCCAAGCATTTTCTCCATAGGACTGAGGGTAGATAAAAATCAGGATCATTGATTAGTTTTCTTAAATCAGCCCTATAAAAAAAACCTTCCTTAAGCTCAGTCTCACTTAGCGAAGGAAATTTTGTTATCAGAAATGAAATTTAAGTCCGTCTCTTTGAATCACTTTCACAAAATTCTTTACAAAGTTAAGTGTGATGTGCAACTGGATGGTCATTCTGGAACTGGAATATCTGGGGGCGGCGGTAGCGCCAATCACCAAGCCTTTTATTTTATTTTTTTGAGAAACCTATCACAGTTGACGAACTAAATTAAGAGTCGTCTACGTGAATTTTTGAAACACAAAATGGCATCTTTTTAATAGCAACCTTGTGAAAACCTGTGAATTTTTTATAGGATTTAAAAGAACACACTTTAGAGACCTGTTAGTTGCAATCTTAAAATAACAAAATAATCTTCATAACACGTCTCAAGGAAAGAGAAATTAGATTTTCCACTTTTAGGAACAGATCGACTACAAGTATGGTAAAATGAGTTAGAGATATTAACATAATTCTGTGGCATTTAAATGACTTATGAGTAATCTAAACGTTTTAACGACCTTTGTCACAGCAATTACATATTTTTATGACTAACCTGTGACTAGTCTCAAACAAGTTTTGCAGAATACCAAAAAGTAAGTTTACCATATCTGTCTTTTGGGATGTGATAATATATGTAAACATTATTTTGTTTTCCGTTGATTACTATGTATACTTCATTCGAATTAGTATTCGCGGTATTGGTGAATTTTTATTATATATATTATTTACGATAGGTAGCTTAGAAAAAATATTTTTTTTTACATATATAGTTTTATTCTTTTAACATTAAACATCCTAAAAGTACACGGTTTAAGTAAAAGCCATGGCGTTTAATTCTTTTTTATGTTTCAAACAAACTTAACAATTACTATAAAAACTGTAGGTATAAAAAACACTCATGCATGACATCAAATACCGCTATCCCTCATTGTTCCGTGTCAAGTAGTCATAGTGATACAAGTTAAGTGTATTAAATTCAAAAAATATTGTCTACTGCATGCTTTGCAAGTCTATGCTCCAAAGACTTTGGCAACTAACTTAAGGTCAGAATAATTCGTTGTCATAAGCATCTTTGGCACTTTGTTATAAGTTTCCCTCACCAGGTCTGATTGCCTGTAATAACGATTGTAGTCCGGAAAGCACCTTTTTACAATAAAGTCTAAACAATAAGTACCAAGTAGTTAACTTACATTTTATTCAAGTGCCCAATTCTAAATGCAATAGTTGTTTTGACAATTTGGAAGGATTTCATCTAAATGTGTGAGGTTATGGCTAGGCGAAAGAGTATCCCATTACGCGCAGCTATCAACAATTATGGTAATCTTACAGTGTATATCCAATTTCAGTAAACGACCCTGGTGATACTAATGGTAGTGTTAACACCAGACCCAGCAAAATGTTATTGTTGAATATAGTGCTGAATACCTCCATATTTTTATTTGTTTCGAAAGTCGAAAATGTGCATTCATAACTGAAAGTGGCAACTCAAAGACATTTGGAAAAAGGGCATGTACTATGTGGGCACCTAGAAGTGCCAAATTTGATTAATAACAAAGATTTCTGTGGTTTGAATCTGCATTTGTTTCATTGCTTTATACCTGTTGTTGAGTTACGTGTAATACATAAATGCCGCGTTCCTATATTCAAGAAACGATTCGTTTTGCTTACGGATGGTAAAATCCTTTTTTTCAAAAAGGTTTTTATAATTTATACTATATATATTTACTTATATTATTAATGCACGCATTAAGTATTCGTTAACTTTTCATTGATTAGTAATGATATGTGTTTAATGTGAAAAAATAATAAAAATATTAAACACAGGAGGAAATGGTAGATTAGGTATATATGTGTATATTTGTCAGTTCTACTGCTTCTGCAGCTCCATTTAACAACATATTCATTATAATTACATTATTTGTAAAATCTCTAAAGGTCTATGCGTGTTTTACATCGCATTACAGTACTGCAGGAATACACAACGGCAGTTAGTTTAGTGACATAATTAGCGGCACAGCGGGTGGGGCACCTCACCGTGGCGTGATTGCGCCCCGTCCGGCCGGCCGCACCTAGACTTCGTCGACACTATACTCCTGATTATACTATTAAACACGAAAGTAGAACAAAATATTGGTCACTCTGTCTTTCATTCAGAGAACAATAACTGAAAAATAATCCTGCCTAAAAACATGGCAATAAAAGGCAAAAAGCATAATTGGTAGTTAAATATAAATCTGCACAAATTTCAGTGCACATCATTAAGGTTGAGCTCAAAACCAGCACGCTGGCACGCTTGGTACCAACAGAACTGAGAAGTTCTGTGCTGGTACTTATAAATTATACTATGGAACATTATCACATTATCCTGTGAAGCAAACAGGACAATATTTTGGTGTAGTCGCGAGACATTTATATTTGTTGTTCTTTTTTTTGCTTTGTATTAATTTTCGTCTTGTTATATTTTTTATCTGCCCTTGTTCTTGGACTTGGATTAACTCGTTCTTCCTGTCTTTTCGTATTTACCTATGTGCTTTACCCATTACGAATCAACGAACAAAGAGAAATATTAGTTTGACACTCACAAAAAAAAACCATCAAAGCGTCTTTTGGATAATGGCATACAGAGCTTACGTAGAGATACGCCATATATAGGCAAGTGTCTCCCGGCAATCCTTAAAATGTAAACAAGTCGATAGAGTTGAGTTACGTGTATATACGCCTGTATTACGTGTATATAGTCAGCCTGTATCCTCAAACAGCCTTATTAAACACCTAAATTTTGATAACCATAATAGGGCCTCACGTAATGGGGGACAAGCTTACGTCAACTGAGCATTTTAGTTATTAAGGACCGGAAAATTGATAGTATATCGAAAGGAAAAGGGAAGGCAATGGAAGGAAAGGGTTATCCATATGCTTATACGGATGGATAGGGGAGTGTTATCAATAGCACTGGCAATAGCAGAAGGTCAGGATTGCATACCTGTTACTGGCTGTTGCTGGATGTCCAACACATGTTTTGTTAGAGGGTGTGTAAAAAATTGTAACCTTACGTCCTAAGAGTAAACAAATTTCCATGATATGCTGAAATAGTTATTACTGAAGTAAGTAGTATATAAACACGATAAAACTATGTACATATATACAAACCGCCAAAAAATAGGGAATGTTATAAGTTTTTCTGTGACTCTGTATGTTGCCTCGTGGCTCCCAAGGGACGGACTGAATTTAATGCATGTTTTTTACATTATACGTTGGATTTATCGATATGGTTTTTAGGTTGCTTTAACGAAAATTTGCCCACCTGTTATAATTTATGAACTGGTGTGAGCATTTCAAAGTCATATAAAGGATTATATATTTTACTTACTAAGCCCAATGAAATTTGTGACTATATATTATGATCACCAACTTCATATTCCTCAAAATTCTAAATATTTCAAGAATTCTCAAAATGCATTTCATAGAGTTTTATCTGTATACGATTGGTTATTTATACAGGGTGTCAGTGAAACGCTCCCGAAAACGAAGACAGACGATAGTACCTACTAATGGTACCTTTGATGAAGGGTCAGAAAAAAATCGTATATGTATGTAGTCTTTTTAACCCCCGACGCAAAAACGACGAGCTGTTATAAGTTTGACGTGTCTCTGTGTGTGTGTGTGTCTGTCTGTGGCGTATCGTATCGTAGCTCCCGAACGGATAAACCGATTTTGATTTGTTTTTTTTTGTTTGAACGGTGAATTAGCCGGGAGTGTTCTTAGATATAATTCAAGAAAATCTGTTCAGCCATTCGAAGGTCATCAGCTCTTTTTTAATCGTTGAAGGGATTTTTGAGTCGGGGTGTTTAAAATTTTAAATTTATAGTTATCAATTAAATTTATAATCGATTACTTTCACATTCAGTGCCCATTGTTAGTGCTTCTTGAAGGCGGTTTAACTTTTTTTAGACGCTTTATATTAGCTTCACCTGTATGTATGTTTGTTTGTATGTTTGTAACCGACTCCTTTGGGCACGATTTTAACCCACTTTAAACGGCCAGATTTCATTCAAATTTTGCACACCTGTCAAAGACAGATGACAATGCAATAATTTGATTATTTTTTTTATTTTTTAGTTGAATTTTCAATAAAAGCGTGTTTTTTAGTTTTTTAAACTATAATTATTCAAGTGTTGTGTTGTGTGTGTAGTAAATACAATAAAAACTTGCCGCGCCTACGCGCGCCATTTTCATTTTGGATGATTTAAAGATGATAGTATAAAATGTGGACTTTGACTTTCACTTTGTTGTTTTGTTTTTATTTTCGGGTAATTTAGAATCAATTGTTAATTTTACCAAAAGAGCTTTGTACGATATCATAGTAAAGGAAAGAAAATTAATAAAAAGTTAGTTTGTGAGAAAAAGACAAAGTGTCAGTCCTTAAACAAACGTCAGTGTCAAAGTATAAATGTCAATCTAAAAAAAACCAAGCCAGAATTCACTCGAGACACAGCAGCAGAAAAACCTATTTTGTGTATATTTTAGTAGATAATTCTCTAACTGGAAGGCAAGCAATAATACAATATTATTGTAATTGTATCGTGGGAAGGCGTACAATAGCACAGTATAAAAAATATATCCATATTTAAACTGTGACAATAGGTTGTTGCGCTCATATAATGGCAAGTATATGGTACTTGAGTTGGGCTAGGCACCAAGAAAATATTTTACCCCCTACACACTTCCTAGATTCCGTCCTAATTGTGTATGATTTTTATTTTACACAAGTGTAATACTTTTTGACGTGACAACGTCTTATAAATTGGTTTGCCGGGTGACACTTCAAGAAACTGCGTTACGCTCCGCTCACGTTATGCGCTCACAATGAGAGCGAGTGAGAGGCACGCGTTTTAAATATAATTCTTTGTATAAATAAATGTTTTAAATTGTTACTATTATTTCATCCTTCTTCCTACTATACGAATGAATATTCACATTAAAATTATTTTACCACTCAAAGTCGTTGTCACGTAAAACTTTCGCCCGTATACCGACTTTACAGGCAACCAATTTTTTTTATATAACCTAACCTACTACATACTTTTTTATATAACCTAACCTATTTACCTAGGTATCATAAACCTTCCTATAAACTAAAATATATACACATGAGATATTGTTACAATGTACTTAACTGTAGGTGTTTGTTCAACTTTTGTAGGTGATAGACCCACGCTTTAGCTTATTTATTGCCTCCTTAAAGACGTAAACTACTGTTCGTTGCTCTTATAAGAGTTTAACTCAGGTGCTATTATTAGTCATCCGATGATATCTGGATTCAATGGTGCATGCAAAAAATAGATTGCATGATTATGCAATTGTCAATCAAACGGAAACTATGGCAGTTTAAAGTTTATATTTTTACCTAGCTAAAGACACTAGTTTTAGTTTGGAACGCGTAACGGCTCATCATGATTTGGGCACAACGATGTATGGAAGATGGGTAATCTCCTTTCGAAACTTGTCTCAACACAAATCGTATATACGGCACGCTTGTTGTCACATGAACAAGTCGAAATCACTTATTGATAACACTGCACTGCACTCCATATGCAACTCATATAACGCACACTGAACACTTTTAACGTTGTACCGACAGTTACAAATCATTTGGTTCAAAAGACGCATATTTGCATTTCTTTTTTGTATTCCTTCCGAATATAAATATAAGACCAAGTGACCGAATATAAGACTGGCAACTACCCGAATTACCGAAACTCGCACCTCACGGAGGCGTCGCTGAGCTCTCTCCAGTTCACCCGTGACCATGATCAATGTAATTCGATCGAAACATCAGGACATGGTAATGTACTTTATAAATATTATCGCGAAAAGCCAGCATTACAAAATTAAATATGTATAAAAGTCGCGAAAGTTTAAAAACAATAAAAATCTTTAGCACAAATTCACGTTTTACTAACAATCCCTGAAGACATGTCGTACAAGTGAAATATGTCAGTCATGTGTGTTGATATTTAGATGAGCTGAGGCCATTGAACTATAGCTTGGCGTATTCTCTTGAGGCACAGCCCGGCCCAGAGTCCCAAGAGAGAGTCCATCGATTCATCAAAAGCAGGCCACATGCGAAATCCCAATAAGAACCGCAATGACCCCGACGGACGCAATGTTTGTACTTATTGCAGATGTGGTCCACTTAATATTTTATTACGTTCGAACTTTGAATATGTTAATTTATATAAATAATTTATATTATAAGTACATTTTGTAGTATACTGGACTTTTAAATACGAAATAGCTTGACCGTTTTGGTGTATGTATATGTATTTGCTCCGTGGTACGTACACACAAATTTAATTTACTTTCTATTACAGTTGTTTGTTTAAAAAAGTTTCAGGTTTTTGTGTACTGTAATATAATAAGAGTTGTCGCCACTTCAAAAACCCGTATTTATTTTATTAAACATAAGGGGTAAACTATAGTAGATGATAAAACAGTTCACTATTTATTAAAAATGTTGTGCTGTGATAAAAAGGCTAGGCGGTCACTTGAGTACTGGTCGAGGTACAAAAAATAAAACAGTTACTGTTATATAGTGAATTTGCTAGTTTAGTACTGGTGATATTGTTGCTAACATAAGGGATTGCAATGTAAAGTTCGTGCATTTATTTATTTTATTATACATATTTTTAAACATTGGATAATGATTATACCTTTGAATGGCCTAACGTGACTGGCCGTGGTCACAGGCTGACTCAGTCAGCTGAGCCAGCCTATCACCACGGCCAGTGCAACCTCGTCGAAACGTCAGGCAATTTAGAGGGATGTAATACCTATTTCGTGATCGCGTTAATTCGCGTATAAATACATAATTATATCTTTTTTTTTAAAAGACAACTCCCGCGTTAGGAATTAATCCTGTGTCGCGGGGGACTTTACAAACGTATAAACAATGGACACAAAGAACACCCAGACTCTCGTGGGAATCGAACCTACGACCTATTCTGCAGCATAGCAGTCAGGGTCACTAACCACTAGGCCAACAGACAGTCATGGAACGCGAAAGGTCCAAAGTTAGTATATCTACATACTTCTGGATCCAAGGATATGTTTAAATTACAATAGATAGCCATAGATTTTAAACATACGTTTCATTAAGATCTAATAAAAGTTAATGAAATGAAAACAGGCTTGTTATAAAAGCTTTATTTTAACAGATATTTAGAATCAAGCGCTAGAAAAGCAGAATTTGCAAGCTTTTACACTTAATACAAATATTGGATGAGCTAGATTATTCGATTTAGGTTTTTATTACTTCTGTTTACTAATTAGACCTCGGTACCCCATGGATTGGAAGAACCTTCTACATTCATGAGGTCTAATATAAATATAATAACTAATATGTTTATTGATTTACAGGAATCAATATGGTATACATACTTATTAATATTTACTCAAACTAACGTATAACTTACTACCGTAAAGCATCAATGAAGAATTTAAAAAATACCAACAGACACACAAAAACACCGTAAACTTGTTAAAAAGTAGCTAAGTTGACAACACCAATTTCATAGAGAATAGTAGAAGCATGTTGGCCGCAAGGAGGCATCGCGGCACCATCGCAACGATAGCCCATCATAACTCCTCGCGCAATGTGTCGCGCGGGACGCATTCGGCACCAAAGAGCCGCCTGGCAGCCGCGTCGCGAAGATACAGCTGGCAATTCAATTTTCTTACTAACCGTATTGCTATTGCTTATTATACCGAGACGAACTCCAAATACTGAGCTGAACACTTTGTGATTCTTTTTTTTCAGTCTTTACCAGTTCGGAATAAAAATTAAAATAGTTGACATACTTTCACTGTACTTATGGAGATCTCGTGACACCTAAAGTGTTTGCTTAGGCTTCTGCCCCACTCATTAGCTACTCACAGAGTACGTCACAACATGATACTAAATTGTTTTGCAAATTGAACACGAGCAGTTGTTAAAATACCATCTATTCATTTATAACCTCACTTTCCGTAGACATCTACTTAAAGTGAGGTTATGAATGAAGAAATTTTAACAAAGCTAAAGTTTATAATTATTAAAACAAAATATATAGCGCAAAGCGCACCTAACGATTTAAATCTTTGGTTGGAATGTTAAGTACTGTAGTGAAAACTTAGTGATCTATGAGTATATTCTTGTTACTTTACACAAAGCTTTGTCGTAGTCCACAGGGACTTAGTAGTAGTTGTAGTTTCATAGTCCGCCTAAAAAATATATTATAGGGAGAAAGTCTATAGTCCTCATAAGAAGAAATAAATTATGTACGTAAGTCATAATGAGATTGTATGAGAGCACTGGTGGTGCTCTTAGTCTTATCTTAATCCGTAATATATCCTAATCTTAATCTGTAGGCTTAGATTGATACCTTCGCTTGACATATATCAAGACACATTTTTTTTTTCACAATCGTAAATATATATTGCAACGATCGGGGAACCTTCGGTTTCCGGTTCGATAGGGTCTCTATTGAGAGGAGACAGACAGACACAACGGCACTATAATCAGACTCAAAATGATTACACAACGACAAATTCCAATACATCAAATAAATTAATATTTCTTGAGCAATCCGTGCATCCAGCACGACGTCCGTCACACCAGTCTTCAAAAACGATTGTCCTTCCTTCTTCTATTTCGAATCTTCTTAATATTATTTCGGGTATTAAATTCGAGTTCGGCGCCGCCAGCCAAGACATCCGTGCCTTTTTCAAGAAGTTTTCAAGCGGCGCGGAGGGCTCATCACGGCAATACGTATATATCTTTCTTCGAAAGTATGATCATATGTCTGCCTTACGTTCCCAACTAAGATGACTCCCAATCCCAAACCTGCTTACCTAGTTCCCTACTTCTGTTTCTTATGCTCCAATCATGATCTAAATCTTCGATCAACAAACAATATGCTTCTGTTATGCCCTCCTCACACTCCGACTTTGTCAACTCTTCCTTGTATGTTCAGTCTGTTCTTTTCTGGAACGCGCTCCCGGTCGAAATCAGGATGTCCACAAACCGTTTTTTATTCAAGAAGAAAATACGTGATCTTCTTCACAATGAGTTGGCAGAACGTTCACTACGCTCGTTACTTACACGACGTGTGTGTATACTTACGGTTCTGTTTGTGTCTTATATTATTATGTAGTAATGACATATAGCAAGCTATTTATGTAAGTAATATTATTTATTCCATGTAATATGTATATCTACTTTGTTATGATTATCTAAGTATTATAAATTACATCAACAGTTAAATTTTACTTTTGCATCTACCGTATAATATTTTTACATCACCCCAAAGGTGACTGGTAGAGAATGCCCTGCGCATTAAGTCCGCCTTTGCATAAATTGTGCATTAACTTTTAAATATATATAGATTATACAGCTTATTTGTGACAAAAAAATGCACTACTAATACATATGTATCAGTCAGTCATTTATAATATATATTTCAACATCGGTCACACAGATGTCGTCAACATCGAACCAATAAGATATACAAGTACAAAATCACAGATATGCTATAAAAGTAAACTAAGTACTGTTATTTTAGTCTAGAAATGTAATTATAGTTTTATTAATTTAAAATCACTTAACATGACAATAACATGAAAATGTTGATATTATTAACAATTTTATTCACGCACAATGTACTATGTATCTATGCTGTTGGGGTTATTACTGTCCAAAAGAGATGGTAATGCTGAAACACCCCAACGCACCATGTGTTGGGGTGTGTTATGTTATGTTAAATGTTCATGATAAATGAGTAAACAAACCACTGCCTTGATGGATATATTGCTACTGAAATATAATTACAAATTTATAACATTAAAGACATGCATATCATTACAATAACTCCGATATGTTCCTCACAAGGAATAACATGTAAATAGAAATGTAAAACGAATGTAACAGAAAACAAATAAAATATAAAAAGATTAAAACAAATGTAAACGCACTACCGCTGTCCTCTCTGATGTTAAATGTTCTTGTTGAAAGTACAAGCTCTTTCTCGTTGAGAAGTATCCTGTTGCTGTTGTTTCTGCTGTTTCTGTTGTTACTACTGTTTCTCCTTTTGATGCTGTTGCTGCTGTTGCTCACGTAGCTGCTGTTGCTACTCTTTCTACCTTTGTTGCTCTTTTGCTCTGTGTTTCTGCGCTGGCTCAGCACTGCTGCAATTGTTTTATAGTCACTGATACACCACACACGTGACTGTTCCTTGCTCATCACCAAACCGCGTGATCAGGTAAGGTCCTTTGATTACCATATGTTGGGGTTATACTGCCCAACTGGTGATGTTGACACAGTCTAATACATTATGTATTTATGTTAACTGAGTAGACAATCACTCCCTTGTTAGATTTATTGCTACTGAAAGATAATTACAAATTTATAAGATTAATGACATGCATATCGTAACAATAATGCCGATATTTACCGCGGTTAACTAGCTTCGTATAGAGTTACGGTTATGTAGTACTTATAAAATTAATTGAATATGTATGTATCTGCCATTTAATTCTCAAGGTGGATCAGAACAAGGTAAAAGTAAACCAATAACTAAAACATTTAAAACCTTTCTTCACTATTACTAAACATTATCTTCATTTTAATCTTTTTATGATGTTTAATAGTCACGGACGGAGTAATTACAAAACGCTGTCCTATGAAATTTGTTTTTTTTTTCAATTACATAGCTTTATATAGCTGGTGTCGAGATTGTCTTCCATATGTCAAGACACGCCTCTACTACTAAGGTACACACATGTGCAGTACAGGTGTAGGTGTATCTTCTTGTTTACATATACACTAAATTACTTTACGGAATTTGTTGGATCTGTATACCATCAGAGGCAGTGGATACGATATGGCACAGACCACCCTATACTTAGATATATACATAGCATCAGTGCTATGGTGTCTATGAAGCTATCGTATCCAAGCCATAGGGCCGTAATAAAACTTACACTATAATTTTTTTGCTAATTATTTGCTAAAATAGCAAATAATTCTTTTGGCAAAATGACTGGCCCTATGACTTGGCTACGCTAGCTTCATAGACACGATGCTATGCTGTATCTGAGCATGAGTCCCCTCAGGAAGTGATGGCTTAGTCGCTGCATCGCGTGTGTACCTCTTCCTATTCTGGCATTCTAGGCTACAGTTTGACTTCGATTTTATCATTTTGTTGTACCCTCCGTCAGTAACTATTATCTTATCTGTGCCTCCGTGGTAAGATTTTCACGAGGAAGAAAAGGTAACATTATATCTCTATCCATAAAAGTACTGAAGAAGCAAACGGAACACTGTCCGTGTCGGTTCATCCGTCGGCCCCATCAACAACAAATTTTTTTTGGAGATGTATATTATAAGTAGTTCGATCATAAATCGTCATACCATACTACTATTCACTTGAACCTTTGTCTCTAGTGATCTCATCCTAATATGTAGGTACTTGCATTACTTAAATTATCGAAAGTGAGGTTGTAACTAAACCCTGCCATAATCACCAGGTATATACACAGTAAACTTGGATCGTAACATATAATGTATGTATAAAGCGTGACCTACTCAACACTACCACTAAATGTTATAGCTACCTACCTAATAATTTTGATTAAGTACTCTGGGAGCACAAAGGAATAATAACAATCCCATTTCTCTGTAAGTCATTGTAGTTTCGCTCAGTTGTATATCCTTGGAAACTGTAATTTTAATGTGTTCGGAGGCGTCGGCGTCGGTATGATGTCGAGTGGGAATATCTGAGTAGCAGCCGGTCCCGGTGGTGGCCGGCGTCGCTCGGGCGAGAGTTCTGTCCTAGCGCTGCTGACCCGCCGCGCCGGACGCCGACCGTCCGTACATTGTTAACTAATACACATTGAACATGTACGAGTGTATACTCATCATTTATGCGTACATTTATCTCATCTGAAAAGAATTGAGTGTATTGTATAGCTACTGAATTAATCGGTAGGTTTGTTAACCTGAGGTGAGTTTGAGCGGTTATGGTTTCATTGAAGATAAAAATATCATGTTAAACACTAAGTAAAAAAAATTAGGTACTCGCTGCCATTTTTAGCGGGCAATCATGAAAAAATCTGTCTAATTGCTGTTGGAGAAACTGAAATCTCTGAATATCAGTACCACCTATCATACTATCTATTCTACGGAAATATTTAAACTTCGAACGCTAACAAAAACAGGTAAGGGTTAGCTATCAATTAAAAGTCGAACGTCTCAGCTGCTATTTTCCTTAGAGAGTACGGCAAAGCGGAGAGCGCGGGGAACGGGGCATGAACGGCGGGGGCGAAGGTTCCCTAGGGAGCAGGCGGCACGCGGCTGCTTGGGCCAGGTCCCGTGGGAGCCGGCGTGGGCGGCGGGCGAGAACTTCGCTTCCACAGGGACACGGCCCCTACTACCCACCACCTAGTCCCCGATGCTCCACAAGGACGGTACCGTGATATTTTTAACAGATACTGTTATGCGCGATTCTCAGAAAATTGTTGCCAAACCACGTGAGTACTGTAATTAATTTCTGGCTTTTCAACACTTAATCTAAATGAATATTGGTCTTACAATACCGGATTAACGAACTTCAATTATGAAACAAAAAGTTTATTCTGTTTCAGGCTACCTGTACGGATCTTTGGTTGATATAAGATGTTATACTATTTGAAAACAGAGGTAGAAACTTCGAATTAGGATTTCATAACTTAGATAGTTAACTGTTACCTGCGGCTTCGCTCGAGTGATTCACGTTCACGTATCGAAATAGTATCAATAGGGATCTAAACATAAATATACCGTATTATTTTGGGACTACTTGGTGCCAATGCGTTTAAATTTCGAACATGAGACACATGAAGACTTCTTCTTCAAGGAGCTTTCTTGCGACCATGCAATGTTTGCCCAGTATATTTTATTAATGGTAATTGCAATACCGAGTATACCAAGGAACTGCAGTCTTTTAAATTCCAATTGCGATGTTTGTAGTTGGGTTTATAGCAGCAATTATGGATTAAATTATAGACACGATTACATCTAATCTGTATTGACTGGTCTGTTGGTCTAGTGGTTTTTTTTTTTTTTTAAGACATCTCCCGCATTAGGAATTACTCCTGTGTCGCGGGGGACTTTACAAACAACGGACACAAAGAACACCCAGACTCGGGTGGGAATCGAACCCCCAACCTATGGCATAGCAGTCAGGGTCACTAACCACTAGGCCAACAGGGTTAGTGACCCTGAATCCATGAGCAGATATGACAATCGGAACAATGATCGCCGAATCAACATCACACATATCGACAATCTCGTGAGAAATCCAAATATTTTATTTGTTTTTCCTTTTTAACTTTCACGAGGTTCTCATCATGACGATATCAACAATCATTGCGTGGCGCTCTAGTCGATCTATCAGCACTAAATCAGGTTTATTTGCAACAATAGTTCTGTCAGTGATGATAGATCGATCCCAATACAATGTGGCACGACCATCTTCGAGAACTGGGTCGGTCACATACCTTTAATATGGCACCTCTGAATTCACAAGATTGTATTTAAGAGCAAGTTGTTGATGTACAATCCTGGCCACTTGATTGTGTCTATGCAAATATACCACGTTGGCAAGACGAGAACAACCAGAAATAATATGCCTGATAGATTCACCGGGACGGTGGCATGCCCGACAGATGTCCACCGTATCATCTTTCAGGATATATTTCTGATAGTTATTCGTCATAACAACTTCGTCCATAATTGCAAAGACAAAACCTTCGGTTTCTCCGAAAAGATCGCATAACCGTAGCCAAGATGTCTAGGCTTTAAAATCTATATCAGGCCCATTTAGGGCTTATTATTATTATTATTCTACTTCTGTTCAAATTGCGACATCCACTTATTCTAAAAAATAATTTGTGATCCAAAACATTATTGAATTATCAATTCAAATAAACATAAACAATACAAATCGATGTAAGTACCAAGTAACACACTGAGTTATTATTACTAGCGTAATATCTCGATGACTAAACACTGAATTTACCAATTTGGGTTATTTTTTAATCTCACTGGAACAAACTGAAAAATGTTTGACGCCATTGTATTTTCTAAATTTCTAAATATTATTACAGAATTAAGCAATAAAAAACCTTTAACTTTTACCTGCCTTTGAGCAAATTCGTTGAGACTTTAAAGAGGTAGAAAGTAGAGCACACAAGATAACGGCGCGAAGGCGCCATCCCTCCTGCAGAATGCCTCCGCATCGTACTTTTTCTGCTTGTAAGCTGGACCTGCGTGATGGTTTATCACCTTAATTGTATCAAACACAAAAAATCTTTCGAGGATCTAATCTTTGTACCTGGGCCATATGCAGTTCTCTAGTATATTCTAGAAGGGAAACTTTGTTAGTTTGTCTTTGTTCGTCCTCTTCATAGTCCAAGAAATCCAAAGTGATTTATTGCTTAGAGAAGGTTTATAAAGTTGAGAGTGATAAAGGCTAATTTGTATCCCAAAAAAGTGACCTGCCTCTATGAGTTGACTGGTAGGGTAGTACGAAAAACTACGCGAGTGAAGTTGCGGCTAAAAGGTAGTAGATTATATTATATTACTTTGTTAATATAAAAAGCTAACCCGTCATAATGTAATTCAGCCACCGTTATTATTGTTACCTTTTATAGATTTTTTTGCGTGAAAACAGCTGAGTGATTTATGACATTCGCCAGGGAATTGGAAAAAGAATTCCTCGGCATGTTAACAGATTGCATTAATCTTTTACATTTTTTTTTATTTTACGTATCCAATGCGTGAGCTTTAATGTATAAAAACATATAATAACTGTTATTTCATTTAACACAAACTCCACGTGGAATAACAGTGATGGAACATAATGTCGTATCTACGTGTGGTGTGGACGTCATCAATTTAATTATGATATGTAATTATCCGATAATAAACACGCAGGTGATACCTCCTTTTGTTTCTTCAGGGTTACTATACTACTTGTTACAATGATTTGGGACCATAAAACGTATGAAGTATTTAGATTTTTAAATATAAATAGAATAAAAATATAATATCTATTTTACAAAAACATATTAACATTATAACACTTGAAGCGGTGGGTCAGACATGATACAACGGACAGAATTGTGACGAAGTAAGGGTGATACGAGAAGCCTGTATTCAACACTAATTGTACACGGCGAACCCAATGCAGGCAGGCTAGTGTAGTGTAGTCTCTTACTACCGTCCGTGTATGTGAAGTATGTGATTGTACGCACGGGCGCGCGGGCTTCAAAACCGAACGATTGACGATCGCATGAGACAAGCCCCGGGCGCCTCCCTGTCTGCGCTGGCTGTACTAGAGTCTCCAAACGCGGGTTTGGCTACTGGTAGATAATCTAGTAACTTCTTTTGAAAGACCTCTACCTTCTACCTTACTGTACCTCCATACCTACCACAAATAGGAAAGTGTAGTGGTTTTTTAGAAACTAGCATAACCGCTTAACTAAATAACATAAATAATAAGTGTACAGTCAAAAATGACCATAAACATCCCTCTTATTTCAAATGCAAAAATTTAACACTAGTTGAGAAAACAAGTAATGGTAGGAATGGTAGACCGAGTCCACCACCTGGTATTCATGAATACGTTGAACTCAAAACCGACTTCAACAGGCGTCGGGTAAGAACGGTGGCTCCATGTGGGCTACGAGGAAAAAAACGCTGACAGATGAATAGGGGCGCATTTGCGATCTGACATCAGATTTTACTCTACTGCGAGTGGACGAGTTAGAAAAAAATATTTTAACGCGGTTTTAAATTCTAATTAAGGTTTGGTGTACCGGCTTTTTTTTCTTGTCTCGTTTTTTAAAAGCTGAATTCGCAGTTAACAGTCAGTGCCTACAATTGTTGCAAATGACACCGATTAATCAACTCACAGAGGTGGTTGTATATGAGAGGTCAACATCAACATAAAACTGTTATGATATGGCTTTAGCGTATTTCCCAGAGGCGCGCAGGGGAGGTGCGCGCCACCCAGGGGAAATTTCCGGGCGACTCTCTACGGGGCCTCTACAAGTTTTATGGACGCGCAACGACTAGGGCTGCTACTGTGACTAACTTACTGAAAACGATAAACGAATCATAGCCGTTTTCATTCTAATAACTGTACGATAATATGTAGTATACAAATGTCGTAGATATTTCACACTACACCAATGGCATAAATATCAACTATAACATTATCTGCAAAATGGTGATGATGATGGATATTCAGAAACTTCTACACTACAGCACACAGTGAGATACACATGCTACATTACTTATAAAGCGAGTTACATATAAATATACTGTGGGCACCTAAAATATCGTTTTGGCAAAAAGAAGAATGATAATTTTAATTATTAGATTATAGAAGATTAGTTGTAGAAAATTACATTGGCGTCAAACCCAAGGTAGGAATGAGGAAAGATGGCGTTCCTTTTATGAACTGATACAAAAACGTTGAGTAGTTCAAACTGGAGCCGGAATAAAGTTGAAGCTAGTGATTATTCATGTTTAGTCTGCTTAGGTGAAAGTTAAGAGTACAATATTAGACATTTATATAAGAAAAGACTTAGGAATGATTAGTGTTGGCAGCCCTGTTAGCATCCCACACTTGGCCTCGTCCTGCTTTGGTCATCAACTTCTTATCGTTACACAAAACAGACTCATGATAATAAGTGTTCTGTAACTGTTCACTGATTAATTCTACAGATTGAATTGTCGCCGAAAAATATAGAACATTGATTTACATTTGATAGCTAGAATGGTTCTTTATATTTTACTATTTTTATTAATTTCAATTACTCTTAGAATATCAAAAAATACAACTGTTAGGAATAAATGATAAAAAAATGTGAAAATAGTAAGGAGTATATTTTAAAAGGTATTTTATAACACTCCCGGAGCTCTTTTGAATATATAACTTTAAGCGACCATGTGTAGTATATTTTGTACAATTTTAAAAATAATAGAAAGATATCGTCTCCTGTCGTGAAAAGCAATATTTTTAATGTAAATTATACAACACTTAATTAATTAATAATCATCAAGACATTGGAAGAGAGACTAACTAGCCAGAAACTGAAGTGTCCTCTTTCGAAGACGACCAGAATTCGTCCATACAAGCAGTACAACCGGTAAATAAAATGATTTATAATAAAATTTTGGTAAATGACCAATACATGACTTCAAATTTATAAAATTTTGATGATCTGGTAAGGAACATTAAACGTTACACTGATTACTGATATACACAATAGGGCACTGTACAACATCAATGTGGTTATATCATTGGTACAATTTTCCTTCAATATTTCATATAACTGAGTTGAAAAATAAAATACACGGGTTGTCTGGCGGTAAGCGTTTACCAGAGTTGGGCATTAATCAATTAAAAAATTAATCTAAGCGTCAATTGATTTAAAAATTAATTGTAATTGATATTAACCACAATTAAACATTAATTGAATTAAACACTTTACAATTAAATTACTAAGATTAAGCTTTGTGAATTGAAAAATGAAATTAAATTGAATCACAATTAACTTTTTACTATTTACACGAAACAATTAAAATTAACAATTAATCGTGCACGATGACAAACATAAAGATATATAGATATACATTTATGTATGAATACATTTATTATATGAATAATATGTATCTATAAAATCAAAATTATCAAAATAAAATATTTTCCATCATATATTTGCAAATTAATCATTAATAATTGTCATTTGTGACGATGGTAGTCACCATTAACAATTAATTAATTGTTAATCACGGTAGTCACAATTAATAGTTAATTGTTAATGGTGGCAGTCACAATTAGCGTAGGGTAGCGTAATGGCTAAGGCGTCGGACTTGCGATCGACTGGTTGCGGGTTCGAACCCCACCCAGTGCACTACCGACGTAAACCCACTCCTAACACAAGTATTTAGGTTAGCTGGAGGGGTTAACAAGATTACTAGTAATGTGTGACCCACATGTGTTACTAGTAGTCTTTTAAAAAAAATTGTTAATCGTAGCAGTCACAATTAACAATTTATTAATTGTTAATCGTGGTAGTCACGATTAACAATTAATCAATTATTATATTTAATTATAAGAACAATTTAGTTTAGTAGTTAAAAAAAGAAACACCAGCCACAGTTGCGTGGAAGTTGTTCAGTAATGTGAACTCTACCATGATAATTAAATACTAAGTTTTCTTTCTAAACTTGCTATAAGTAGTCATATTGTATCACACTACCCAAACTGATGCACTACTTTTTATCCTACTAATATTATAAACGTGAAAGTTTGTGAGGATGTATGGATGTTTGTTGCTCTTTTACGCAAAAACTACTGAACCGATTGCGATGAAATTGGTATTTATAGCTGGACACCTGGAATAACACAGGCTACTTTTTATCCCGATATTCCTACGGCATTGGGATTTACGCGGGTGAAACCGCGGGGCACAGCTAGTATTAAATAAAACTCTCATTTCAACTTATGAATATTGGCTTCATGATACAAATAAAAAAGTTATTTTAGCTTCCAACTGTATTAGACTAGTCTAAACATCGGAGCCCTTAAGCTGAGTAAAAAAGTTGACGTACAAAGCCAAATTGACTTAACCCTCTTCAAAAGGCTTACAAATACGTCCATCCAAAGCTTTTACCTCGAATAAAACATTCATACGTTTTATTGTGATCTTTACACCTTCCACCCTCGATCAGTCCGCTATTTTACGTACATTACATAATTACTAATAATGCATTAGTACTATGGGGGCATCTAATACATCTATACATAAATAAAAATCAATTGCCACAAGTGTGTTGGAGCATCGCTCGTAAACGGCTAGACCGATTTGGCTGTTTTTTTTTTGTTGTTCGTTATTTCCCGAACCGAAGGTTTGCATGTATTAAGATTATTGGAAATCAACGGAAAATCGGAAAGTTTTATGTACTTTTACAAGGAGAAATTCTTAATGGCAAATTTTGACGTTTTGATTTTGAATTTCATTACGTATATAATCATCTTTAAAAAAGTATCACTGACTTTAATGCCCCTAAATCATGATAAATTGTAATAAGCTGTATTATTCATCCCTTAATATTCTACCCTTAGAGGAAGAATTATTTTTATTAAAATTTAAATGGATAGTCCATTAAAATTTTGAGTATAACTAATTAAATAAAAAAAAAGAATTTTATTGAAATCAGTTTACAATAGGCGAAGATATGACATACAATACAATTCAAATATAGGAACGTCAATGACCTTAATGTGTCAACTGTCACTTGGAAAGTACGGTTTGCACACTAATTTGCGTAATATTAACAATTTTTTTTACTTTACTTTTTTCTAATATTAATGAATCTATTGATTTCATTGTTTTGAAAATAACTAGAGATCGCCTGCTGGTCGTCCATCATTTATTAAGTTTTGGATATTTTGATTTATTTCATTGACCAGTATAACTATAATAATTTAAGTAGATAAAAAGTCTGATCAAATTTTTTATTTTTTTTTGTAAAAAAATTGATTATTTCAAAAATATCTGATTTACTTATCCTACCTAATTGGTTCGAATTGATAGTTGTGATATCACAATGCAGCCTCGTTTTTTTAATTCAATTTTAAGTAAGTACTTAAAAAATCATTTAAATTAAAATGTTTATTTTTCCCTTTTGAGTGGCTCGGTTTGTAATGCACCTAAGTTACAAAACCTAATGTCAATTGCTCATCATTTTTTGACAAAATATTGATTTGCCCGATACACGGATGTTAATCGTTGAGGAATTCTCCTGGTACTTCATAACCATTATGACTATCATGAATTGCTTGACAATCACATTAACGTAATTGAATCGCAACCCATGAAATACTAATTATTGAGTAGTTCCAGTGGCCATCTGAGGTCTTCTTCACCAAATCCACTTCACCAAAGCGTGCTTTCCGAGTGCAAATGCATGAGTTACTATAAAAAGTACCCAAACCGCTATAGGTTTGTCTATAATATTTGAAGAGTTCTATCAATTTCTTCAGGATCCCATCATCAGATCCTGAACTTATGACAATGGAACCAACTAGAAAGTATACCGTTTCAAACAAAAGAATTTTCCGGTTCAACCATCTTAGAGTAATCGGGTAATATACATAAAATACGTTAAAATATTAATATTTTTTAAAGTTGGTTAAAAATTCGACACAACTGGAGAGTTTTGCTATTACATATCATAACAAAAAAAGAAGTGGTTATAAAGGTCTTGCAACCAAGCCATTATTACCATTAATACCCATTAAAAAGTAGAAGTGACATTTTGCGAAGTGACTTCATTGTATACTTAATATGAACATTGTTACCGGTGGTGTGTTAAAAAGATTATTTCATCAAAGAAGCCTATAAACACGTGTGAGTTATACTTAGTTACAGTACACTGAAGAATAGTCCCAATAAATAGAAAGAAAACTTAGAACTCAACTTAATAAACTAGAGTATCATACACCTCTATCTTCCCCCGCGGGTGAAAGGCGTAATACTTAGGCAACTGAAAATATTGATTGAATCAATGAAGGTTTTCACCCCGAGTGCAACCCATCCAGCAAATAGTTTAACAGAAAGTAGTGCATTCATTCCGTTTTACTCGAAGGATCAACGCCAGAAATATGGAGCAGAAGCGTGGTGGTACTGTTATTTAAGAAAGGTGCCAACACTTTATTGAATAACTATAGACCCATCTGGATATCAGGCTTGATGACTTTCAGCCTTTGGATCAAGATAGATAGATAGATAGGTACTCTTTATTGAACACCATAAATATATATATATATTTTTATTGGATACCATCATGAAAAAGAAATACATTAGAAACAGTACCATAGACCACATCAACTCGCAATTTATATTTACAGAAGACCGAAAAGTATAACTTGCCATTATGTCTAGCGTTTGTGGACTATGAAAAAGCTTTGGATTCGATCGAAACATGGGCAGTTAAGTCACTCCAATGATGCCGAATGGACTACCGATACATCGAAGTGATGAAGTGCCTGTACTAACACTAAGCTAGTCCAAGTACAGGAACAGATTTCCTTTAAGGACAGGCGTAGTACAGGGAGATGTCATATCTCTGAAACTGTTTGCTCGGCATATATTAACGGCGAAATCATCACTCACCTTCGGTTTGCAGACATCGTGGTCAAGGTGAAATCGATGGAAGATCTCAACACGATACTCGGTGACCTCAATATCCCAAAGGGTGGATCTTAAAATGAATGTAGACGAATGTAGAAAAAGGTTATGGTTGAGAACTCAGTTCTTGAAGTTGTTGGCGCTTATGTGTACCTGGGACAAACAGTCCAATTAGGTAAATCTAACTTAAGAAAGAGGTCTATCATCGAATCCAACTCGGATGGGCAATGTTTGGGATCTCCGCAGCATCTTTTCGTACAAAATTTCTCAGTGTCTAAAAACAAAGGTTTTCGACTAGTAAGTGTTATCAGTGATGAGATATGGATCGGAAATGTGGTCTCTTATGCTCAGGGTTTCTCTGCGGAACCGAATCAGATGTGAGGGAGATACGCAGACGAACGAAGAATACTGACATAGCCCAATGGATCAGTAAGTTGAAGTGGTAGTGTGTAGGCCACATACTACGCAGAGCAGGTGGCCGATGGGGCTGAAAGTTCTGTTCTAGAGCGGAGACCACGGACCCAAAAGGACAGCAAAGAACGTCCACCAACAAGGTAGACAGATGACCTTATAAAGATCGCAGCTCGTCGATGGATGCAGACCCCTTCCAACCGGTCTTCTTGGAAGTCACTGAGGGAGGCTTCAATAAAGTAAATGCTTTACTGCCACGTGAATTACATTCATTTTAATATAATTAAAATACTTTTCATTTTGGTTTTTGTACATTTATTGAATTTAATTAAGTTTGAGTATTATTATATATTTAAATTAACTCAACATTTATTGACTCTAAGGCGGTACGAAGTCCGCCGGGTCAGCTAGTATAGATTAATTACACTCAGACACGGAACAAATGATCGTGATCATCACAAAATTATTTGTCCTGGGTGGAATTCGAACCCACGACCCCTGGTTCAACAGTCAGGACCACTGCTTTGTATAAAAATTTCTTGTTTAATCTTATTTAAATGATTTTATTGGAGTATAGCCAATCATAATCATTGACAATCAAAGAAATATAAAGAAAAAAACCTGTATAGTATTCTAGTACCTAGGTATCATTCATAAGCAAGTAGACACATTATGAGCCTTAAAAACTGAAGCAGGTAGAAAGCGACGTTGAGTAAACAATTCAAGATACGGCAATTCGTTTTTATCGTATTCCTGGGACAAGGAAGGATTAACATTTTCACTGAATGTAAAATTTTAATTCCTCCGCATGAGGGACGGCGAGCTGAAATTGACATGTTATTGGACCCTGGCGAGTGCGGCGGGCCCCAGCCTGCCACACGACGCAGTATGTGGATCAAATCAAAGGAAACCCGAACAGAATACACAACGACCTTGTTTTTAAAAATATATTGTTGTAAGCACGTAAACTTATACGAATAAAAATCGCATCCCGTAATTGGGAAAAGAATGCTCTCAAGCAACAATGAGAATAAAGTATACAATGTTACCTATATGTATAACTGAAGAGCTAGTAGTATTGCATTAGGTATCCCAGGAGCCAGCCAGAGAGTCGCAGCATCCTCGCGCTCCCCATGGGACGCATTACGAAAGTACTAGACGCCACCAGATCGATACATAAAGTTACAACATTACATAGCTGTTAGTTCTGCAACAAATAACATTGTACTCTGTTACTTAGTGAACTGTAAAACTACGTAGATTATTCAGAAGTAGCGAAACACTGTGATGTTTATAGTATTCTTAAATATTTGTTACTTGCTCGGCTTTCGATTTGATTGTATTATTGTAAATCAATTTATCGTATTAATCAATTTACAGTCGCTATTGAAGATATTCACTAAGGAAAATATACGTAGGTAGGTACGCTATATATTAAAGTGTTCTCTAAGAAAACATACATAATTATGTAACACTAGCAACGCGCGGCTTCGCACGGCTGCACGGGTACAAATTATGCACCTAAACCTTCCTTATGAATCACTCTGTCTATCAGTGAAAACCGCATGAAAATCCGTTCAGTAGTTTTTCAGTTTATCGCGGACAGACAGACAGACAGACAGAGGCGGCGGGGGACTTTGTTTTATAATCGATTCAAGAGCTGATAAAGAAATTAGTTAGAGATCTGAATTTAAAGAAATAATTCAAAAAGCTTCAAAAACATTTTTAATGTACCTATGTTAGTTAGAAAATAACGCACACTTATTACTTTAACTTGTAACTATTATAGTTAGCCTTTGCGAGATGTTGCTGTGCCAAATCCCACTAATATTATAAATGTGACAGTTTGGATGGATGGATGGATGTATGGATGGATGGGTGGATGTTTGTTACTCTTTCACGCCAAAACTACTAAACCGATTGCGATGAAATTTGGTATGTTGATAGCTGGAGACCTGGATTAACATATAGGCTCCTTTTTATTCCGATATTCCCACGTGATCGGAACTTACGCGGGTGTAACCGCGGGGCGCTGCTAGTTATAATATAAATATTTATGTAGGTACCTCATCGTTGACAGTTAGACACTATGATATTTCTGAATGACGATCGATTTATGTCGTATCACAAAAATTTGTAAAGACGATGGTTCGTAGCTATGTTTATGTACCTAGGTATATCACAGTACGCATAAGAGCAGAGCATCCTTTATCTAAAAATAGCAAATTATATTAATAAAACATATCTTTTAAAATATAAGTTATATATAGTAGTATAATATAGTATACATTTAGTTCATCATAATTTACTTGTCATTCAAGACATGATGGTTCGAAATTTGGAATTCCTACATGTACAAATGTGATATGTCATCAGCAATGTTGATAAAAGGCCATCATTTAAGCCTGCTCTTCCATGACGGGCATAGAGAAGATATATGTGTGCGCGATGGCAGGCGTGCGACCGCGACGAGTCACTGATAAAACGCTGATATTAGGGCGCTGCGACCGCAGCCGCGCGCCGTGCCGTACAGCAGCGTCCATCACGAGTCCGTACGCCCTCTCATTGAGCACAGCCATTAATTGTTTACTTATACTACGTAATCTCGTTTCGCAATGGACAAAGGTAGCGAAAAACAATTTTGTTTATCCCACTAATATTATAAATGTGAAAGTTTGGATGGATGGATGGATGGATGTTTGTTACTCTTTCACGCAAAAACCACTGAACCGATTGCGATGAAACTTGGTATGTAGATAGCTGGAGACCTGGATTAACGCATAGGCTACTTTTTATTCCGATATTCCCACGGGATCGGGACTTACGCGGGTGAAACCGCGGGGCGCACGAAACGAAGTAAATGATTTGCTCTTATTTTTGTAATGCCTAATAGGAATTTCTATACGACAAAGCTTCTTAAAGTTTTCAAAGGTCATGTCATAATATAACTAAATACATAATATACTCCTATAAAAACATGTTTTGGTATTGGTACGAAGCTGTAGGATATTTCTGGCACGAGGCGACATCAGCTATTTTTCTTCTCGGATGCGACGCCTTAATACAATGTCTGTCAGTAGCGCAAATATGATAAAGTATGGCGACTCGAGGAAGTAATATACCTAATTAGACTTAGTGTTCTGTAAGACACTGCATTGTGAACAACCCAAGAGTTTAACCCACCATATCTAACGTAGTAATTACATTAATTCACGTCGTAATGCTTACTTACTTCCCATCATATATTTATTGTTTAGAAGAGATTTTGTTGTAGTTACATAGCTACAATTCAGTTCCTCGAAAAATGTGGGTTTCAAGAATGTACTATTAGTTCATAAATTCATAAGCTATTCACGTAGCTTAGGGGTCGTCCATTAATCACGTGATGTTTTTTAGCATCTTTTTGGAACCCTCCTCCTCCCTGGTGATACGTGGAGAGGTTTTAGACAAACCCCACCCCCCTACCCAAAATCACGTGTATTTTTTTGGTACAAAGTATCTTTTAAAAAATCAAAATATTATCTGTACCTAAATAAAGATAATCCCACTAATATTATAAATGTGAAAGTTTGGATGGATGGATGGACGGATGGATGGATGGATGTATGGATGTTTGTTACTCTTTCACGCAAAAACCACTGAACCGATTGCGATAAAACTTGATATGTAGATAGCTGGAGACCTGGATTAACGCATAGGCTACTTTTTATCCCGATATTCCCACGGGATCGGGACTTACGCGGGTGAAACCGCGGGGCGCTGCTAGTATAATCATATGGTGGAAAATTAAGCACCGTGATAAAAATGTCCAGACAGACTTTACGGTTGAAAAATGTTTCTGAATTGCATAAAAATAATAAAGGAAAGATTTAATCAGGTAAAAATCACTACTTACTTACTGGCGACTTTCAAGCGGCGAACGGGGAATTCATTACCTTGCAACTGTGAGTGACAGTCAAGCGCCGCTTTTCAGTTTAGAAATCGCGCGTTCAACGAAAAATTAATTAAACATAATATCTCACTAAACCCCCCCTTCCCCCTTGTAATATTTCGTGATTTTTCCGAACCCCTTCCCCCCACTTTCGACGATGGATGGACGACCCCTTAACGTAGCTCACGTAATCCTTCCCGTTTTTATGGATTTAATTTTTTTTTAAATGGAGTACAGCTTTCATGAATCCTTTCTGGGCTGAAAAATCATTTTATTTTAATAATTTCTCATTACCATTATCTATTTGTATTACTATTGTGACACTTGATATGTTCCATCTTTATTGTAAAGTGTCTGCAGCACCTTGCCTTTTAAGGGACCATTAATTAATTACGTAAGGGTCTTAGGGTGAGCTAAAAATCTCTACATGATGGATTATCTCGAATAATATTTTACAAGTCGTAATTATCTAAAAATAATATAATGTTAGGTATATTCTAAATAATATCTTACATAAAATAAAAATGCTTGACTTATGTGAAATTAGGAGTACTTAGGTGTTAGTGTACCTGATCCTTTTCTAATGATTATTACAATTTAACAACAATTTCATTATTATTATTGGTTTTAGTGCCTAGTACTTCTTCGACCATTTCTGGTTTTTATAACGCACTCTTACTTTATAGTTCACTGCTCAGACTTATCGCTTCGAGAAACCTCCTGATATTTTGAGCCGTGATTGTTTCTATTTCATGCTGTAGGTACAACCCTAGATTGAAACTTAGGTACCGAATTAGTGGGAAACCGTATTAAAGAAAACTATATAAAATCTTACGTAAGAAGACGAAGGAGAAGCCAGAGAAAATCCAGGGGGCTCAAAAATGGCCAAAACCGTACTTACCTAATTAAAGAAAGGCCCCTGAACAATTCGTGACAAATATATAATTCACTGCAATTTGGCCACCATATTATTAACTGTTTTAAGTTTGACAGGCTTCTTTAGAATTGAGAATGAAAAATAAAAATACCAAAGCCGTGGATATAAGATTTTACCACACACATTTAACTGAACAAAAACTGACAAAAAGTCAGTCGTAGGACTGCACGTCAGAAGTGAAAACATAACTTCGCATTGGATTTGCATATACATATACACACACACATCTGTATATATATAATTAGGTTAAAAATAAAAAGTAGGTAATAACATATCTAAATGTATACATATGGTACACTGGAAGTTCTGCGCTCCTGGCCGCTCATAAATGTTTGAATTTCGAATGTTATTTTTTTTTAAATATAAGAAACTCGGCTCCGTCTTACGAATTTTCGATGAGGGTCACGTGTCCTGACGCGAGTTTAACATTTTTACCCATCCTAAAAAGTGCACAACGCCGCTAAAGAAGTCTTCACTTCAAAAAATTAATTGATTGTTAAAATTATATCTATCACACTCCAAAACTATTTACTAACGTTTTTTTTTTTTTGTAAAACTGTTACCGTAAATTTTAACATTAACTTAGAATTTTTAACGTAGAATTTCGCTAGGTATTAAAGTGCAATTGTAAAATTCCTGGAGAAGCCCCAGGTCAAGCAGCATGTGATCATATCATTTAGAATGACCTAGATGATTATGCTTTAAGTGAGCAAATACTTCTCACTGAAACTCACTAGCACTTAACGGTGGTGGCGATATGATAAATCTTTATCGAATCTTTGCTGTCTATATGAAAAGTTTTATTCAATCTTGGGCTTCTTTTACGAAATTATCTTGTAAAAAAAATTAAAATGTGTTAAACAATTACATAAGATACTAAAAGTTGATAAAACTTCCTAATACAACTAATATTACCTTTTAAGGACCTCGGCTTAGCTTGTTTTCTTCGAGACATGGTCCCTAAAATCACTTCTCCAGCAATGTTTCACACAGAGATTATTCCATTTCACGATTCATGATCACTTGGAATTGTTCAATACAATAAAATTGGTATCTTATGAAGTCCGTAGAAGTCCGTAAAGTTTATCGTAAAAGTATCACGTGTGTCGTGGACAGACGACGCGAGACACGTGGCCGAACGCGCGGCTCACCCCGCGCTAACTGAGCTTAGTGGCGCCCAACAAGTGGCAATAACAATATTGTTACCTTGCGCGCAAACTCATAAGACAAGCACCAGCCCAACAAATGCAGGCTTGCTTATGTTAAACAAAGCGATCAAATTGACAGACAATCGTTAATATTCATTTTTATGATTTTATAATTTGAAACCATATTTATTGAACTTGAAGTGGTTGCGTAAGGTTGCTGTACGTGGTGTCGGATTTTCGATTGTCGGATTGTCCATGTTGGTATAAGAACACTCTGTAAAGGGTAAGGTGTACAGAATATTTTGATCATACGTCCCGAAGCATGTCTCTCCCACGTTAACAGATTCAGATCCTCCAGGGATTCAGCCATTACCACTCTGAAATAGGCCAATCGAAAGCGTATTTGCCGTTGCTGTGGTTGAGGAATTATTTCCAGTTTAGAAGTTTTAATGCATATCCTTCTGCGGCATGGCATACTTGTGTATTATATGATAATAAGTACTTCATATCTAAGGCTATGACCACAACTTGATAAATAGAAACTAGGTACGCGCACAATACGCAATCCATTACGTATGGCAATATTAATGCCCAAAATAGTTTGCCATTCGCAGCCTACTATAGGTATATACTTTTAGCCAAGATAATGTATATAATATATGACTAAACTTAATCCGGAAGCCATCTTCCGGATTAAGTTTGTGTTATTTTGTTGTCTGCAACGAATTTCGCTAAACATGTACCATTTTCATGTTATCTTAAAATCATAAATAAGTAATGAATTTTTTAGAGAAATAAAACAAACCAAAATTAATAATTCCATTCTTTGTTTTAGTGTTTGATAAAAGGTTTTGGTACTACAGCTTTCTGTGATTTGAATCGTGTTAATGTTCGTCTTATTCGTTGCAGATTGTACAATTCAACGGACTGTAAAGCTCCCTTTGTATTTTTTATATTTAGTCCAGTCGGGATAGACATTTAGATAGAAAAAATTTGCGGACGAGACTCTGCAAATATTGATGCTAGCGTAAAAATGATAATTCCCAAACTTGTGGGAAATTAAATTTCTAACAACTTTGGATACCACCATTTTTGCTCTAAAGTTGCAAACTAACGAGCTATTTCAGAAAAACGAAATTGAACTTCAAATCAAGATGGCGGCGAATCCAATGGTGGGCTTGCCTCGAAAACCGAAATGTAGACTTCCAACGACCTCCCCCTGACGTTTAAAAAAAAATCGCGTCCGCTAATTTTTTCTATTTAAGGCTATTTTTATGTCTATCTCGACTGGACTAATTTATGACGCGCAATACTATGTACATTGTGCATACCTATATTATTATATTGTGTTAAGCGACTTTTTAACTTTTACTGATGAAACGCAGATACACTTGAGTTCCCATATTATTATATTATATCGGTAATGCAAACAAACATACTGGGCAGCAATAAACTTCGTTTGTAAGCGATGCCTATACCAGTAGCGTCAGTTTTTTCATTCATAGCCGGGTGAATCTCCTCAAAATATTATTTTTTATATGCGCCCCTTGGTTTCACCCGCGTAAGTGCCCTCGTTAAGGTTTCTTAAATTTTTTAATTTTCCGCGGAACTTTCTTAATTTTTTTCTTTCATAAGACCTTCTCCTGACAATAACAAAACCCAAAAAAAACGAATTAGCGAAATCGGTCCAGCCGTTAACGCGTGATGCCGTGACCAAGGGAAATAGGGATTCATTTTTATATATTTATATATTATTTTCGTGATATTTTTAAAAGCAGTGTTAGAATATTTATTTTTTGGCTGTACGATCGATTAATGGGTCAAAATCAAAATAATTGCCCTTTTCATAATTGTTACTTTTATGTAACAATAACATAAAAGTAACATAACGGAAAATAAAGGCTGTATTCACAGTCGTAAATAAAAAAGTTTTAGACATATATATTTTAATTAATCATTAAAAATCTTCCGAAATATCCGAAACTACTGGACAATGGACATAGTGTAAGTATATAAACTGATGATAGAACATTATTTTATTTTTCTTTTTATTTTCTTATTCTTTTTGATTAATATTTCCATATTTTTCTTCATATCTCTATTTTCCCTTGATAATTTATGGAGAAAAATGTAAAACTCAAAAAGAATAAGAATATATCAGCAACAGTTGCTGTTCTGAAATATTCTTATTCTTTTTGAGTTGTACACTTTTCTACAACTTCTTGTTTATAGTCAGATTTTTGTTTATAAGTCCTCCAATATTTTCGCCTACTTTCCATCTCTTGAGGCGATACTCGCCTATTTTTTAAAGATTTTTCTAGCTCTCTCTAAATTTTTTTTGTAGTGCTTTTCATTTGTCGGGATCATTAAGTTTTAGTCGGTCTCTGTACCTTTTTTGCCTCTCTGCAGCGGAGAAAGGCATATTATCTGTTAACAATAAAACAATACAATTTTATTACTGAGAAAATTATAAATGCAAATTTCATAATTCCGAAGCTTGTTGATTAGTTTACATGTCAAACTCGTAAACCCATGTCTCATCACCAGTAACAATGCGTTTTACGACGTGTAGGGTCGGAATTGACTCGTTCCAGCATGTCTTCAGCGACTTTCACGCGATTGAGTTTTGACGAAAATTCAAGATCTTTCGGGACTAGTCGAGCGGCAACGTGTTTCATGCCCAAGCGATCATTTAAAATGCTACAAATCGATTCGTGAGACACAGAAAGTTCAACGGCTATCTCTCTCAAACTTGATTGAGGATTTTCAGTAACAATTTCCTTCACTTTAATGATTTTAACTTCAGTTGAAGACGTTGATGGCCGACTAGAGCGAGGCACATTTTCCAACAAATCTCGACCGCTTTTTAATGCACTGTACCACTCATATGCACGAGTTTTTGATAAAGTCGATTCACCGTAAACTTTCTAAAACATTTTCAGCGACTCTGAACCTGAAATTGTATTTACAATGTAAAATTTGAGACAAAATCTTAGTTCGATGTTTTTATCCATTACAACAATCGCAAAACACTCTTGAAATGAGCTTACACAATCGAGTACTGAAAACAAACTAAATGACAGATATTGCTCAAACTTTGCTCCAATATAGAAAACAGTTGTGCCAACTTAAAAACAAAAAGAAATATTTGAATTGAATTTGGAATTAGAATTAAATTGTCAATTCCCGATATCTTTTTGACAGAATGTATATATAGCTCATGACCTATTTGGTCAGCTGCCCCCCCCCCCCCTTGAAAATATTCTTAGCTACGCTCTGTTGATATGTCACCCTTTTATCAGTTTTTATTATTAGCCGCATAGCACTCACGTATCTTCAGTAGTCGGCGTAGAAGGACGTCCTTCTCGAGAATCATCAGTGATATTGCTTCGACCACGTTTAGACTCATTAAACCAGTTATAAACAGTAGCACGAGATGGGGCTTCATAATGAAATGCCAATCGAAGTCTATCGTGAAATTGTTGTTGAGTAAGACCGCAACGAAAGTCCTAATAAATCATTGAGCGAAATTTCTCTAGTCAAACCCGTTTCGATGCACGACAGACACTTTTTAAATTGCAGCCAATTTGTAAAAACAAATGACATATTTGAAATCATTAAATATCTACAGATTCCTAAAGTTCCTAATTCGAAATTTTAATAAATTTTTCATCGGCTTCTTTTCTTACAGGTCAATTCTAAAAACTTTCAACGTGACACACGTAGTCTGCAATCTGCGAATAAGACAAACGAATCGTCTAAACAATCTTGACGCCTATTATGGCCTCCTGGCCATGGCTCTAGTCAGACTTTGAATGGAATATCTCTAAACCTCGATCCAATGACCAGATCTGACATGATAAAATAGTACATCAGAACTTGTCTGGGGAAGGAACAATTGAACCTACTACGATCAAAATTACCCCGTTAGATCTGTAACTCGGAGATACGGTTTACCTGTAACGCGTGAACCCCCAGTGCGTCTTTGCCTATCTCAGTCGCAGCAAGATATTAACAAAGTTTCATATCTATCACAAAATAAATCTCCTCCCCCCTCCCTCTTCCCTCCCAAAGACCATTTTACTATGTTGAGGATTAGGAACATGGCTGCGCAAATGTAGTGTACGACGTTCGACAAAATTTGTTCCACGTCCATCGAAATGAAGAAGAATATTATAGTAAATTTGATTTAATACGATCTTATTTTGAAAGTGTTAAAACAAAGCCATAGTCCATCAAATCTAAGAAGTACCCTTTGACTTTTCATACTTTTAAAGCCAAAACAACTTTGTATAGGCGTAACGCGTAACTCACACAATTTCAATAACCTTTTCCGTAAAACCATGGAATTATGAAGATATTTTTATTTTATCACAAGATGTATAATTCTTAATGGCTAAATTTAAATTGAAATCTTATAAACAAAGCAAAATAACCTATACAAAAAATAGATAGCTTTTTTTATGGTACGTTTACACGCTCGCGTTCAAACCGACATTTAACGAGCACAAGCACGTGCACAAGTATGTGAACAGGCTGTTGGTGAATGCATGCGTGAATGTACTTGCGCTTGCCGTCGACCGGGACGACTGTCGGGTGCGTTTACACGCTAGCGTTCAAACCGACATTCAACGACACAAGCATGTGAACAGGCTGTTTGTGCATGCTTGCGTGAATGTGCTCGCGCTTGGCGCCGATCGGGATGACTGTCGGTTTTTTGACACACATCAAAGGGTGAATGTGCTTGTGTGCGTGTTCACACACACGCGTTCGGCGCACAGCCGCGTTAGTATAGTTTGCATCTTTGTGGCGAACGGACGACGCGATGACTGAATTAAGTTTTACGAAGATGACAAATTAATTTTTGATAAGAAATATGTCGGAATGGTCTAGCGAGCAAATATTACGCTTCCTGGAGTGTTACCAGGGAGAACAAGTAATACCCCAAAATAAGCATCATAAAGACAAAAAAAAACAGTCAATCGTAGGACTGCCCGTCAGACGTGAAAACATAACTTCACAATGTATTTGCATTTACATACACACACACACACATCTGTATATATATAATTAGGTTCAAAATAAACAGTAGGTAATAACATATCTAAATGTATACGTAGGATGCACTGGAAGTTCTGCGCTTCTGGCCGCTCATAAATGTTTGAATTTCGAATGTTACATAAGAATGAAATAAATTTTAGGCATTAGGGTTGAAATTATAGATATATAGGAACCGCTAATATATTTTAGATAGAACTAGGACATAAATTTGTTTTGATAGTCAAAGCGGTATGACCCTTGACTGGCAAATGAGAGGTCCTAAGTTCAAACCCAAGTATTTCTTCTGACTTTTTGTAAGTTATATTAATTTTTTATGTTATATGAGTGTATTATTTAAAAAAAAAAACCTTAAAAATATTTTAAGTTTTTTCGATTCTTTATTCGTCTTCATTTAAATATATAATTATCTAAAAACTGGGCTCGGGGTTTTATATTACATTGCCCAGCCCAAGAACCAAACAATGGTCATAACATGGGCACAGCACCCTACTGTCCTGTCGTGTATCCACGCCACAATTAATACAGATTCGATATGTGTCACAAATTATTTTATACCACCTAGTCTTAGAACTTATACAAAATCATGTACTATAATACAAAATTAGTGTTGTACAAACTACAACTATAGTACGTCACTCTGTGGGGATTTCAATAAATATGTTAACAATATATTATTAAGTAATAAATATAAAGGTGTTTAAACTTTAACTCTATGTGTATGTACGTACTTATTTCGTTATAGCGTCAGTAAGGACATTGTATCCAATTATACAATGCATTCTACAATACAAACAGGATACATAAGATAACCGAATTATACGAATTTTGTAGCAGGCTGCGTGGCAGGCTGCGTGCCGGGCTGCTTGCCAGGCTGCACACTAAACGCATCATTAAACTCCGTTTTAAAGTCACGTAGTTAGGTCCTTTATCGTAGTGTTGCGACTCTTCAAATTCACTTGTATACGAATAATCTTAAAAATGTACCAATATGTAATAATAATAACTTATTAATATATAATATAAATGATAATTGAAAAGAGATTTTAAAGAGCTAATGCTTTACGCCTAAGCAACAGTCGTCGGTACCAATCAACATTGAAGCGATTTATTGACTGTTTTAAAGTGAAGTCTGTTATAAAATGTCAAAGTCAATGTCAAAGAAGTCAAACACGAACGAAAGAGTGAAACACTGAAATATTTCAGATCGATGTGAGGTGTTTCAAGATAGATTTAAAATAAAGAATATATCTAATTAAAGCATAAAATTTAAAACCAGTGTTCAGTTATCATAAAAAATGGAACTTCCGTACGAGGTATGTTTTTCTTTTTCCCAATGTACGATTTCAAACTCACAAATTTAATACTTTTCCGGTTCTTTGTTAGTTTTTTATATCACTTTTTCACGTGATTATTGATAACGTAAGTATTTTTATTTTTACCTTGTTTACATAAGATTCGGCTAAAGATTTTCATTAATTCTTTGATCTGTAAATAGAAGTAGTTACGGTGTATTGTTCGTTTAAATATTGTAATATAACATTTAAATACAACTTACGAATATCTCTTTCAGGTGTTAGTATACCTCTTTAAATATCTACCAAAATCTGATAGAAAAGCAGCAAGTGAGACTTGCCGATCGTGGTACTTAGCTGCAAATGATCAAAGTTTTTTAAGAAATAAGGCAGCTATATTTTACAAATCAGTATTAAGTGACGAATCATCATCGCCACTACAAATATTCGAAAATTCACCCATAATATACTACAATTACTTATTTAGTGAAGTAGAAATATCAAGCAAACAAAATGAATTTTGGAACAAACTAGGTGAACATATTAGAAGCTTAACTTTTCGAAATTGCGATATATGTGAAAATACATTTGTGTGTGTATTGCAAAAATGTACAAATCTGGAAATATTAAATGTACAAAGTTGTAAAGATTTATTTATGTCAGGACGGTTACTAGAAGGTAAAACAGAAGGTTTTTTAACTGACAACCTGGAAAATTTAAAAGGTTTGGGTCTATCAGGTAATCAGTTTTTAACTGATGCACTTTTTAATAGATTTGTATCAGCAGCACCTGCTTTAGAAGAACTTAACTTATCAGCTTGCTCTCTACAATTCCATGGTGGCTTAGTAAAAAAATTTTATCCTCCTACTTCTGATGTATTTCAAAATCCATCAGAGAGTGTCCTAACATTTTACTACATATTACTATTTATAAAAGCCAGAGCTAAATATATTAAACGGTTGTATTTTTCAAATACTCTCATTGATGGAACAGCACTTAAGTCTTTATCAGAAATAGAGAATTTAAAACTAGAGTCACTTGAGTTACACTCTTGTGATCAACTTACCAATACAGGCCTACTTGCTCTCACTAATCACCAATCATGCTTGAGAGAGCTTGATATAGGGCTGTGTACACGTGTGACAGACCAGTCCCTTGTACATATATGTAATAATCTAGTCAATTTAGAATACCTCAATATTCAGAGATGTCGAGCAGTAACAGACTTGGGGATAACTGAATTGCACAAGCTAAAGAAATTGAAATCACTAAACATATCCCAATGCGAGCTATTAACTAAAGAGGGTGTCGAAAAGGGTATTTGTGCAAAGGAAAATGACACCTTGGAGGAATTGGATATTAATTCTCTAAATATAGATCAGTCAGGCCTGATAATGATTTCAGAGCAACTTCCAAAGTTGCGCATATTAAATTTGAGCTACTGTTTCAATGCTGTCACAGATACCTCTATACAAGTCATTTTTAAGAATCAACTACACCTTCAGATATTGAAAATGAGCCATTGTGATAAGGTTTCGGATGCTGGTTTAACTGGTATGGGTAAGGTTGAAGCAGAAGAAAGTGAGAATGGTCCAATAATGTCCAATTATAATGAAACTCATAAGCCTGGAAAGATTCATCTTGGGTCCAGAGCTGAAGAAGAAATAGTTCGTGATGCTAGACGGAAACGAGACGTCATGCTTATGTGTGAAAATTTGACAATGAATACATACTCAGGTTATTCCTTAGCTCGTATGAAACATATTAAGGAGTTGGATTTAAGTGGATGCAATAGAATAACAGATGTAAGCTTGACCTATGCATTCAACTTCAAGGAACTGGTCAATATAAATTTAAGTAAATGTCAACAAATTACTCACAAAGGTCTTGAACATTTAGTTAGGAATTGTCCAAGTATTGAATACTTCAATCTCATAGATTGCTACAATTTAAAAGATGAGGCTGTGGAACAAATAGTCAGATGCTTGAGAAGATTAAAGCAGCTTGAACTGAGGGTAATTATTTAAGTTTTCTTAAAATTAGTTTTGTACACATAGTGTAATAATAACAAATACTTTACTACTTTTATAATTATAACAACTTGAGACATCTCACACACGGCTATCTGATCCCAAACTAGACAGAGCCTGTACTATGGTAACCAAACTGCTGATATACATACTTATATATTTCTAAATACATACATATTATAGATAATTATACCCAGACACAACAAATAATCATGCTCATCACACAATGATTTGTCTTGGGTGCGAATCGAACCCACGACCTCCGGCGCAGTAGTTAGGGTCACTAACCATTAGACCAACAGGCCAGTTACTAATATGTTATGTTTCATGATGTACTAATAACTTAAGTGACCAGAATGCGTAACGGCCAATATAAATTTTGTAAAGTTATGGGCACAATTAAACATTGCATTCTATTATACAGTATTTTCCATTTCAGGGTTGTAATCAACTTACAGATAGGACATTGGAAGCAGTTAAAAAACACTGTAATAAACTTCAATATTTAGATGTGCAAGGTTGCCGCAACATGTCGCCAGAACTCGCCTGTACTATCGGCGCATTGCTTACAGTGCATACTCTTTTAATGTCCAAGCCTGGACCATACATTGTCGATGGTCAAAAGAACAGAGTGCCCGCACCAGCATTCTTGCCTGCGTTAATGAGAAAACTACGCTTACATTAATTGATATAACTATTTGTCTAATACAGAGGTTTACTACATCACGAGTTTATGATATTTACTACAGTGGTGGGTATGTGTTTTTAATTATGTTATACTTATAATTACTTACGAGGATAGATTGATCTTTAAGGTTGTTATGTATTAAATGGATTGCATCATTAGTATTCATCCATAGTCATCCTAGTATTAATCTGTAGTAATTAAAGCAGCACTATAATCACATTCGTCATTTGCTTAGCGGTATGCACGAGTATAAAAGATTGTCGTAACAATCGACGTCATATCAGCTCAAGGTAACTACAACTACACTGTGAATGTATAAGCCTTGTACAAAAATAAATTATTCAATAAGTGAAAGTGTATCTGATAAAATAACATACAATATTAATCATCTGTATTCTCTGCTCTAGGTAATAAACCAACTATACACTTAGGGGCCATCCATAAATTACGTCACACTTTAAGGGGCGGGAGGGGGGTCAACGAAGTGTGACATTGTGTGACAAGAGCTTCGTGACGTCACATGTCAAAATCTAAAGTATTAATTACAAAGTATTACCTACCTGTAAACTAAAGACTACACACGCCACTGAGAACTGCTCTTTTCAGCTCTGGGTTTAAAATTGCAAAGTATGTGACGTCACACCATCGTCAGACAAATGTGACCACCTGTTCCAAGGAAGGGGGTCCAAATATCAAAAAATTCGTGTGACGTAATTTATGAATGGCCCCTTATCACTTCGCACAAATTTGTAAGATTTATTATGCAAGGTGTTACAGAAACAAGTTGTCATATTTTAGTATAAAGCGCAAACAATTTTAGGAAAATTCGTGGATTTTTATTTCAATAATACCAAAATCCTATTTTGAGAGTGACAAATTGAACTTGAAAATTGACAGATAAAGTTAATATTTTGTGAAGAAGAGGGCTGACATGTATGATACAATACCTAGGTATTTAATGCCAAGAATGTTGATGGAATGCTCTTATTGACATGAAAATTGATATTTTGTTTAGTTCACCTAACTCATCTATTTTTAGGCTGATGTATGGCAAGACGAGTTGCGGTGTATAATTGATTAAGAATTTTATCTAAATAAATCAATTACTCATTATAATGTAGGTATACACATGTTTTCACATACATAAATGTAAATGTACATATACAGAACATTAACATACATATATACAAATACCTAAATATAAATGCACGGGCTGACGGCCATTATGAACCTAACTTCTCCACAACTAAGATAATGCTCCTTTATTATTTTTCTAAAATTGGGTAGTGTGTTTGCACAACAGTAACTTGGGTTTTAAACGGACTTACGTTCAACCCATGCTGCCTCCTCCATACACAAATATGCTCTATGTCCTAGTTTGTATTAAAAATAGCTTCCGATAGCCGTTGCACAGGTGCTTGGATTTAAATCTGTAAATCATCTGCATAAAGGAGGTAGGAGGAAATTAGTTTATTGGATATAGAGTTTATAAATTTGTTTCCTTTTTTTGTAACGAGGTGGAAGATCCTCATGGATGTCCTCCGCCCTTGGGAGGGGGAGGTAGGGGGGGCGAAATGGTCTGTCCGACTCTTACCGACTAAAAACCACCCCGGTGTTCCACTGCTTGCCCATGATCGGGGGAGCGAGAATCGCCATTGCATTCTTCCGTAAATAGAATGCGACCCCGGGGTACGCCTTCAGGCGTAGTGCACCACCTTGAGTTGAATCTATCCTCAATACGAATATGCTGTACCAGCGCCCACACAGGAAATTACAAGTAGTCTGCATGCGGTAGGAAAGCTTCCGCTTATTATAGAAAAATTAAATATGTGAGTAAGAACGGGAGTCATTTCGTCCAGGATCAGTCAAGTCCAGTCACTTCCAACTGCGTTGGAACCTATGGAAAGTATACTCTTCTGAACATCACAATTGGATATTTGACTCAAGACGAATGGTGGAGAGTTCGGAGTTGAAAGAGAGGAAGGATATTTTAACGTATTTTCTTTTATTGTCCTGTCAAAATTAGACGACGCGGAGAAGTGTTGATTCATCAATTCGATATCTACATTTTTGGGAACTATGTTTTGTCGTGATTTTCCAACTCCTAGAGATTGAAGGAATTGCCAAACTTTGGCTGGGTCCCCGTTTTCAACAGAGGAATGGATGTGTTAGCGTTGCACTTTCCTTCAAGCCTCATTGCAGTGATTACGAATTGCGACGTATTTGTCATAATTTGCATTTGTTGGACATCGTCATTTGGCCACCGTTTTTTTTGATAAGATCGATTTAATATCTTCTCTGAGCCAAGGAGACGGCAGGTGCTTTACTTTTATTTTCCACAATGGAGCGTGTACATCATAAATATTTGTCAGTGCTGTTGTAAATTTTTCGACTTTTTTATCCACATTATCCGAATCATAATGGGGACTATTAACTTGTTTTTGTATGACATTATTTTAATTAATATCCATGATATACATTTATCTAAAAATTTTCAGCTTTTAATGTTCGATTTTCTTCCTTTCCAGTCTTCACTAGGATGTCTAACGCGAATAGGACTTCACATTTATCACAAATCTTTTTGTCAAACCAAAACATGTGATTTCTTTAGGTAATGTAATTATAAATAATAATACACTATGACGTAACGTAATTTAAAAATATACAGAACATTATGACAACTTTCTAACACCTTTATAATTACCTATGTAATTTAATTCCTACACAAAATTAATACTTAATACGTTTTATTTTCCATAAGCCGTATAATACGCTTTCTAACATAAGACGCGTTTGTGACTGCGGCCCTATGAAATTGTCTAAACGGCTCATATAATATTTATTATTCTCTTCATTAAATTGTTACCTATATGTTAAGGTTCTGTTTATTTATTTACAATTTATTACTTGATACATTTTTTTAAATGTACTCTTCAACATAATTTGTTGTTGGGGACAAGAACCTAGTACTCATATAATTAAATGTGTTTGTGACGTGAAGCGTCCGTACCATTAGTTCCTCTCTTGATAATTCTCTTCTTGCGTATCTTAAATCTTAACTACACTAAATTATTATTGAATTGAATGTACATACTAATAAATACCAACTTATATACTATTTAAAAATTAGATTATTCCTATTCCGGAATTATAGCTGTGATAACGTATTTATATGTATAATATTAATATTTTAATTAAGTACAAAATCGTTAAATGCTTAATATTCAATAAAATGTTTAAATATATTTTTCTTTGTTTTTCTTTTCTCGACAAATGGAGAACAATCTTTGTCTGAGGGCAAAATACAAAAATATTCGGCCAGAGCCCATTGTGTGACAGTGGCTGTATCACCAGTGGGCTCTGGCCTAGGTACTATTTTTACAGAAACCAGGCTACGATTTTGCATATCATTTATACTAATGGCTTATCTACTAATATTTTAAATCACATAATCTTTAGATACGTTATGTTAAAATATATAATTGAAACGTAGCCATCAGGGTCTCCAACCCTAGTAAAGGCCCATGTACCGCGCCTCCCCAATATAAAGGTAACAAGGGTGTCTGGCTCCTCCAAGTTTGGCAGCAGCCGCGAGTGTGCGACTGCTTCACACCTCATGGGTGTCGCAGTCGACTGTCAAGTCCAATCAGTTACTTTTATTAAATGTCAAAACAGTACGTTCTATAGAAATTTGTATGAAATAACAATTTTGACGTCATACTTTTGACTACATATCGTCAAATCATTTTCTTTTAATATTTGGGTTTACATTAAAAAATAATAACAAATCAAAATTTTCAAATTCTCTTAAGACTTAATTTCATGAAGGCTATGTAATTTTATTTTAGCAATCCTAAGGCAAATCGGGTGGATTTGCCTTAGGAAGCTTATAAAAAGTATATCCACTATACAAAACTCGCAAGTCCTCACGTTTTGAACTTCTCTTGTTGGACATAACAAATTTGTCCAACAATTTCAGTAAATCTTGTTAATGATTTTTTTGCCAAGCTAGCTTCAAAACGAAACCCTAAAAAGGATTATTTTATTACTACAGCTAGCAATTCAACTACCAGTCCAAATTCTAATGGCTTTGTTTCCCAGTAATCAGAATGAGGTTGAACCAATAATAATTGGTCTCAAGAAAGACTGCGCAGTTGGTTTTGATGGAATATCCTGTCTTAATCAAAGAAGCAAGACGTGCTTATACCCATTATTGTCAGCGTTTTTAACAGCTGTATCGCAACTGGTACATTTCCTACAGTTTTTAAAAAAGCTCTTGTTAGCCTATTTGTTAGAATGAAGACCAAGGTACTGTTAATAACTATAGACCTATTTCACTCTTATGCGCCTTTTAAAATCGTCTAAAAATGAAAGAGAATAATAATATGTCTGGCTCATAGACTTAATATACAAGTTTATGGTCTGGCTTTAATACTTTCAGCCCAATGGGTAAAAAGCCAATCAAATAAATGCTGTTATGGTTATAGACCAACTGAAAAAATGATATCTCGAATGACTTCAGCAGTCCTTTATTCAAAAACGGCTGGCGCTGCTGCAGAGGTAGAAGTAAATAGTGATTCCGATAATCCCACTCTTTTATAAAAACTATAGTAAATAAGTTTTTTTTTTCTGTCTAATTTCACAACTTCTTAAAATTCCTATACTATTTCTAGTTTTGCGAAATAGTACGTTTCGCGGTTCTGGTAGTTGTACGATAATTTTTCATCTGGTACGATAATTTTCGAATATTGATACGATAATTCACTCGCACTCGTCTGGCAACCCTGACAATATTATTGCTGATGAATTAATTATTAAACAAAATAAATTATAAAAAAAAATAATGCAAAATTTAAAAAATAAACTAAGACCATAGGGATTTGCTTAGATTTATCACTTATATGCTTTTGACACTGTCTCGGTATCTCTCCTGCTGAACAAAAAATGAACGGATTGGCATTAGAGCATTTTGTTCATCACCGAACATTTTCAAAAGTTATTTAAACGACCGTTCTCAAATTATTAAATAGATACACTAGTAAGGAGGAAGAGCTCTCTTTCGGGGTTCCGCAGGGCAGTGTGCTATCGCATTAGTCTCTTAAATCATATTTAAGTGACCTTTAGATTATTCCGTACGAATTATTGTCAAACCTCAGGAAATTGCCTCATCCAATGTCTGGTTTTTGTTGGGAAACTGCCACTCGAAATTTGTTGTGCTAAAGGATAGAATGCTGGTGAGCGAGACAGGGATTCCTATTTACCCGCTGTAGTAACCGCTATACCCGGAGTAGATGATGTCCATCTGTTCCACCATCGCATCGAAAACCCAGATGGTGGTGACGGTCCGCCGTGAAGTACCCACATGCTCAAAGGAAAGGGGGGTAGGGTGAGAGTGAATTTATGCTTAGACCTTAGATTATATATAGGTCCAGATGCCTAATCCGTGCCTCAAAACTGAAGCCAAAAAATACAAGCGTCTAATATAAATACAAGCGTCTCACTCGTCACACGCGAGCGAACGTTCGCCGCTGAAGTACGTCTCGAGTCGCTACTTATAATATTTAAAAATGCCTGCTTGTGCTGTCACATTCTGTAAAAATTATACAAAAAGAAATCTTAAGTGTCCGAACATCACATTTCATATGTAAGTATTCTATTTCCTAATGTATTTATAAACAATAGAACAAAATTTCAAATTAATAAAATTACGACGCCATTACTAGAGATGTTGCCAGGACGTGAATTTCATTTACCCATAACGCATTCTACCAGTATATATATTTTTCTTTGCCAAACTTGTTATTTATAGAAAGACGAGAAATATGCTTAATGTTAATGTTCGCGAAACTGGAATCCTTCAAATATTCTTAATTTCTAAACTCTAGCACCCGGAGTTCAATGTGTCCGTCAAACGATACTTTAGCTGTGGGATTGTACTCGTATTATAACTTATTATTACTACTCCTAACGAACACAGCTATAGAGCACTTAGGACTTGTAAAATTTTGCTAGTTTCTTGATACTTTATAAAAATATATATATATATATATATATATATATATATCCAAGTCCTATAAACCAAGGCAAAACATTTACTTTATTTTATCAAAATACTTTTTGTTACTCTATTCCTGTGAATAAAGTTGCATTTAATTTTATTACTCAAAAGTGCTTTTATGTTATATTTACCATAAAAAAAAATTACTCTTATTCTCATATTTTTTTCATACGGCCTTATATGAAAATCGATTCTTAAGGAGGCAACTCTAAAAAAAACGTCTTGAAAACAAACCAAAAAATATTGTTATAAATAAATAGTTCCTACTAAGTAGTTTTATTTTGAATTTGTCTTTTTAACTAAACGAATTAAATGAAAAAACGAAAAAATGAAATAAACGAATATTTGTAACTGATTTAAATACATTCAAAATGTATTTATTTAATATTACTTACATCAAAAAAAAAATATGTATAATAAAAAAGTCCCTGAATTTTGGGGTAACCTCTATGCACTGGTAGTAAAACCGTCAATGCACACAAGCATAAACATTGTACGTAGACACTCGCGTTGGGCGGGGTTCACTCACACAGCACCAAAAAGTGGCTTCAAAGTAAACGGTGACTTTTGTACTAGTCACGGTATCTGGACCTATATATAATCTAAGGCTTAGACGTAAAACCATTTTTATATTGGCCGCACATTGTTATGCAACACTATTGTTGTTCACTTCTCTTTGCTTTCTATCTCAAAAGGAATTTTAGTTAAATACAAGAAAACAGGTCAATTTCAATATTTTATTACATTGAATTTAAAAATAACTTATATTAACATAGATATTGTGATTTACCTTAATTAATCTTACCAAACTTTGTTCATAAACATATTTTATGTTACTATAAATGGCTGCAATACAAAATAATTGTAACTAAAAAATATTTACCTATAGTTACATTTTTAACAGGTTGTGAATAAATCAACTATATTATGTATTATAACCGATGGTGTTATAAGTAAAAAAAGGTAAATAAGTTATTCGCACTCTAAAACTAGACCAATTGGCCTAGTTCAAACCATTCTTACGACTAAGACAGCAGCGTTTGTATACTGTTTCAATATAACTTTAAGTAATACTTTAGTTCGAATTGTCATAACTGTTCATGCAATTTTATTTGTCTTTTTACTTATAAGGTCACTGATTATAATGTTTCGCACGACATTACTAATTACCAGTAATTTCCGGCTAAGTTTTAACAGGTTAGGCAGGTATATATAATTAGAAACTGGCACAGACAATTTTATAATCTTTTAAATTAGAAATTATACCATGTTAGCCAGGTTTTGTAACGTAAAAATTGACAAATGCACGTTTCATGGAGTTTCTTGTTTAAACAAAAGGTTACTTTTCGAAACTACCTAGACTTAATTAGACTCAGTAATTTTCACGCTGTAAAAAAGCTCTAACGACTTACTGTAAACATACACAGATCAGTAGTGTTTTGCACCCTGCATAAATGTACGGGTTAGATCAGTAGGTAATAGTCTTTTTTACACAATGCAACTTACCAAAGGTGTCGAAAAGTTCTCTTATTAAGCGAGGCAAAATACATGATGATACATAAGGTTAAAATGATGCCTAAAATGTTCAATTTATATCCTAAAATTAAGACTTATTTAACAATATTTTAATCATATATTGTTATATACTTAAATCTTATTTATACAAAGTATGCTATGTCCTCAGACAATACCTTTTTATGAGCGAATCATAAATATTTCTAAAGTAGTTTTGTATGTATGTACATAACTATCCCTGTCCATTTTAATTAATTCTGCGAATTCAGTTTGACTGCAAAATTTTAATAAGTTAATTTAATAAAACAAAACAAATTTTATACCAAAACACCTTGAACGGAGATGTTTGATTTAACGAAATATAGTTATTATAATATGCTATAATAATGAACGCAAACAAGAAGTGAAACTTTAGTTTGTAGTCCTAAGCTAATAATATCTAAAGTTATGCAGCGTCCAGTTTGTGATTGATTTGTTTGTTTATTCCATAAAACCGTATAAAGGTTGCATTGTTTAATTTATAGTAACTATTTTTACTTATTAAGGCACCAAAGCAACAGGCTACCTGTACATTGCTGTAATAATTTCGCCTTGTATATCTAGTTTATAAGTCTTATACATATTGAAAGGCTTCAGCTGCTCATTAACTAAGTTATCACTTTTTGTCACTTTACAAAATATTGGTAAATATAATATATACAAAATAATCATAGGTAAAATAAAAAAATTAAATTAAAAAAGCGACCATAATGTATGGTGGTTACATTTATTGAAGAACTTAAATAATTGAGACCATTCACCACTGGCTAGGGTTAGTAAAGTGATTCTATAGAACAATGTTTTTTTCTTCCCAAGTTGCGCGGAAATTTTAAAAGCCGCATAATATTATAATGACTTATAATTTTACAAAGCAGAGGTGATATGGTCGCTTAGAATTAGTTACGTTAGCGTATAACGTTATAAACAATAAATTTTGTAACTGTACATAAAATTTACACTACTATTAACAAGAACCTAAAGACAATATACAAACACTATAATATAGATATGTGGGCAATATGAGTTTTCACCCGGAACTCTATTTTAAGGGTATCTGAGACGTAGACGAATAACTTACATCTAAGTTTTTTGGTAAAATTTTGCATAAAATATAAACACGAAACAACAAACTGAAGATGCAGTACGTTACAGATTAGGTTGAAGAGTTACAATATATATTTTTCTTTTGTCTATTTATTTTTTGTATCAATGTCAAACAAAAGTTTATTGATCAACTGATTATATATTTAAAGCCAAACGTACAAAACAAAGAAATAAAATCTGTTTAAGCTATTAATTTACTATACTAATCAGTTTTTATGTCAGTCCACACAAGAAGTACATTCTCAGTCCTGTGAGCATACGTCTTCATTTCTTAGATGAGCGTTTTTTCTTGTGCCGTCTTTTTTTAGGTTTAGGTTTGCCTCATGGTTTTATAGTGAAGGAGGGCGATCGTATCTGCACATTGGGAGTGTTGAGGACGGAGCTGCTCGGTGATGGAGACTGGCACGCTTCCTGCGAATTATCGCACTCCAGATCTGGTATGTTTATGTCCGCAAAGTCTGGAATATTCCCTGTATACGAGATTAGCTGATTCCCTTCAACTGAAAGTTACCCAAAAAAATAACATTATTATATTTGAAGTCAATTGATCAGAATGACTGCAATTAACTTCTTAATCTAATTAAAGATAAATAAGCTTAAAAAAATACTCTACCACAAAAAAAGATGTACTTACTAAATGATTTGATAAACACTTACCCGCCCAAATCTAATTATATCGGCTATAGAATACAATAGCTGTTATAGTTAGATAATACGACGTGTCACAGAAAGGTGTTGTCATGTTTTAAGTTCGTTGTTCAACTGAGCTAGATTGGAAAAAAATCTCTTCGGAAAATGCTTTTTCTCGCATGGTTCGTGTGGACATTTTCGGAAAATTTAAAACATTCTATTATCATCCTTAGTATTAATTACCTGTAGTTTATTAGAAATATTACCTTTAAAGGTTAATTTTCAAGTAACAATGGTCCCGATTCTATTGTACACTCGACTAAACTAAAGCCTGACTTAATTTCTTCATATGAAATCAACCTTCGTAACAAGGTCTATTTGTTACTGGCATCTATTTCTCAGCGCCACTAAATTTCACTAAAATCTGTCAACATATACCTACTCAACTTTATTTCCACGCAGCGAGAGTCCCTATTTATTCAAATGCCGTATAATTGCCGTATAAAAACTTGTTCAAAACGAACAAAGATGACGTTATTTTAATCGACACCTACGAAGACGCTTACTAAAAACACAGAGCAAAAGAGAGGGCATTCAACGGATAGCGGCCCTCGCTACGTGGTATTAAAGTTTATTTAAGCGTGTCAGACTTTATTTGACAAATAAATTGCTTATTTCGATAGCGACATATATTACCTACTTGTTTAAATTTGAAATAAGACCTTGTTTCAAAGTGAACAAGGTTTACATTTTGTATGAAGAAAATTTAGTCAATTATAGTCAAGAGAGTAATACAACAGAATTGACACCAGTGTCTGTTTTCAAATAGGGTTTCAACGAAAAAAAAATACCAATTTTCTTAAGTTTGTTATCGCTTTACATCATTCACGGGCTCTATTATACCCCATCCTCAAATATGACTACACCTTTCTGTAAGATGTTGTGTATTAAGGACATTTTATGACGCCTGACAGATAAGGATATTAAAAGTTTTACCAGATTTAAAATATATATAACAATTTCCTACAACAAAGATAACGTCACGAGGCAAGATTAATGCTTTGCCAGAGCGATCATGTGAATCAGTCTTTAGATTTGAGGCCGTGCCCTGGCCGCAATCGTAGTACGGACTCCGTCTATGCAGTAAATGTGAGAACATCATACATGAATTTAGTTTATACAAAATAGATTTATAAACGTTCGCAGCTGGTGGAACTGCGTTACTGCGGCTGGGCGTAACGTAAATCATCTCTAATATTTCTCTTTCTGTCAGGAATCAAGCTTTTTCTTTTTCAGATTCATTTTGTAAACATTTAGTAGGACTTTTTCCTGTAAGTAGTAATTTGTCAACAATTGTGTGATAACGATAACATTATAGAATTTGAACTCATATAATCATCATGCAAAAACTTCATAAGCAGGTACAAACCTATTACACAAACTTAATATTGGTTTTATAGATAGTAGATAACTGTCAAGAACTATTTAACTATACGTCTATATCTAAAGTAAATTACTGCCTACATACACAGCCCACTCCTAAAAACAAAAATGCTAAACAAAACGAATATACCTTAAAACAGCTTTATAACAAAAATATTTCTAATGCTCCATTATTTTAAAATACAGGTACTCTAATGATAGTAATCAATAAAACACTCGCAAGTCTGACATCGTTGTTATTAGGCATGTCGATCGCACATATATTAATCGAGAATTGATCACTCGAGGTTAAAATATTGAGATTTTAGATCGATCAGACGTACCAGATCGATTAAAAAAATGTAAAATAGGACCAAAGTCAGTCCCAAATATTTTTTAAAGTATAATATCACTAAAATTAATGTTAGAATGTTCGTTTAAGCTAAATAAATTTATTTCAACCAAATCGCTTGTAAATTTTAGACTAAGCCAATCCGATATAAAGTTTCAATTTAATCGAGTATCGATTATAAAACAATCGAATTGATTCGGAAACCATTTTTTCCAAGTCAAATTGACATGCCTAATAAGCATTTATAACTTACAAAGCAGCATTGATGATCAAACTTAACATTCACTTATGGACGCATTCACAATCATAGTTGAATTGATTTTAAAAAAATCGTGTGACTGAGGTAACAGTAACTTGGATTCTGGAAAGTAAAAATTTTATAAATGCAAACACTAATTTATTTGTGTTCATTATAAAAATATATGACCAATAAGTCAGATCAACACCCCTACTTGTGAATTGCATTCCATACAAGAAATTATAGCACCAAAGTGGAGTAAATTAAATAAGTGTAACAATTTAAATAAAAAGAATTTAAATGTGCAAAGTAGGTCCTTATTTTACAATTCTACTTCAAAACATAAATTACTACCATTATCCTCTGTCAATGGTTGCTGCACACGATTGTCATCACTGCTTACATTCGAAATTTCACCTTTCTGCTTCTTTGCTTTAATTAACAATAACATATAATTACAGATAACACTTAACATTTATTTAAACTATTGAACCCTATTATGAGGTTATGCTCCAGCATACAATAATGTTCCTGCAGAATTTAGGATACGCCGCGTCAAAAATGATTGCGAGTGTGTTCATGTGCATTATTTTTGTTAGCATATAATTAGCATTGGCCGATAGAAATACCGACCAATATACAGGGAGGTAAATGGCTCCATACTTTACACCTTAAGGCCTTAATATTTTTATGTATTCTTAACATTTACAATAATGCTGTATACATATAAATGTTACCAACTAATTGTACATAGGTAGTAGAGATGGTAGTTGAGTAACATAGTCATTTTAGTTGCGACAGTATTTTTCCCTAACCGTAACACTGACCGGCACCACCACGATTATATCAATCCTTTACCAAAAACATCCAACACGTCAATTGGCCGAGACGCGGTCAGCGTTGAAAATAATCTTCAAAGATGAAGTAGCTACGTGCTACTTTGCTGGAGTGGCCTCGCTGTTACCGATCAGCCAATCAAAATCAATCATCGGATACTGTTTGGTTGTACTTGTATCTACAATTAACATAAACGTGAAATATAACTCAGAAAACATTGCCTTCCATTACGCAATGAGTCGTGCGTGCATTCTGATCTGTATAATTTTCGAGTGGTATACTCCTCATTATACTTCGTTTAGACGGCAACTTTGCTGTAAGACTAACTGCTGTAAATTGTCTTACGAACAAGCTTGTAGAATGTTAGTAAGTCATTTGTGAAATGGATAAAGCAAATAAAGATTTATTGTAAGGTGGCGCCAGACTTGCTAAGTTGGTGATTGATAATGACCACTTGTTCAACATGTATAACACTTGTTATAGTGTGACATAAACAGAAAATCATGTATTTGTGATCTAAAATGCAATTGTCAATGTAGTAGAATCCTAAGATTACGTACTGTAGGTAACAAGTCGATCACAGAATTTCGTCAATTGTCGGTTTTCATCCACAAACAATAGCAAGTGTGATGTCATCTTTTGTAATGGTTATGTCGTTAGTGAAAATTAAATAGCAACCGTCGTGATCCATTCAGCAATGCAGGACGTGTATATGCATACTTTCTGAATGTTACTTTCAATATTTTGGGTTGAATTGAACATAAAATAAAACAAGGTATGTAGGTACAATCGTACCATAACTTACCATTATTAGCTGATTTCGCCCTCTCGTCCATGGTATTATATGGTAGTCCATAGAATGGGTCGTCTGACCCAAACAACTAGAATATAAAAATATATTTAACACAATTTTCGAACACAGAACAATAAGTTAAGTGATAATGTTAATAAAGATAATTTGTAGCAACATGGATACACAAATAGATTAATTTAATATTATGACAAGCTCAGAACGCGCACTTATCGTGATCAGTATTTGTTTTCCATACAATATGTTCAATGCCAATATCCCCAATTACAATATCACTTTTTTGCAATGCAATGCAAAAAAGATACTTATTCACAAATCAATCTTTATCTAGTAACCATCACTTCTGTCGATTAAATTTTAATTACATAATTATTTGTTGTATGTTGACAGGAAGGAATAGTGAGAGACATCGAAGGTATTAGTCTTGCATCAGCATTCTATGGACAATAAAGAAATAATTTTATTTTCTTCTTATAAAATTAGTTGATGATCAAATGTGGTTTAGATATTAGTTGAGCGATATTTTTTTTCTTAATTGTTAACGAAATATTGAAAATCCTACACTACAATGTACTAAATAAATTAAATCATCTTACTGATAAATTCACGTAATTCCTAAGTGAACTGGTCTAGTATGTAAAATCATACACCTGCGTGAGTGGGGGAATGCGAATGCCGCACAAGGCTCTACACGCGGTCACAGCACGTTGCCTGCAACGTGACTCCGACAGTGCTACCAACCTAACGAAACTTTATGTGAATGTTTACAATGCGCCGACGAATGAAAGTTTATGCATGTGTGAGTGTTCATTGCCTATGGGTGCGTTCAATACAGCGAAGTCATGACATACAAATGGCAATAAAAATATTTTAAAAGAAGTCACTATGAATTTTCCTTTTTTTCTTTGTGTAAAATATAAAATTTTATTAACAATGATCTATTCTAAGTTAATTCAAAGTTATACATTTACCCCCAGCAACGTGTTTGTATCAAATGCATAAGCATCGCTTCGAAGCAGCTCCCTCAGTGATTCAAGGTCCGTTTGCATTGCATCCAAATGATCATCTATATCGTTCCTGTAACATCATAGTATATTTCGTTAAGATATTTAACAAAAAAATTATTTGAATCATCACCCCATATGACTAAAGTACATAACCAACATTATTGGCTGAACTCTTTATCTTACAATAAGTAACTTTATAAGTAAAAAATTGCATTATATAGTGAGGGTGAGCAACATGTAGTTCACAATATCTATAAAGCAAAAGTATTTAATTTTTGCGTAACACTTAAAAATATATAATTAAATACAATGAAAATAAATTGTTTTGTAGTAAGGACAGGCAATTAGCAAGAATTGTGTCATAATAACTCCTCACCACTAGTCTCTGGGATTTTTACAATCGCCAATTGGGTTTTAGAATACATTAAATAGAATACAATATTTCACCTAGATGCTGCAATTTTTTTATTATATTGTAGACATAGAATAAAATAACAGTTACTGGTCTACTATAGATAATTACCAAAAATGTCAACTATATAATGTAAAAAAAAATAAAAATAGGTATAATGTGTAACTGATTTAGGACTACATTTTATAATAAATATTTATATTAGGCGACTGCTGCAATCCTTGTTATTTAGAATAATTATCATATTATTACACATACTTGTTTGAGTTTGTTCCATAGAGAGAAGAATATTCCTCTCGATTTTTGCTGATGTTATCTCTCCTACTCCTGAACATTGAAATTAAATTCATATTATAAAGATGGAGTTCTCAATGCTCCCAAATTTTTATAAGGGTTTATAAGATTTAAAAATATTTCTGATATGAAATTATGAAATGTAGGGAAGAGGAAAGTTGTGACTGTATTCATGTTAAACTGTATTCATGTTAAGTGTGAGTCCTTTGGGAATGACAGAAATAATTATTATTAAGGGTGAAAGAATGCTAAATAATTAGAAATAGTAATGTATACCTCGTTTGAAATCTGTTAACATTAGTATTATTGTTTACAGTAGCGAGGGTCATGTTGTTCCAATCAAAATCATCTTGAAGTTCTGTTTTAATATCAGCCAAGTTCAAATTAGCTTCAGTGTTTTTCTGGCCTTTTTTAGATTTCTTGTTCAATTTAGGAGAATCAGTTTTCTCCAATTTTATATTGATACCACCAAGCATTTTATCTTTCGTATTTGTTAGGAGTGATTCCTGAACAAGATCCTGTAACGCATTTTGCATGCTGATGTCTTCTGCTCCGGTAATACCAACATCACTTACGGAATCATCGCTAGCAAATATTTCAGCAGGTAGTTTCAAGTCTGCTGAAGGGTTTAATACATTGTATGTGTTATGTGTCAGAAGGCTTTTTCCAGATGGTGTTATATTTTTGGTAACATTATTGCGGCCTTTTGATTTGGTTACTGATTTATCAACATCATGAACAACTTGTTCCAGTACTGGCCGATCTATTGTGCCTGTGGGGGTTGTTGGTGTAGGTGATGCTGCTGTGATAATAGGTAAGCTATCACTTGATCTCTGGGTGCCATGGCGGCGACTAATAGGGTACATTACTCTCTGCCCACCTGGAAATAATACATATTAAAAACAAATCTTATTATTTGCATTATCTACTGTGTATATCAAGTAAAAAAACCTGATTGCACTTTATAGATATATTAAACACTGTTTGTTATAGTGTATTTAATAGTGAAAAAAAAAAATGGGAATGGGAAAGGCTTTTAAGATAATCTAACAAACCTGTTTCAGCATCATCCCCATCTTCCATGGTAACATGATATGTAGAAGTAGAAGGTTCAGTAGTAGGGCTATGACTTGGAGTGATGTTATTAACAATAGGTACTTCAATGCAAAAATCATCACTTGGAATAGAATCTTGAGTACCTTCATTGTGCAGGATATCATCATGTGCCAACTCATGAATAGTGGGGCCATCTTCCTGCAAAACATATGAAATGTTATTATACAGTGCAATGTCATTACCTATAATGCATACCTGAGACCTGCTGAATTAAAAATAAAATGGATGTTTATGATCTACAGACTTAGGGAACATACCCATACTACATGACCCATTTTTTAAAATTTTTATACCCCTCCCTCCCTTGGTGACCACCCGTAGTATACGCCAAGACCCCCCCTTCCCCTCTAGCTTTCACATAGTAATTTATAAATATGGTTTTAAATTATTTTTTGGTGACAGAAAGTTAAATGCTTGCTGCTACCTGGTAGTTTAAAAAGCACTAAATGCTGCGCGCATATTTGGATATATTTCCAAAAAGCACGAGAGTTCCCTAGAGGATATTGACTATGTAACGAAAACCTAAGCCTTCCCACCCCCACCCCTGTGACCAAGCATGGTATCCCCCCTTCAGAATGGGTCACGTAGTATGGGTACGTTCCCTTACAGTGGAGTGGTTACATATTTCTAGATATTAATTTTGCATACCTGATTATCCTCATTCAAGTCCTCCAGTAAAGTATCTTTGTCCAGTTTCATACTCTTTATCCTGCCAGGATAAGAACTTTCTGCACCTGTGTTATGTGCTGCACTGTTTATCATTAACTGATATGGCCTTTTTACTCCAACATTGTTTCCACTAGTATTTGAAGGCCTAGCTGGTTGTACCAATGACATCAAAAATTGAATCAGCTAAAATTTAAAATGATCAATTAATTTTATGTGGTCTTTAATTAATTGAAAATGTGAACGTAATATGATTTCTACTAACATTATTCACAATTTGCTGTTGTTTTATATGTTTCTGTCGGAGAATTGCCACTTCTCTCCAGAGTGCTTCATTTTCCTGTTTCATTGCACTAAACTTTGCATCTAGACTTTCTTGTTTGCCCTTCATTTGTTTCACATCCGTCAACATTTTATTCATTAACTCAGGTTTTAAAAGGACTTTTTCACCACTTTCATTACTGGTTACTATTGACTTAGGATTAGCTATCTTTCTTTTAATATGCTCCAATAAATAAGCATGACCTTTCATAAAACAAGGATGAGAAAATTCAATTTCATCTTTCTCATAGCGGAGGCCACCATTTTCAACAGAGGTGATTTTATGAAAGCCATACATATTCAATTGCCGAATAAAACTTGCCATATTGTTATGTTTGTAATATAAAGGCAGCAGTTCCCTTGCAAAATCTGCCTGATTCTTTATAACAAATGTCTTCCCTCCCTGTAATATAAATACTTTTTATCAACATGGATCTACATAAACATGGTCATGGTTCAAAACAATCATACAATAACTGCTTTTATGATAAGGGTGATAGTGACAAAAATATTTTCATTAAACTTTGCTAATTGATTCAATAAACTAATATATTGGGAAGTAGCACTTCAATCTTTGATTAATACTTATCATGATCACCACCTGTACCTACTTTTATTGTAATTTTAAATCTATACTAATATATAAAGATGAAGTTTGTTTGTTTGCTTGGACATGCTAATCTCAGGAAGTACATACTAGTTTGAATTGAAAAATTCTTTCAGTGTTAGATAGCCCATTTTTCGAGGAAGGCTATATATCATCACGCTACGACCAAAAGGAGCAGAGCAGTGACCATAAACGCAGTAGAAACTGCGGGGATGGCTAGTAAAAGATACATTAAAATTATAGATCATTTAAATATAACTACATACATATTATTTGCAACTTTGAATAATCAACGTAATCTATACTAATATTATAAAGCTGATAAGTTTGTTTGTTTGTTTAGACTCGCTTATCTCTGGAACTATCAGTCAGATTTGAAAAATTATTTTTGTATTGGATAGAGTATTCATTGAGGAAGGGTATAGGTATGTAACATCACGCTACGACCCTTAGGAGAGGGACAGTAAACAAAACTGCAGACGGTGAAACTGCGGGGAACTGCTAGTGTGTTATAAACAAATTCAAGATCATATTATTGTACTATCAACATCAGCTGTAAACGAATCGTTGATGTTCATCTAGTCTGTATTGATTATGAAACCCAAATTGATAACAATATTACGTCCTAAAATTAACGCCGAGACCGAGAGCACGGTATAAAACGTGACCCGCTGTAAACTATTTATTTATCAGGTTTCATATTGTGGACTGTCAACTTGCAACACAGGTTGTTTTCGCAATGACTTTCTAATGAAATCTAGAGCCACTTCAGAACTTAGGAAAAACAACTGCTAAAAAGAATAAATGTAACTGTACAGGGCACTATTAAAGCGAAAAACACTCACAGGACTCCAGGAAATAAGATGGTTTGTCTCTGTATCATTCACCAATTTCCATAATTTTCCAAGGAAAGCTGGGACACTTGCCCCGATTTCAACCACAGAACGCATATTTATGATAGTTTTAGATTTAGCACTGTATAAAAACGTTTATTTTAACAATTAGTTTAGCACTTTAATGAGAAATAGTATATTATTGCTCACAGCATACAATCCAAATCGCCATTTTAAATATTAGACTCACACAGTGACATACCGGTTATCACACTAATGCATTTTGCACAATTCGTCGAGGTCGTATATGTATACAAGTTATAATACACACCTTTCCAAACTCATGCCAACGTAACGTGAAATGTATGCGTTCATGATTTAACTTATATATGTCTATGGCATTATTTTGTTAAACTGAGTGTATATAATAGTTTATATCAATGGAGCTTAGACCAATAAAAAAAAATAGTGTATAATTAATAATTTGTTAGCGAGTGTGCCGATGCCGCAGCACGCTCGACCATTATTTGCGCATAATTTTGGGGTAATCTATGAAAATGGCATTGGCAACAGCACCGTGGCCTTGAGCGGACGTACAGCCGGGATGGATCGGCACGATGGTGTGTATGCTACGTCCAGCACCGCGGCCTTGGCGGGACGTACGTCAGGTACAACGGTAAGTAAGGTACTTCAGTGCGTACGCTGAGTGCCAGGCTGCGTGCCGGGCTGCTTGGCAAGCTGCGCGACGTGCGTCTGAATAAGTTTTTAAACTAAATCCTTGATGTAAGGTAAGGTAAAACTGTTTGATTCATCGATGATTCTTTCACAGTGTTGCTATAAACTGTTTTTCAATGAGGATCATTCACATAACAAAATATTAGATTTCTAAATATAAAAGCGTACGCGCTATAACATTCTGATCATTTCGTTTTTTAAATGATTCAAATCCAACAAGAAATGACAAAGTTATTAAAGTTTTCTGTTCGGCTATTTCGAAACGCTTGCTCGGAGCTGCGCTTGGTATGATGACGTCACACGTCGCAAGTCGCGCCCTCCACTCGTGCAAAATCGCTAGTTTGGTCAGTTTGGTTCAGATTATTCACCATTTCGCTTATGTCGTGGTATGTTAATTATTTAGTTTTTACTATAATTTGATGTTATATTATTAGTATAACAGTATTTATATTGATAGTGAGTATCTATTGATATCTAAATAGATATAAGTAGGTAGCTACCTATTATGGAGGTCGGTTTTGTAGGGATAAAATGAAAAGGTAAGTAAGTCTATACTTACCTACTCCTACTAAGTACCTAAAATAGGTATCTAACTACCTACTTACCCACTTTAACTGCGTGTTCTGAGGATGAGATTTTTCTGGATTATTTAAATCATTTAAATATTATCTCTAACAAGTGCAAAGCACAAACCGAACAGCATGTTTTTCGAAGGAACAAGAAAATGCTTGTTTTGCGTAGCGAGCCCTCAGTTTGAACAAGATAAATCTTTAGCTATACACGAAGTTGACTATGACGAAAACTATTGTTTGACCATTTCATCCGAATTCGAGAGGATACAAATAAAACAATACTCAACAGTCAGTAACGGGCGTCGGGCGGCAGGCGCGCTTTCACACATAATCACAGATCGTGTTTATCACATGACAAAATCAACGTAACGTGAAATGTATGCGTTCATGATTTAACTTATATATGTCTATGGCATTATTTTGTTAAACTGAGTGTATATAATACTTTATATCAATGGAGCTCAGACCAATAAAAAAAAATTGTGTATAATTAAGGCTCGCTCACCCGCTCAGGGCATTTTTTTTATGGTATAGGGGGCAAACGAGCAGACGTGTCACTTAATGGTAAATGATTATCACCGCCCATGGGCACCTGTAACTCAAGAGTCATACGTGCGTTGCTGCCCTTTAAGGTGGGAGTAGGGTGAGAGGGGGGACGAGTGGGAAGAGTGGAAGGACGGGAATAGGGAAGAATGAAGGGTTAGGGCCTCCGGTAACCTCACTCACGCGGCAAAATGCAATGCAAGCATTGCTTTACTGCCGGTTTTCTGTGAGGCCGTGGTGTCACTCTGGTCTAGCCGGCCCATATGTGCCGAAGCATGGCTCTCCCACGAACAAATCTCTCTCGAAAAATCCTCTCTGTAACATCGCGGTGGTGGTCTGAGTACAGGTCTGGGCTCGAATATCCTTGTGTTCGATTGTTTATTTAAGTAGGTAGGCATTAGGCATGAATGAACGAACATCAAAGCTATCCGCGGAAATTCAAATGTTATTAAGAAATGATAGAAACGATGCACAATACGTAGGTAGGTATATTATACTCTACACGGTCAGTGGATCTATTCGTGAATTTTAGCTGTTTGACATGCGCAGTGCAGCTTTTTCATACTAAATTGTCTACTGCGCATCGAAACTGCTAACTTTACGAATGACTAGCACTAGATACTGTAGGTACCTACTTACGTCAAAATGATCTTCGCAACAGTACCTATAAACCACTTCGGCATGACAGAGGAGTTTTGTCATCTCTCCGCATTGCTTTACACCATTTTTTTTATTATTTGTGCATCTTTCGACACAGTCAAAAAAAGCTTATTAGGTGCATTAACACTTGTATTTTTGCATTTTGGGACAATGCAATACTTATTTAACTGTATTATCACATTTAAAATAATCTGAAAAATCAGCAATCGTCAGGTCGTTGCACTAACTGCTCTAGACTAAAAGCTTACCAAGCTGGCGACGCGAAGGCGACCCGCCACTTTTGCCGGTACGCGATGAATGACGTCACAGCGTTCACGGTCTTTCTCGCGAGCGTTTTTTAAGTTGGTGCACTAAAATCTCTGTATCTTGGTCATTTTTGATCCGATTAAAAAAATTTAAACACAGTATTTATTGTTTTTTTTTATAGCTATAAATCTGCATACTTAACAAAAAACGTGACTGATCCTCATTTCCTTATAACTTACCCACGCCATGAAAACTCTTTAACATAGTCTTTGTATATCCTTTTGTAATAGTGCAAAAGATTTTACAAGAAAAAAATATGCCTTGCGATAGAAACCAAAGATTACTCTTTGGCTTTTTAAAGACTATGGCAGAAACTTTGTAAAGTATGATTCTCACCATTATGTCTGACGTACGTCCCGCCAAGGACACGCACGATGCACGATAAAAAACGATCGTGAATAGTCTTGACGTACGTCATAATTATTACTTGCTGGACTTGCACGACTCGTTTTGCATCCAGCGGGTACCCCCACCATATGCTTGATCATCTATATTGCCAATTTGTGGGGAATTCCCCAAAATGCGGGGAATTTCAAACCGATTGACAACACCATTGTAACAGTGCTTTCTGCAAAATAATAAATGATTTGATTTGATTGGGGAATTTATGGGGAGACCATCAATGGGAGGAAAATGCGGGGAATCGGGAATTTTTAGCCTTATTAATTACATTATGACTCCAAGTTTTTTTCCCCACACTGGGGAATTTGACCATTATTTTGGGGTAATTTAGGAAAATGGCATTGGCAACAGCACCATGGCCTTGGCGGGACGTACGTCAGGCACGATGGTGTGTATGCTACGTCGGGCACCGCGTCCTTGGCGGGACGTACGTCAGGCACGAAGGTGAGTAAGGTACTTTACAAAAGAAAAAGAGTGGTCATCATAAACTAAAATATTTATGGTTCTTAGGGTTGTCATTATTGGTCACACTGTCCTCTGGGTGACGTCGGTTGCGCGATTGGGTATTTAATATTTATAATTTTTTATTAAATTTGTCTACACATTCAGCATTCTCAACTTCGAGCAGAAACCATATTTTCTCACGGTTAGGCTACATCCACGCCAAAATGGAGGTAAGTTAACTGTCTTTAAAATACCTAACATGGTTTATCTCTGTCTTCTGTTGTGTTACGGTAATAACTGTTTTTTTAACTGTTTGTGTAGATCGAGATCCTGAATGCCTCCGGATCCAAACCTCTAGGAAAGATACAAATATCTCCAGATTCTACTATAAAAGATGTAAAGGACAAGATCCACCAAAGCATAAAAAAATCTTTGTACCCTGACCGGCAATCCATAAAGTTAGAAGCTAAAGGAAAGACGTTAAAAGACGAGGATACTCTTAAAGCACTTAACATACAAGATTCTGCAAAATTATACGTCAAAGACCTTGGTCCACAAATATCGTGGAGAAACGTATTTTTGGCGGAGTACGCCGGGCCATTATTCATATATTTATGGGTTTACCAAAGGCCATGGCTTTTATATGGACCTCAAAATTCTGCCCCTAAAGAAGTAGTGACGTACGTAAACTTCTAGGTTTTTTTATTAAAATAATATAATACTATGTTTAATATTTCCTTATAACTTTATTAGATATAATGTAACATACTGAGAGAGTGCTTCTGTAATAAAACTAATAGAAGTATAGTCTGTCTACTTATGTTCATTTGTATGATTCTTTTTCAGAGTTGCAGCTGCATGTTGGTCATTCCATTATGGCAAAAGGCTTCTAGAAACTCTCTTCGTGCATCGTTTCTCACATGGAACAATGCCACTACGTAACTTATTCAAGAACTGTGCATACTACTGGTTGTTTACCTTGTATGTTGCATACCATATCAATCACCCCCTTTACACTGCTCCATGCAACATATGTTACTATGTGGGACTTGCAGGCTTTATTGTAAGTATACTGACAATTTATTACAAATGTAAATGTCATTGAATTGGGGTCAGATGTCACATTTACTCATTCAAAATTAGAATTTCTTGATTTAGGAATAAAGTTGAGTTAGTCTTATAGTTAGCTCAACTTAGACAAGTTGACCTTTCTAACAGTAAACAGGGACAGTTGCTGCTCGATTGATAAATTTTGTTAAAGCTTTAAACAAACTCTGTCTTATCACATGAAAGACTTTGGTTTAAACGATATTTTTTTAATGTTTTGGAACTGTTTAAACCTAGTATAGTGTAGTTGTAAAATTAAAAGCGAGTTTGTGAAATTACCATAAAATTTATTTAGTGTTATAAATTTAGAAACTACACTGTTTTTTTTCTTTCACTAGTCATAAATATAGACAAAAACAGTACACAAAAGTTTGAGTATAAATGACTTCAAAATGTATTCTTTTAATTACAGATTTACCATTAGGGTTTCCGTACAACTAATTCCTAACAATAGTGTATAAATTTAAGTATAATCTAGTGATATAATAGAAACACATATATTTTATTCGCCAGTTTATTTATACTCATTATGAGATGGTATTGGTATAGGGCTCTGTTTCCGCATTTAGACTCATAGCCAGTGCATTATGCATTCAGTTAAGCTGGCTAGTTAAGCCAGCCTACTGGGACACCCCTGTGAGTATCCTCGCTCCTAGAAGCCTGTGAACACTCACAGGCTTCTAGGAGCGAGGATACTTGCCTGTTGTGTGACCAGTCCTTCGCACTCCAGGATAATGTGGGCGGCCGTTTCCTCTGCATTGAGACATCCTCTGCATAGAGGTCTGTCTGTCGCGTTGATGGCGAATAGGTGCCGGTTTAGGGTCAAGTGACCCATAGTGGTTCCTACAACTATTCTGACGTCAAGTCACTTGAAGCTGAGCAATCTGCAAGTTAAACATGGTGACGCCTGCGTCAACACCAGTTTAGACTGCCTACATTCGGGTGTGTCGGCCCAGCGACCGTTGTGCGCTTCACGAGTCCGTTGCCTTACCCATGAACGAAAGTGATTAAAGGGAAGTGGCAACAGTATAGTTGGACGTACCACTGACGTTACAGATCCTTTTCAGATCCCTCGCCAGCTCATCGGCGGCGTCCTTCCTGAGTAAATCAATATGCCCTTTGATTCATTAAAAATTACCCCATTGGCAGTAGCTAAACGTTCCAGCGTCTGGTGGCAATCGTAAATGAGACCGGAGTTCATGGTTTTGCCCTTCAGGGCCTTAAGTACGGTTATACTGTCTGACAGTATACGGATGTTGTAGTCCTTTATATCTTCTGACATGACCGCGGTAGCGGCGTAGGTTATCGCGACGCACTCACATTGAAATATGGAACTTTGTTGGCCTAGCGCCAGTGATATTCTTATATTTAAGTCTTGTGAGAAAACTCCGACTCCAGTCCCTGTCCCCATCTTGAATCGTCCATGTAGATCCGGACTTTCTATATGCCAGATTGAACTCGGTCGTTTTCATATAGTTGTATTCGGTACCTCCTTCCGAAGATGTGTTGTTTAGGGATCCTGTCGCATGGGGCAGCTATTAGTGGTTGATATTCCACTAATTTATTCCATAGTTTGGAATGGGGACGCTCTCGGTTGTACCACAGACCCAAGTGATTGAGTCTGATGGCTGCCACAGCTACTTCCTGTTTTATAAACAGGTCTAGTGGAAATAAATCTAGAGCCACTTCAAGGGCAGCTGTGGGAGTGACGGCAGTACATGCGAGTCTCCGGAATTGCTGCAATTTGTTTCTGTGAGGGCTTAGTTCTGTTCTCTTCCACTAGGCAATAGCACCATACGTGATGATTGGCCGTATGACCATTTTGTATAGCCATAGTGTGATTTTTGGTGATAGTCCCCAGTTTTTGCCTAGGAGTCGCTTGGCAGAAAATAATGCAGGCCTTGTTCAGTTTTGCGTTCAGGTGCCTGTTTCATAGGAGTTTACTGTCAAATATCACTCCTACACACTTGATCTCCTTGGTAAGGGCTTAGACGGGTGACAAATAGTTTAGGTCTCCTAAACTACGTTTATTTGTGAACAAAATCAACTCTGTTGGGTTCACCGTTAAGTCGTGTTTTTCACACCACTGTTCAATAACCTTCAATGTAGACCTCATTCGGTCGCATACCACAATCAAAGGGGCCGCTGATGAGGATGGTCAGGTCATCTGCATAGCCCACTGTGAGGCACTTGACACCAATGTTCCACAGGAGAGGTGAGAGAAATCCACCTTGCGGACACTCTCTGGCCACCACCCCTCTTGTTGTGTTATTCACAGTTAATTTGGATGGCTCTGTGTGTAAGCATGCTGTCGATCCACCCAGCAATTGTGGAGTCGACCCCATGTCTTGACAGAGCTTGGCTAATGCTGGTGAAGTTAGTTTTGTCGAAGGCGCCTTCGATATCGATGAAGTTTCCTATTGTAGACATTTTGCATTTTAGACTGCCCTCTATGTATGAGACAACTTGATGTCGGACAGATTCTGTTGATTTGCCCATCGAGTAAGCATGTTGGTTGGGGTTCAAAGGGTAGCTGACTAGTGCAGTGCTCCTGATTTCCCGGTCTATTAGTCTCTCCAGCACTTTAAGTAGGAATGATCTGAGACTGACGGGTCTGAATGATTTAGGTTGTGTGTAATCTCCTTTGCTGGGTTTAAGAACGAAGACTACTTTGACTTCTCTCCATTTCAAAGGGATGTAACGGTGTGCCAGGCAGCTTCCGTAGATGATCTATCAGAGCCCAATCACACCATTTTAGCAGGCCTGGGAAAATACCATCCAGTCTTGCCGCTTTGTATGGAAGGAAGCTGTTAATTGGCCACAGTAATTTTTCATAGTTCACGATTTTGCGGCCAGTGGTCTAGTCTGAATCATCTGGTGTGTTTCTCTCACTGTCTTCCCATGTGTCCTTCTCGTTTGATATACGACATCCTGGAAAGTGAGTTGTCATTAACAGTACTGAGGTCTCAATCTCTTTTAGTATAAGTCCATTCAGGTTTTTTCAAGAAACCAAGGCTGGGCCTTTGTTCACCGCAAAGGATGGTTTTAACTCTGTTTGGATGATTGTTGTTATCTATGTTAGTACCGAAGCGTCTCGAGCATTCAGTTTTCTGATTCTGATCCGCTTCTTGTAGTGATGTTGGGCCTGCTTATATGCTTCCCAATGTTGGTCTAGTCGCGAGTTCTTTGCCTTATTGAACAACTTTCTAACCTTGCGGCGTAGTTGCTCCAGTTCCGGTCCCCACCAGTAGTGTTTACTGCAGGGTCCAGTTCTGGGTGTCGAAAGTGGGCATGTTTGTTCAAAGCAAGTGATCAACGTAGTAGTAAGGTTGTCTACATGGTTATCAATATCCGTTGTGGTTCCGTGAGCATTTGGCAGAGCTATGTTTTTCAAACTTTCTGCTGTAATTTGCTCATACTTAGGTCAAATTTGATCCAACGGTGATCCGAGCAAGACGCTTCATCCGAAACATGCCAATCCGAAATATGTGATGACGCGTGCTCACTAGCTAGTGTTAGATCCATAATTGTTTGGGCTCTCGATATGAGAAATGTTGGTTCAGACCCGTTGTTGATTACGTTTAGCTTAGATGTAAGTAAGAAAGAAACAAATTCCTCACCTCGTTGATTGTTGGTCTTTCCGCCCCACAGCACGTGGTGCGCAATGGTGTCAGCAGCGACGATTAGCTCCATTATAAGAGAGGCTCGTGGCTAAGTGGTAACTGAGTAGGTTAGCACATTACAAAGTTAAGTAATACTAGCCAGGCCAGTCTAGGACGGGTGAACATTCTTAACACATTGAGACCCCTCTGTACCTCGGAGAGCACGTTAAACCGTCGGTCCCGGATGCCATACAAACATCTGTGGCATTCGTTAGGGGTAGTTAGAGCCCTAAAAAGTTCTACAACTTTGTCCAACTACTACAGTACTTCGATTTTGCCTAGCACTTGGGTTGTGGAGGTCTGATGGCAGTCGCTTCACGTAAAATATCAAAGTTCGGCCGTATCGTAGTTAGACTGAAAGTCGGTACCCCACCTTATTTGGTTGGCATAAGGCGCGGTGGATGATGATTTATACTCATTATGATTTCCTCTTTAAAAATATTTATAATTAGGAGCTTTAAATTTATTACTGACCTGCAGATACTTATCTGATGTACCATACATATTGATTTTTCTTTCTATGTTTACATTGGCTTATGTATTAAAATTTGGTTTATAGCTAGTCTCTGTGTGTGTGTACGCTTGTTCAATTGATTCATTCAAAATCATTGTCAATACTTTGACCTTGTAGGAGACAAAGTCCATTTGCTCGTCTGTCATACCTTGGTAACCAATGTGTTTTTTTGTCTCTAATTGATTAGGCAATTACATATTTAATGTTAATTGACATATACATACTGTCTTCAACAATAAATTTTTGTTGTTATTTATAAATCACCTTTTCTATATATTGTAACATTGTCTTGCTTTTAGGTGTGTGAGCTGGGTAATCTTAGCATCCATTTGTTGCTGAAAAATCTACGCCCACCTGGTACCAAAGTCAGGCGCATACCAGTACCTGATGGAAATCCCTTCTCTCTGCTCTTCAACTTCGTCTCTTGCCCTAATTACACTTATGAAGTTGGATCATGGCTGTTCTTCACTATAATGACAAAATGTGCACCAGGTGAGAACAAAAATATATGTATTTTTTCCTATTCCATCAATACTAAGCAAGCAATATTTAGAATAATGATCGCAACCACCATCTTTTTTAAATTATAATTCAACTGAGCATAAATACATAGATTCCACGGAGAGTATTCAATTTGATATAGATTTTACCTAAAAAGTAACAAAGCTGATAGCCACAGACTCACAGTGTAGGCATGTATAATTGTGTAGAGTTTAATCAAAACACCTTATCAATAAGACCTTTTTTTATTGTTGATAAACTTGCATATTTATTTGCACTTGGAAATATTATTTATACTTCAGGTCCCTTTTAGTTTATTCATTTTTTTCTAATGTGTGTATTATTATAAACTTTATTTTACATTTGGTAATGTAAATGTATATGGTAATGTAATAGGTATCTATGAAAAAAAAATATAGCGACTCTGAATAACAAGCAACATTCACGTGCCCGTATAACCTTAAAATACTATTATAAAATTACCTATTAAACCTATGTCTGCCCACTTTATGCAACTGTATTTAATTATTTAAGAGATTATCGGCGGTTATACCTATAACTTACGTGTGAAGTGAAGTGAAGGCCACGATTTTCTAAATATCTTTTATATAAACATGAGAAGTATGCAAAGAAGTGACCTTCCGAGCGTGACAGCGCATATGTTAACGAGTATTTTGTTAGTTTAAAAATATAAATGGTGGTACACAAAACTAAAAAAAAATACTTTGTAGGTATGCGTGGTGTATTGTATTAAAATTTAATTAATGCTATCCATGAACCTTACCTACGTTTGTATTCACTTGTAATACTGATTACATATGCTAATATATGATTTTTTGAACTGTTAGTTGGTTGAAACAAGTTTAAAAGAAAGACGAAATGATTTTATAATGTGTTTCAGCTGGATTGTTTGCTGCTGCTGGCTTCTATCAGATGGCAGTATGGGCAATTGGCAAGCACCGAAATTACAAGAAAGAATTCGCTGACTATCCCAAAGGACGTAAAGCAATCTTGCCTTTTATTTTATAAGTAGTTAAGCGCTTGATACATAGAAAAGGACTGTTAAGTCAAAAATACTTCTTAGTCATATTTTTTGGCTGGATTGTAGTAAATGGGTGATGGTTTTATTTATTATGCGACAGAGGTGTGTTCAGAGGTGTGTTAGGACGTAGCAGAAAGATATAAATCATTCTGATGTATATTTGATTATTCGAATGTTGTATGAAAAGGGGTTATTTGGCTATTTTTGTTACATTTGGTTTTTTATTTAATACATAGCGATAAAGAACATTTATGTTTAATAAAATTTTATTTCAAAATGCTTTTATTTATTATTTCTTTCTTTGTTAATTTTCCCTGACACGTGCAAAATTTCATAATGTTCGGTTGAGTAGTTAGGCGTGAAAGCGTAATAAACAAACAACCTTACTTTCGCATTTATAATATTAGTTAGGGGCCGTTCATAAAATACGTTCGCATACAGGGGGGGGGGGGGGTCTGCCTGAGTGTGACAAGATGTGACAATGGGGGACGGGGGGTATACGGCAACGTGACGTTCACCGTTTATTATTTTTTGACATGAGCGCTAGCTCTGTGGCGCGACCTAGCGGCGTTGCGACGTCACAACAGGTTTCTTTGTTTTTCCAATACTTGAGAGGGTAACGTTTCCACGTACCCTGCGCTCTCGATTCAGTAACAAATGAAAATACTGCTTCTCATGTATTTATTATTATTTTATTCCTTCATTCGCCATTTAGCAGTGAACTAATAGACGCTTTTTTCATCTTCTCAATTTAATACTCTTCAGTTAATTACTTTATACTCTTCATTGCCGAAATTTGTCACTTCTGATTTTAATAGTTGAGATACATATAAGAAAACAATGACATCGATAAGAGGTGAACTCTATCAAAAATTATTTAACACTTAATAAAAAGTGTTATCCGGATAAAAAATCCAAGATCGTACAAGAAAATGTCAATAAGATTTGTCAAGAACACTGGATCTCCAAAACCTGTAGTTATCATTTCTGCTGATGGGGGTCCTGACGAAAATCCTCGCTACGCAAAAGTAATATTTTATGCTATCCAGCATTTTCGAGAATTTAATTTAGATGCTTTATTTGTTGTTACCAATGCACCGGGTAGGAGTGCTTACAATCGTGTGGAAAGAAGAATGGCTCCGCTAAGTCATGAGCTTGCTGGCTTAATTTTGCCTCATGAGCATTATGGATCGCATTTAGATTCTTACGGTAAAACCGTAGACAAAGATTTGGAAAAAAAAACTTTGAATATGCAGAGACAACTTTGGCCAGTGTTTGGAAGTCGTTAAAAGTCGATAGTTATGATGTACATGCAGAGTATATTATACCAGAAGAAGAGGTTAGTGAAAATGTAGAAATATTAATCGATGATTGGTACTGTAAACATGTTCGTGAATCACAATATTTATTACAAATTTTTAAATGCTCAGACGAAGACTGCTGTGGCCAAAGTAGAAGTAGTTTGAGTAATTTACTTCTAAACGGATTTTTGCCTCCACCAATTAAATTACAACAAACTCAAAACGGATTAATGGTATCGCAAGTAGTAGTAGTAGAAAGTAGAACATGTAAAGAATGTGGCCTATATCACACGTCTAATAAAACCTTACTACAGCATTTAAAAAATATACATCCAAAACGAAAAAGAAAGGTTGAAGTAGTTCGGCGCGTACAACCAACTCGTATCGCAGCTCCGCGAGCTCGAGAGCTGTTATGCATAATAGGAGACGAAAACGATGGTAAGGAAGATGCAGAATGGTTAGATGACGATGAAGTGGACGGTAGTTTTAAAGATGATGAAGAAGATGGTGCAATACCGATTGTAGATATTTCGGCCCATTTAGAAAATCCTTGGACTTCTGAATAATAGAAATATTATTTATTATTTAAATGTTCGTTATGAAAGATATTTATTAATGTATTTAAATTTTATTATAATAACTAAATAAATATTTTTAATTTTCAGAATTTGTGTACTATCATTTAGAATTTATCATACTCAGCCGGAGGGTCTTAGGTTTTGTGACGAAATATTTCTAGGGGGGTCACAGAAAGTGTGACACAGCGTGACAATAGGGAGGGGAGGGGGACAAAAAAAGCTGATTTTAGTGTGACGTATTTTATGAACGGTCCCTTACGATTTCAGTAAAGTTGATCACACGTGTGGCTACCATTCGCACTACTATTCTCACTACTACAATACAATAGCCCCGGCGAATCAGTATTATAAATTTTAGTTTATGCGGCGAATGCCTTTGTTTCAAACTAACGGTTAGTAACGAACCGCGAAAGATGAATTGCTTTCTGATTGACCGTGGAAAGTGCGGGATTGAACGTAGCGACACCCAGCGGTCGCTTTGCGCAAACTACACCGCTTTCTGATTTGTCGAACAAGCTCACACCAACTGAAATGCTTTCTGATTTGGCGAAGGATTAGCGCGCCTTTTATTTGCCGCGAAAAACTAAAAAACGCAATGGACCAGTTATTTGAGGGGTCAGCAGGACAACCTTTCGCAACTGCCACTGTGGGTTCTGCCCTGATATAGGACAACTTATTAATTTGAATCGCTGATTGTTTGGAGTTTGGCCTAATACTTTCCATAAATTATGTGGGTCTTCGAACAAAGTGATTATTTAAATTCTAAGATTACGATTCCAAAATAACAGGTCACATAAAATGTGGCGTTTTCGTGATTATTTCCTAATGTATAAGAGTAGAGGTATACTTAACATTTTGTAAGGATAGGTACTAAGTCTGAATTAATGAGTACAAATCAATCGAACAATTTCGATGTAAAATCTTGATGAATTTATTGAGCTGGTAGGCCGGATAGTATGACTGCTTACACTCCTTGTTTCTTCAACTTTCCGCTTTCTCAGTGAATTGAAGACAAGACTTGTCGTCCTCCACATTTTTAATTTACCCAAAGGAATTTTCCCAAATTCTTTTCGGATATATGAAAAATATACCTGCCTGCCTCTCAATGTAGGTACTCAGGGATGTTGCGGATGCATATTTTTTCACATCCGCGAATGCGGATGCGGATGCGGATCTTAAGATATTTTTAAAAACTAGCATCTGCCCGCCACTCCGCTCACGCTAACGATTCCACAAAAACCTGGGTCCTAAGTCTTTGGTTTAAAATAATTCCAAAAGTCACTTTGCGTTGGTGGTGACATTACAATATTTTTCGATTCACTTTCAAATGATCAGTGTATATTCACAATTTCACAAAACACTCGAAACGACAACAAATATGATAAGCGCAACTAGCTAAACACGTTATGACTGATTTACGAGAAACAAATGATACATACACAATAACAAACGCGTCGAATCTTGTCACCAAACGAAATCTTCGTTACTATTGGTCAATACACACGTGCATAGGGCTCGCGGACGTCGCCGGCTCCGCCTATTTTCTTTCTTGTCGCGACTTGTGGTATATCTGCATCCGCATGAATATCCGCATCGATTGATGCGTATGCGGATGCTCCGCAATTGGGCATTCGCAACATCCCTAGTAGGTACATAGTTACTTTAGTTTACTTGGACTACTAGCTATTAACTTTGCAGCAAAAAAAACATGTTGGAATAAATATAGGATGTTCCTGATTATGAAATGATTTCTAAAAATACAAATGATATAGTTTTTCGTTTTAATTCTATTTTATTTAAACAATAAGCATCGTATTACAATCTCACACGTTTATTCTCTTTCAGCAATGTCTTTATCAGCTTGTTCGATACATCGCACTTTACCCAAAAGGCGTTCATTTTCTTCTTTCAATGCTACAATATATTCGTCTCGTTCCTGTAACGAAATATGGACCACATTTCACAGATATACGTTACAAGCCACCGAAAGAATTCAGAGACAACGAACTCCTGCCTCTCCTGCTAGGAGTGCTTGGTATATTTTTTAACTGCAGGTCTTCGCCCTCGCAGCCTTAGTGGAGACTAACAAAAACAGAGTTTCCCAGAACGTGGTCTACTTTTCGCCTCTAAGAACCTTGTGTAAGGGTCTCACGCTACTTCTGTATGCATTTCTTATATCACTATCTTTTTTATAATTTTACATATTTACCTCAATTTTCTGCTTGAACTTCTCATCGAGGTTTTCTCTATCTTCTGTTACGTGGTTCAGTTTAGCACGGGCCGTAGCTGGTGGTATGTAGCGGGCAGAAAGTCCCAGAATCGATTCCATTTGGAAGCAACGTGACCGGGTGGATTTTAGTTCTGTTCGTAGGTTATTTATCTCGGTCAATAGCGTACAGTTCTCCTGTAAATAACAGATACATTTGCAGCGAAAAAAATATTTTAACATTCGTAATTCTTTATATTCGAATTCTTATTTTAATTTATATTCCAATTGGCTGCTATGTGGTGGAAGCTATTCGTTTATAAATGTATTTCAAGCTTGGTATTTTGGAGGTTTCCAATATTTATACCTACTTACAAGTTTTTAAATTTTAGATATCAGAGCGCACTTATTATCTTTAATACAGTAAGTAGGTAGGTATACATACATATTTAAGACATTTTTAACTTACTGTCGTATATTATAAATAATTTGATAAAAGTAGGTATAGTATAATTATACTTACATTAAACCTGCTTTGTATAAAAAACAAACTATATTTGTGTCTATAGCAACTGCAGATTGTACCTGTTTTTTTTTCAAGTTATATTAGGTATATATAATAGATATAAGTAAAGGGCGATTACTAACATCCATAATCTTGCCGATGTCGCTCTTAGATCCACCTAGAGACTTCGATAGCTGCTGCTTCAATGCCGCGACCTGTTTCTCGAGATGATCACGTTGGCGATTGAACTCGCGAACTGCTTCATCATCCGCTAGGCGACTCCGTACGAAATCTATATCTTCCACGTATTTGTGGAATAGACTCTGCAGAAATTTTAATTTATTTTTATATTATAGAAACAAACCAAAGCGTTTATCTCAATTTGAGTTTACATGAATTTTATTGACAACTAGCAGTTCCCGCGCGGCTTCGCTCGCGTGTTCATATTTATATATTTTGCGCGGAACCCTAATTCTTTTTCCAAAATAAAAGTAGCTTAAGTTACTCCTTATAACACCAACAACCTGCCACTGAAAAGAAGACACAAAGACATTAGAAGACACTGAAAGTCTCGTAGAAATGGGTCCACGCATTCCGGAGATTAGGCGGAACAAACAGACAGACAGACGAAAATTAAAAAAAAACTGATTTTAAGGCATAACTATCGTGCAAATAAGCACTATTATTTTGACATTACAAACAGATACTTCATGTTTATTTATTTGTATTAAAGATATAATAATAACCATTACCTACTTTTAATTAAGGATATACGGTTTTACTCATGTGTGCATTTCAGGGAAGTCCGACTAGTTACGGACCCGATGCGGCGACGGGGTCCTTTTTATCAAGAGATGAAGCGTCCCGTCCGTTGCAGGCGCTACACTGGACTGACATCTCGTTCCCACCGATTTCTCTGACGTAAAGAGCGCCCGGATGTAGACACCTGCGTTGTGTGTTGCGGGGTCTACGACAGTCACTTGGGTATTCACCAAACTAACTGTCTCAGTTTTCAGAACCTACTCTCTTGAGACGTAATTTTTAAGGCCGGTCGCCACGCAGGAGGCAGTGTTCCATTTCATGATGAGAGCTCGGTTTGTTAGTGATCTAGGCACAGGAGGTAGATGAGAAGGGTGATGATGGGAGTCAGCTCGAAGGTCAACGTGTCGCCACCAGTATCGGGGTTTCTTTGTCACTGCTTAATGCTCGTTCTTCACCGTATATCCTTAATATTAATATGAATACCACTCCCGATTTTTTTATTCGTACTAATTTTTTTTTTATAATCACACATTAAAGAAAAATGATCAAATTCATAAATCTAGCTTCGTGACCATTATCATGTAAAATTTTGTTAATTTTAACCAAGGCCCAAGAAAATATGACCTATATGGTTTGTACGTATACTTGTATTTTTTTTTTAAATGAAAACTTTTGACAGTACATTTGAAAATAGCTTTTGATCTACTGCTGCTGCTGATTTCATACTGCTGAATGGCAAACAACTCTCCTTTTGAACTGCATCAAAAAGTTCGAGCCGACATGACAGCTTACAGGACCTCTCAGCTAAAGTCCGATCAATGCAAAACCTATAGATATTGTTTGCGCCATATATCAACTAAGTATTTTTCTATTTTATCAAAGTTTTACCAAAATTAAAATTTCATAAAGGACAGTGATGGTCGGACCAATGATGTTAAATGAATATGAAGTTAATACCTACTCGTATGCTCCAAGGAGGTAGGTACCTAGGAGCCATCTATAAATTACGTCACACGAATTTCATGATTGTTGGAATTGTAATTTATGGATGGCCCCCTACTTACAAAAACGGTGATCATAAACATGCACCTGCCATATAAAAAAAGGAGCTTAATATATTCAAATTTAAAAGAATTGTTTTGTACAGAAGTGAAATAAGTGTCGACGATTCCCTTCAGAAGAAGACTGTGTGTTATGGGATCGGAGGTGCTCTCTCACTCACTCCCTCAGCAAGGAGTTTTTTGTCAGACAAGTGTCTGACAAAAACTCCTTGCTGAGGGAGTTCAGAGAGTTCGTTAAGTTTATACGAAAGCAAGTGATAGGTTTCGCTCTTCAATCACTATTTTCTAATTAAGGTGGTGGGAATGGCAAGGGAAGACTTTGGTGGCCTAATATCTATAAAGAAATTGAAGAAATAACTTCAACTTGTATTTCATGTCTTAACTATAGAGATAGACTATCAAAAACAACTCTTAAAACGTGACCTGTGCCTTCATTGCTTTGGGACTGCATCCATGCTGATTTTTTGGGTCCATTTTACGCTAAGATGTTTCCAATAATTGATAGGTTTAGTAAGTGGCCTCAAGTTTGTCAGAAAAATTTTTTGTCAAGCTATAATTTTGTCGAGACATTCATATGAAATATAACAAAAATAGTGGAAAGTCGCTTAACTATGCAGTAAGTACATATATTTTTGTCAGACTACCGTTCCACCCCGCACAAATTCACTGGTGTGTCCCCATCAAGACTAATGTTGGAGAGGGAAATACGGAACAAATCTTCACTTCTGAGGTCAATTTCAATATTTCAAGATTTGATGAGCTTAATAAAGGTAATCAAAAAGGTCAACTTTTGTATTGTGGATAAAGTTATGACAAGGGATTATAGAAAAGATTACAAGCCCTGGTTTCTAGGTACCATCATAGAGGAGTCTAAACCCTAAAGAAACCTATTACAGTGATGTAAATTATTTAAAATGGAAATGACATGTAGATGTACACCTGGAGTCAGAGCTTGGCACCCTCTCTTGTCCGCCGGCCATAGTGAGTGTAGGACCACGAATTGTAGCTCCGGAGTTAGATGTTACAATTACAGTGTTTTTCCTGTTACACACGGACCCAAGATACAATATATTCGATAATTTTTACTTTTCGCATCTTTTGTAAATTTAAATGTATTAGGTAAACTTCGATGGCATTTCAGTCTGTGGGTTCATGTTAACTGACAATAGATTAATAAATAGGTAAGTACTCACTTTCACCGCCAACTTTAACTTGGTTGGGTCTTGAAACTCTGCTGTCATATTGTGTAAATCAATTTTAATTTTCTTTAATGTACTTTTTAGCGTTAAATTCCTCTCCGCTTCGGCTACAAAGTCTTTCTTAGCGGACAGCAACTTCTCATTAAGCTGTCGAATTTTAAGTTCTGTAATATGTAAAAGTACAAACAAAAATGAATTAAACCGTTTATTTTATGTAATATTTGCAACTCGACTCGACTACATATTTAAGTGCATACAATCATTTCTACATTTACTTTGCAACACCATGTGGCTATGAGCACTGCGCAATGCACTATGTAAGCAGAAGTTTCGTAACAATTAAATAAACATACATAACACAAATATGGAAATAATCAAACGACTCGCTACTGTGACAGACTGCTAAAATGCTTTTACATTATTCCACTATGTAATGGGAGAAAAAAATTACAACTGAACTGATGACATATAAATATTTTTACCGCGATAGTCTTTTTTCTTTAGGAGAGTTTCCAAAGACACTTCCAATTCAAGTATTCGTACTTTTTTCGCTTTTATTTCGCGTTCTAATGGATCTATCTGTTTGAACAAAGGAAAGTATTTACGATTTATACAGCTGTAACTTCTTTCCTTTACCTGCTAATTTAGCCCACTCTACTAGTAAACCATGAATACAACTATACCAAGATCATGTTTCACATTTAGTAGTTTTAATTCTTCATTCTCCATGTCATCAATTTGATGTTTTAATTCTCGTATGTATCGTTCTTTTGGCTCAATCTACATATTTTATAGAATTAACAGTATCCATTTAGTAGGTATGTATATATGTACATAATAATGTATAAGAAATCTTAGAAAAGAATGTGATACCCACCTGATTTTTTAGTTCTGTTATTTTAAAGTTCAACACAAACTTATATTTCTCAAGCTCCTGTTTTTTTCTTTTCAATTCGTATATTCGCTTTTCTTTGTCTTGTATAGTACCATCCCTTTCACCAATTTCTTTCTTTAAATCAGCCACGTCACGTTCCAGGGTTGAGATGACTTTTTGAAACTGTTTATGTTCGGCTAGAAACAGAAGTTATTTTCTGACACACGGAAGGAATTTCCTAGACATTTGTGTTAAAATAATAATAACTTTACACATCTCACACACGGCCGTCTGATCCCAAACTAGGCAGAGCCTGCACTATGGGAACCAGACTACTGATAAACATACATATATATGTCTAAATACATACATATTATAGATAAATAATTACGTAACTATGTACCTTTTAACTGTGAAATTTGATGTTTGAATTCATCGATATCTTTGTTGGCAGTAATAAGTTTCTTCTTCATTAACCCAGTTTCTCCTTTCAGTCTTACGTTAGCATCTTTTTCTTCCTTTAACTGTACCTCATAAGCAGTACGAATTTCAATTATTTCACGATCTGCGTCTTCTTCTATTGAACTTTTTATATTCTCGTGCTCTCGTTTTTCCATGTCTGCTTGTTCTTGCAGCTACAGATGAATCATACCAGTTATTTAAAGTTAATAGATCTGCTGGGCAGTAAACGGGCTACGAGAAAAACAAGAAAGTTTACGAGGTAGGTAGGGTAAAGCAGATTTCTGCTTGAATTAGAGCAGCCGGACTACTCCTGTGGTTTGAGATTACTAGACACTAGTGTAGTGCTTCATTATTTGCAGGTGAGTAACGTCACCAGAGCTTCAGGGGCAAGTTAAAGGCACAGAATTGGCGTTGCAAGCGCTTATAGGCACCGGTGACTGTTAACCATCTGGCAGGCCATGTACTTGTTTTGTCGAATTGGAAATATAAACTAATTGTATTAATGAAGTCGGTTAAATGGATAAATCAAACAACAAAGTTGACGGTTTGTATATACATAGTTCATGAACCGTTCTTGAACCTCTAGAAGACAGTAAGTAAGCAAGAAACACCAATGCAAGTTCGTAGCAATATGGACAGTAGGTACGTACCTCTTGTAACATTAGATCCTTTTCTTCTAGCTTTGTTTCAAACATACCATTCATTTCCCTCAAAGCAAGTCTTTTACTATCCGCTAAATCTTCAAGTCGCTGCTCATAATCCTTTCGCATCCTTGCAGTTTTATCTTCTAGGCTCTGTTGAAAAAAGTTAATTTGCAATTATTGATTTTTTTTCTTACCAAATAAACATTCGCCCAGAGAGGTTTGAATTAGAGCGTAAACAACTGTAAAGTAAGAAATCGGTTTGTGAACACAAAATAAATGAAGATCCGTTTGAATTAGATTGTTTTATCTTTACCTATTTATATACAATTAGCAATCCGCCCCGGCTTCGCACGGGTAGCAGAGACATCCTCAACTCATCATCATATTTTAATCAATTTACACAAAATCTTAACAAAGTATATACCTTAACTTTCCTCATGAATCACTCTGTCTATTAGTGAAAACCGCATGAAAATCCGTTCAGTAATTTTTCAGTTTGTCGTGAACAGGCAGACGCGGCAGGCGGGGGACTTTGTTTTATAATATGTAGTGGTACAGGGTGTATATGACAATGGAACACTTACTTAAATCAATGAAAGAGCATGACTCTAGCATCCAGTAACAAATTTTTTTTTGACAAAACAATAACTTATCCGTTTACGTTTGAATGTCCAGGTATTATTACCTTCGTTTCTCATAAAAGCAGGTGGATTGTGTAAAGTTAAAGATTATAAATCGTACTTACATATTTTTTTATTTTAAATTGTTCATTCCTTTACTAAGAATAGGTATATATATCTAAAATACGCAAAAGCTCTAATAAGCAATATATTTAACAGCACATCTCACCTGGTATCTGTCATACTCGCTAATGAGTCTAATATTGAAGTCCGCTTCTAAGGTTTGCAATGTTCTTTCATGGCCTGAACGCAATTTCGAAATATCTTGTTGGATCATGCCTATTTCGTGCGTATGCTCGTTTTCCATATTCTGTCGAGAAAAAATAGTTTAATTATTGTACGTTTTAAGTTTACATAATACATAGTAAACGTAACCCATAGTATAATCCTGTTTTTATACGTTTACTATAAACTAGAGCGTAAAACCCCATTCAGGATTTTAATTGTAGTTAAGTACGGGCTAAAAAAAAATTATGAACAGCTTTCATGAAATTAATATTATTGAAAGATTGGATTTTTTTAACGTAACATTTAAAAAATACTTTTATAGTTAATGTTTTGTAGATAAAAAAATATGACGTCACAATTTGTTATTTCATACAAATTTTGTACAAAACGTACCATTTAGACCTTTAATTAATAGTAACAGATTTGAGTTAACTACCGTGTGTGCAGTTTTGCAATAAAATAGGTACCTCGTTCTTTTCCTTTAACTCTTCAATAGCGGCGCAGTAACCTTCATGAACTTCTTTAAGTTTTTCTGCTTGTGTCGCCTCAGCTTGCCGTAGCTGATATGTATGTTCGGTTTCCAGTTCACTCATTCGCGTACTCAACAACTATATTAACAAATTAACACAATTTGTTACATTTTAATTCTATTACTTCACAAAATTCAACTAAGTACTTTATATAAAAACAAAAAGGTTGCTTTTTTGTACAAAAACGTATTGTGCTAGGGCTAACCCTTTTTATTATTGTAATACCATTAATAACCATTAATAAAAAAGGGTAGGGTAGTAGGTATTGCTTTAAGGAGGTTTTCTTACATTTATTGTATTTATTTTTTCCGTCAAATCTTTCTTGCTTATCAATATTTCTTTGGAATACGAGAAATCTTTGTCTAATGCTATTGCTCTACCGTCCGCATTTGTCAACCTCCAAAGACAAATGGATGAATCTTCAGCAACAGAAACCAAGGTTTGGTCATCATACGATAATGCGATTGATGTTACATTTTGGTTATGCATATGAAATTCGTTGAAAACAGCTTTATCCAATAATGGTAGTTGAACGGTCGTGACGCCACCATCACCGCCCGTGATGAACAGCATCAAATCAGAACGGGACAACACGATTGTATCCAGTCCACAGTTGATTAAGGGCAAATTTCTTCTTATCGTGTTGGATCCAATTTCTTTTATTTCCCCGTCAGTACCCACTCCGTATATAGTCTTCCCGATGCTATAACATTTTAACTAGTTAATTGAAACTAACTTGAATGTTTTATGTTAAAGTCGTCTGTATGTATTTACTTACCTGTTTACTGTACATGCATTAAATTGGTTAGTTTTTAATATAATTTCTCCAACACGTTGGCCAGTAGACATGCTCCATTCGTATACGGCCCCTTCCGTGCCGCACGATACAAGAGTTAAATCGTTTGCTGACCACGCCAAAGAAGTTATCTAAGACAAAATATCTGGATATTTTTTTCTCGTTTCTAAATATTTTGTAAACTTAAAAACAAATGACGTGCTTAAGTACCAATAATTCTAACCTTTCCATTATGACCTTTCAAATTAAATACATTGTGAAAAGACACCGACGAAAATATTTGAATAACTTGGCCGTTGACTGCCGCAAATGTGTGCCCGTTACTACTAAATTTCGCTCGTTTACAATTTCTTATGGGAAACTCTCGCATCACTTCAAAATCATCTATCAACACGACCATGAATCGAAGTTTGTCGGAAAAGCCAACGATCGCAAATAAACCTGAAAAAGATTTAAGTGTATGTTTAAGATTTAAGTATGATGAATTTAGATATTCGTCAATATAGCAAGCGGACCTTCCGCAATAACTGGGTGAAACGACTTTTTGGGAGTTGATTATTATTAAACTTTACGATATCGAATACAGAAGTAGTAACCTTTGTTAGAATAATATGACGATTATATTTACATTTTAACCCTTAAAGAGGTGTAAAAAGATTAGAGTAACTACTACCTACCACAATTTAGCAAAATTGTCATAAAAGATTTGTCATATTATTGCAATTTAGATATTTTCATTTATAACTCCTGTTTATGATACTATGAGTACCTATAGTGAGACTAAGATTTATTGTTGAGTTTTGTGGTTTGTGCCTTATGAAATTATATTTTTTATTTTATAAAAATGAAATTTTTTTTTTTATTGTTATTAACTAGCAGGTACCAGTGGGATGCAAAGATACGCAGTGAATCTCCTCTTGATACAATTTGATCATTTCTACATCATCTGTCATGTAATTCCAAATTCTGATACTCTTGTCTTGTTCCCCCGAAGTCATAAATATTGGTTTCCAAGCACACATGGCCAATGAATTAATTTTTCCAAAATGCATTGCTGGTCCGAGCTCAGTAAAGGCAATTTCCGGATTCTAAAAGAATTGCAAAAAATAATTGTATCTACTAAATTTTATTCTACATAATATATTTAAATTATGTTAGGATTCAGTAATTTTGTGGCGGTAAACTTAGATGAATATCCAATGAAAACATTCCCTCCTTTAGACACAAAGTGTCACTTGCGTGTAGCCAACTCTATCCCATTCGAATGGTATGGTATTGGTTTGGTGGTTTTTGGAATTGTTTCTCATAAGTACAGTCAGCCGCTAAAGTTGTTTAACATCAAAGACACTAAATACTAAAACCTACTTTTAATTAAGTATACTGTTAATAATTTCTTTTTATCTTTTTGAGACTGCGACTTTTGTTGCTAATCATACCTTTATATACCCGTTTAAGCTAGGCTGACAGATATGGTTACTCCTCTGGGAAGTCACATGTCAGTTTACTCAAACAACTCTATTTACGACAGCAGCCAAAACTTATTTGTTTTCTTTCAGTGAACAGAACCCAGATTAAAAAATTCTCCCAGTGTCCGCTTTACAGTGGACTGGGTCCAATATTTTGTTCCTTGCATTGCTAGTATAGCTCAAAAAATCCAATTCCTTATTATAGACACTACAAAGCTGGAAGCTAAGGTCAAGGCTATTTTCTAGGGTTACCATAACTTACCATTAGATTGACCGTATCGCGTTTAGTCCTTATTTCATATCAAATTTAAAAAAAAAAATCTACTTCAGTAGCTAAATACTTTTAAAGTATATCACAACAACTCTATGACTTTAAAACATTTCGATGTCATGTTTCGAACTTTTATCGACAATGGTCACCTTTATGCTTCTACACTGCAATGCGGAGGTAATGACGTGGGTACTACATCATACCTACATACTAAATATATATAATAATACCTGCAACATATGCTGTCCAAATAACTTGACAGTGTATAACTGTTTCCTTTGTGTTGTTATAAGCAAGGTTTCCTGATTGGGGTCCACCGTGATGTGTTCAATACTGTCAAGTTCTGACCAGATTGGATACTCCCGTGTATGCCTTTACAAAAAAATCTGTGTATATGACTACCTTAGATATCTAATAGTAAATTTTGCCGGGAAGGATGGGTGCGCCCTATTACTTGGACTGGAAATGGACTTGGACTTTATTTAGAACAATAAACGATCCTAGCATGTTTTTGGCCAAGACATTTGCGAAGGAAGGGATGGATGGTTATATCTTGACAACCAGACTGTCAAAGTGATCTTGTCAACCCGACTATCAAATGCTATTGCATTTGATAGTCGGGTTGACAAGATCACTTTGCCTGTAGATGCACCTACATCCTGTTATATTTTTTTCATTTAAACATATTCAAACATTCAAAACTAATATTATAGGCATAGGGCGTATATTTTCGAGTTACTATGACACAAATAGATACATTGCGTTTTTATTCGAAGGGTATAAGAAAGCACAATCATATCTTACTTATAAGATTTTCTTGAAATTCTATATACGTTCCTCTTTCTCCAGTGATGAGGCGTTTCCTTTTCGAACATGTGAACGTAACCCGGCCCGCAAGAATAGACAAAACCTAAATGAGAATAGTTCATATTACACAAACGGTTTTGTTTCTCGCATTTACAAAACATTCTATTTCCGACTCCGGCCAAACTTCGAAAATCATAACTTTGACCTTTTGACATCACACAAGTGACGCTTAGTTCATTGTCAAACTTTTTGGCTTCAACGTTTGAATTTGAAACTCTCACTCACCTTTGGGAAAGTTTACAAAGTTCGTGACAGGATAGCTTTCTTCTGCGGTAGAAGTTACGCTGCTTGTCTCTTGTTTACTCGAAGTACTTGCTTTATCGCCTTCTTGGTCTGCTCCCCTGTTTATTTGTTAGAATCCTTATCAGGTGCCTAGACTGTTTGAAAGTAGGTATCATGCGGATGAGTAATACTTTCACGCACGCACTGATTGACCTTTATCGTGTCTAAGTGACTGTACTATACTAACCCAACCAACGTGGATAAAAGCGCTTGTTATTAAGATTATTTTTTAATTTTTCACAAGCTTTCGAAGTATGTGGCAAAAGATAAGACCCACTGAAAATGTCTGGTATTAGATACATGTCTGCATTTTGTAAAACATATCTAAAAACCAGCTATTACTTTAAGATAGCTAGGTCATTGAGATTGTTGTGTAACTTTTGCCCCACTCATATCTACAAAATGGCCCCCATTGTTAACTACAACGAAGTAGGTCTGGCTCTGAAATACAACTCTGTAATTGATTACTTTGTGATAATAATAAATTGATTGTCGTTTTTAATTACCATTTGATATTTTAAGATCTTATACGAAAAATAAATAAATCTCTAATACAAATTAATTAAATATTATTATTTGTAAATATTTAACGGTATTAAACTATTAATAACTGATTCGTAAAGTGTTCAATCTGATTAATTTGTCATAAACGCTTATAATTATATAAATTTACATGTAAATTGCGAATTGTACCTAATCTTGAACATGACAATGACATGATGTCGCTTTTTGCCATGCAATGCTATGTCCTTTCGGCGATTGTAATTTCTGGCAGTTGTAGAAGTTATAATATTCTGGCACTGCCACATACAATATAAGTAGGTACTTGCAGAAGCTGCTTCGCAAGTGTCTGCTTTAGAAAGTAAGAGTGAAAGAACGGCTGGAATCAACTTTTATACGTAGTAAACACATTTTTTACGCAAACCATACGCTTCTTTTGGAACCACATCTAATGGTATTCAACCAGGTTAAAAAGTTTTAATTCTACAATTAGACAACATTCATGATGTCTAAGTGATATTTGAAAGAACCGAATAAATGTAGTAAAATCAAAGAATGTAGCTATGTACTATACACTTTAAATTATTAGTTTACTTACTCGTCTACTTTTTTTAATGACATTTCTATGACATCAAGGGCTTGAAAGATACAGTTCTGCCGAAGTTCGCCATTTTCTACGACCATGATGACTCCGTTATCTGTACCGAACATTATACGGTCCGGCGTCAACCACATGCAGGAAGTTATGTTGATCTAACCGCACGTGGAACAAACCAATTACCTCGTTAAGAGTCTGTAAAATCTAGTTTTTTTATTACTTACTCAGTGTACGAATATAAGATCATTGTGCGACCTGTAATAGTACGTCATAAGTGCTTATCCCGGGTTGCATCGTTCTGCGAGAAATTAAGTTTTTCAGAAAAATTGAGGCGCGCAGACAAGTGAAGAATCATAACGAAGTAACTATTATCTTATCTGTGTCATAACTCTCAGATCTGATTCTTCGCTGGCGGTAAGTCAGACTGGCTAAAGTTGCCTTTCTTTCAGAGAACAGAGATAGAAAATCAGAAGACTCGGTCAAAACCAATTTAAATTTTATTCTACATTTTCATTAAATCTAAGTCGTATATCATAGCAGGTAAGATTTTGTTTTCTGTGGGGGTAGCTATCAGAGGAAGACATGCAATGTGAGTTAAGCAAGTAGGTACCTACGTAAAACATTCTACATACACTGAGAAGCTTTTCAATCGGAGATGTGCTACATTGTTAAGTTATGAATGAGTGTCAAACCCACCAATGGGATTGCTTGATTTTCATAATTTAAACGGGTGTGTGTGTGTAAACGGGTTCAACGAATCTGAGTTTTTACATACTTGTAGAAACAAGAGATGCGTGTTAACGATGCGTGCTAAGGATGCAAGTTAAGGACGCGCAGTAAGAAAGTGAGCTAATGCGCGAGGGCACTTACATTTTCAGCTTTACACCATCCCCACTGACGCCAAACCGTTTCAGAAACATTCATTATTCGAAAAGTGTATGGCCCTGTTATTACAACCAGTGTGGCATCCGAAGGATTACATTGCACCTACAACAAGCAACGAAAATGAATTTATTGGCTAAGAAGATCATGATGAATAAATAATTCCTATTTAATTTGTTCCTTACACTCTCGACGATTCCCTGGCCACTCGGGTTCTGCGCCTTAGCATGACTCTCAACCTTTCCTTTATCCCAATTGTAAAAATATAAATACCAATCAGGCTCCCCAGTTATTGCCACTAGATATTTGGAGTCATATGAAAATTGCACACATGCAAACTCCTTTGCCGAACAGTTTTCAAAAGGTACTGTTAATATTTTACGCCTCTTGTATGTAGTTAAGTCGTACACAGTTATTATGGGTTTCTGGCCCAGTTCTTCGACTATTTCGTTTAAAGCTAACCATCGTCTGAAATGTATTCAAAAGAGAAAATTTGTTAGCAGGCTTGAATAGTGTGAAGCACGGAATCTAACAATTAGTTGTAAAATGTTTTCACGGTTATATACGGATTATGAACACTTACCGATTAGGTGCTAGAACTAATGACTTGATAGGTTTACGTTTATCCTGCAGTCTTATAAACTTTTGTTTTTTCTGCAGATGGTTATGAATAACAATGACACCTCCGGCAGGGTAAACAATCTCCGACTCCGATATGTAATGAGCATTATATCTGCATAACAACAATGATGTGATTTTATGTTTCTAGTTTCGTAATACATGCCAATTTCATATTACCTGATAATGTTCATACGAATGTTATAGCGAAAATCTGGAACCGCTAAACCAAAGTTTCAAGATATAACCAGATACTTTTACTCTATAGAAAATAGTCGTCTTAGAACCCGCCACCAATTTAATTATAGTTAAAGTTTTTGATAAGTTGAAGTTTTTGATAATTAAATAGTGTTACGCATGTTTCTTGTCGTGTGTGAGTCCTGGGCCACAGAATATAAATATTTAAACCATATTATGCTAAAAGAGACCATACTCTTGTTCCGTGCACAAGTATCCTTTGCCATTGCGGCATACCATCTTGCCTTGCCTTTTGCCAGAAAAGTATACTTATGCTATGTTATACATTTATTTAAATATTAATAGTAATTACATCAGATCAATAAACTGAAGAAGAGAAAAGCCCTTCTGACATTGTATCAGTTTGAGTTAGCGTCTGCTTATTATTCTACATTATTCCACACCATTAAACATTAGCTAAGTATGTGTAGTAAACGTTTTGCGAACTGAGATAGCGTCCCAAACACTAAACAAGTTTGTGAAGTATTAGCTAATTAGTGTACAGGTATTCTATAATGAGTTTATTTTTGGTACGTATACTTACTGAATGTCTGTTCGCAGACCGTAAAATATGCGAGCAGAAATATTAGGAGGTGTTGCAGTCGCCATAATAACTTATATAAAATTATAAAACTAAGGTAAAGTAACAATAAATACTGTGAGTAACAAACACTACTCTCCAAATATTTTCATTAATAATTCACGTTACCATGGAAACGTTAAAATTGGGTAGCGTGGCCTCTTTTGCTAAAGTAGATCGATTTATAACTTCGGCAAGGTTTCCTTACATACGGACAGATCAAATTAAGACTTGTAGGTTTCAATATTATATAATATGTATTATGTTTGTAAGTGTCAAAATGGTTAATATTTATGTAGGTATCCAGTAATTGCAAGATACATATCTTTGTTACATCCATCTGATTCAACAGCGACTGCGTATCGCGTTATTCTCATGGATAGTAAAGTGGTGAAAGTAATTTACGACAGATCTGAGTGACAAGTGGTTTTCGTTTTACGATTCATCTAATTTAACCTTACTTATGAGATACGGGCCTTTAAAACAATGCGAAGTACGAGCCCCTATTATAAACGTTGAACTCCATCGATTCGATTGATCGATTCCAATTCGGATCGTGTCACATACTCGTTTACTTGAAAAATATCTAGTTACCGCTACATAATACAGCTAATCATAGAAAGGGCACCCTGGGATCAATATCATACATTTCAACAACGATAATATACTTATCTTGGTCTTATTTACATATGAGAATATTCCTATAAATAATCTCATTAAATATATTCGTATCTCACAGCCAGACAATTCCAGAAAGGTATTGAAATGTGTTATTTACTCGGACAAAGAACTGCGCATTCACTATTTAGCTGAGTACGGTCTGATTGGACCTCAATGTCGTCTGTTGTAGCACATCCTCCCTGCAATTTCCGAGATAAGTCGTTGCTTCCTTTGCCCGACGTTGCCGATACAAATCATTTCACACATCTTCCTAATTCCAATATCAACGAAGAACTGAGACAAAGGCAACACAAAAACAAACTTCGCTTAATAAAGCTTAATTTAGTGGTAAATCTTAAACTTATTATAGCTGTTTTTAAGATGGTAATGATTATTATATTACAAAACTAATAAGTTCCAAGTAGTGTTTTTTTTGGTGGGTAACCATACGTGTCATCACGTCAACGGGGTTTATGACTACGTTTGTAAATGCATTTTAAAAAAGAAGCAACTACATTTGGAAAATTAGCAAGGTTTAGCTCAGTCTATGTTTCAATATTAGCCATGCATACATATGTAGAAAATGACACACGCCTTTTTAGAAACATAATATTATCTACGAGTTACGAAATATTTAAGTACCCACCTAATTAACAAATTGATGTGAAAAAACGTAAGTGTGTAACGTAAGTTTTTAAAAGAGCTGTAATACGTTTCGCATGCTTAAGTAAACTTAGAATTTAATTTTTGTCTGAGTTCCTTGTTGATTCTGGACTGTGGGCCACTCCCGTCTCTGGCAGAAAGAGGCCAGAAAGAGGTCTTGTCTATTTCTTTGACAGGATGCTGACGTTAAGCACAACAGGGTCTTTAAACAACAACTAATACAACACATTAAATAAAGTTCTATATGGATCGCGCTCTATTTGCTGAGCTATCTAGTTAATGCATGACTGCACTTTTTTCGGTGATTATGATCGATCGGTATTTAGTTCTCATTTTCATATATCATTAACTGCTCATAGTGTATCAGCGGTGCAACGTCACACTACCCGCTAGCGGTAACAAATGGTCGACACGCAGCATGTAGGTAACAGCCTACATACTTATTAAGTAATTGCTTGGCTGAGACTCCTAAAATATTTTTCGTACTACAAAGTGAAATAAGACAGGTAGGCCCCAGGTTTAAGTAAACGTCCGGGGAAAGTTTCTTCGTATTTTGTGTTCAAATTCAAGACTTTTTTTTTCAAAGTTAACTTTTTTACCTAGTTAGTTAGTTAAAGACCCTATATCCTTATCGAAAACTGTTACGACGACTAGCAGAGATATTGTTTAGCACTATCGGCACACCTCCAGTACACGCAAAATTTCGCGGTGTCTGAATTTACGACTCGCTTTTAATTTGTCGATTCAGTGTGAGTTTACTTTCTCTCTAAGTCTTTGATACACAGCCCTCATACTTTAGATAAAAGTCTAGAGAAGTGCAACACGTCACTAAATATGACCACGTAATATCGGTCAGCTAATATTCGGGTCCCATTGGTTGTGATGTAGCAAATTTTTTACATTATCGACTGCACGGATGGCGCAATGGTTTAAGTGGTCACCTCGCCACTACGCCGCGCCGAGTGTTGTGGGTTCAAATCCCACACGGGGCAAAAATTTGTGTGATCCACAAATATTTGTCCCGAGTCTGGGTGTTCTTTGTGTCCGTTGTTTGAATGTTTGTGAAGCTCCCCGCGACACAGGAATATTCCTAATGCGGGAGTCGTCTTTTAAAAAATAAAAATAAAATTATCTTCGCGGATCGACGCTCTTAGACTGTGATGTCTTGTGTTCAAATCCATTACCGTCATTCCTTCTCTGATAACATCAAAATCACCGTGCCAGTCCACCAGTGACCACGAATCATCAGACAGTTCAAAGGTTACTTATTACAAGCAATCAGTACGTAACCTATACATGTGTTACACCACTTGGTCTTTTAATTAATCGCAGTTTTGTGATGTCTTCCAGGAAACCATTGCATTAACGATTGGAGCAGTAATAAAAATTATTGTCCTAAGTGTTGTCCTAAAAAGTTATTTTTCGCTTTTTTAGGACTCGGGGTTATACGCAATATGATAACATTATCAAAGTTATTTATACATTGTGATATCAAGTTCCCCTATTTTTCTTTTAAAAATCCTGGAGACGTGGACCTGTACCCAAAGAGGCGGACGTGGAAAACGTAACATCGCCGCTGCTGTTTCGTGCTCGGAAATCTCACGCGGATATATCACGGCCACTAGTGGTGTGCTCTAAACTTACATGCAACCGTAGAATTGTGTTTGGATTTTTATGTTGATTATTTCTGTGAATATGTGCATGATTGAAATCTTCTATATATATTATCTAACTCTATATTAATACGTGAGGAGAATTCTTTATACGCACTTTTTAAGCTAACGCGCAAGCCAGAAATGGGAAATTTAGAATGCTTAAATTTTGCATGTAGAAGAAGTGCAGAAAGTTAAAATAATTTATCAAAATTTGACATAAGTTTAAAAATTAAGCGGAAGCGGCTACCAGAAGCTGCAGACATTCAGTATATATTTGTTGACCTGTCATAGTTCGAAAAGTACGTACAATGACAGTTCAAATTATACTGGACATTGAAGTAAAATTTTGACCATAATTCATTAACTATGAATTATAGTCAAAATTCGCCCACCAATATTTAGTATATTATATAGCCTAACCAACCAGTCAAATAAAAAACCTTGTTATGTTACGGAAAACAAATGCAACTAATTTCTTTTAATGGCCCGAAAACGTCATTAACATGTCATCATTATTTACTATTGACTGGCCATTAATGACGCGACAAAAACGTCTATGCGGCTCTTTGGTCTGCCCCAGGTCTCTTAACATAGAGCAACCGGAGTGAATCCATTAACTGAGAGAAAGTAATGAAAAGGAGATGGGATATAACCTGATTTCCTGTCCGCAATAAAACTTCGCTATACTGCTGCTGCAGAGCTGGTTAACTGCGGTTTTGAAGATAGGTGCTAGGATAGATGCTTCAGCCGGTGGCTACAATACGAGAAGATATCTGCTGCACATAGAGTGCATCATTTCTTTAAAAATATTTCAAAGTACCAACTCAACAGCATAGACGACAGCATAGTCTCCTGAACACTCCAACATAGTGCCAAGAGGATTCCACGCATTGCTCTCGGGCGTGTGGTACCCGATCTAAAACTAATAAGCTTGCCAATGAGTGCCCTCACTTCAGCAATACGACGCTCAGTCTAATACTGCAACGCTGGAACAAGAAGCTTACCGTCCGTAAGCAAAACGAATCGTTTCTTGATTATAGGAACCGGGCATTAGTCGAGGAGCGGTGTCAACTACTGAGAATGTGAGACCAGCTACTCGACATATTGCAACTGCCGCACAATACAGAGTTGAATGCGTATCGCTGAGGGCTTCAATCTTGTCTAAAATAATTGGTAATATAGAATCTAGGGCACACACCATTGCTTTATTTCGTTATTGCGTCGGCTAACGCGGTAAACGTGGCTAACGGTAGCGTGACTTATATTATTAATATAATATCCTCGGACATATTACACATCGTTATCTATTACGCAGTGATTTACGCATTCACCTGCAACTGCCACTGTCGAAGGTTGTGTTGTGGTGTATAGGCTCACACTAGATAATGAATAATTTGTAAGGTAATAAAAACTTCGTGCTCGCCATTCATCATATCACAACACTACATATTATAAAACAAAGTCCCCCGCCGCGTCTGTCTGTCTGTCTGTTCGCGATAAACTGAAAAACTACTGAACCGATTTTCATGCGGTTTTCACTAATGGACAGAGTGATTCATGAGGAAGGTTTAGGTGTATAATTTGTACCTGTGCGAAGCCGGGGCGGGTTGCTAATCACTACATATTATAAAACAAAGTTCCCCGCCGCGACTGTCTGTCTGTCTGTTCGCGATAAACTGAAAAACTACTGAACCGATTTTCATGCAGTTTTCACTAATGGACAGAGTGATTCATGAGGACGGTTTTGGTGTATAATTTGTATCCGTGCGAAGCCGGGGCGGGTTGCTAATTATATTATAAAACAAAGTACCCCGCCACGCCTGTCTGTCTGTCTGTTCGCGATAAACTCAAAAGCAACTAAACGGATTTACATGCAGTTTTCACCAATAGATACAGCGATTCATGAGGAAGGTTTAGGTCTATTATTTGTTAAGGTTTTGGATAAAAATTGGTTGAAATATGATTATGGTTGCTGAAGATGTCTCTGTTACCCGTGCGAAGCCGGGGCGGGTTGCTAGTATATGCATAAAAATAACAAAAGAGCTAATATTTTTGTAACACGCAGTCTTAAGATGCTTAAATCTACAACACAACTTTTTGCGTCAGATTTCTCGTCAATTGAGACCGCTTATGAATCCGCGGAAAACTAAAATGATAAAAATGCAATTACAAACGGTTCTTTATTCTTTGTTCTTCTGTATATGTAAAATGAAATATTAACAATATCGTATTAATAAAAATAAATTAAGACAATCAATAAATTACAATCGTCATTAATGTTGATTTAACAATACGATAAATATGTTGTATTGTAAGGTAAAAGACAAGTATGCCTCATGTAGGGAATATTTTCCTTAACCGCGGGTAATGCAAAAGGATTTTCAATTCAAAACAGGGGCGTCCAAATCTGTTTGTGGCACCGCAGCAAACCGTAGACCGGATTTGAATGTAGCATTTCAACAGAACTTCTGTATAACAGCGATGGATGAAAAATTTCGATACACAAAATTTAAACTATCCAAATCAGTTAAGCCGTTTCCGAAAAAATTACAAATATCACACAGCAATTTTAACCCAATTCGTGGTCCATGTCACACAGTTCTACATAATTATATTATTATGACTGGTTAGAAAAATATTTCCATTTAATACTAGACTAAACTTTTAAAACAAAGAGAAACACAATTTTAAAAACCTAAAAAACTCCTAGTTAAGCAGAACTGAAATTGTCTAATGATTCTTCAAACTAGTCATATATGTGGATGTGGATCTAATTGCATGACTACAGAGAACGAGTCAGCGTACCTAGGTAGGGTATCTATGTTAATGCAGACTGGGAATATTATTATGAAAGGCGGTAGATATGATTTATAGAATACTAGCAACCCGCCCCGGCTTCGCACGGGTACAAATTATACACCTAAACCTTCCTCATGAATCACTCTGTCTATTAGTGAAAACCGCATGAAAATCCGTTCAGTAGTTTTTCAGTTTATCGCGAACAGACTATGTGGTATGTGTATGGTACGTGAGGTTTGTATGGTGAGTGAGTTCCTTAGTCTTTTATAATAATGATTTTTCCGTGATAATTACGGTGTTATAACCCAACCAAGAAATTTGTATCACTACATACTATAAAACAAAGTCCCCCGCCGCGTCTGTCTGTCTGTGTGTTCGCGTTAAATTGAAAAACTACTGAAGGGATTTTTATGCGGCTTTCACTAATAGACAGAGTGATTCATGAGGAAGGTTTAGGTGTATAATTTGTACCCTTGCGAAGCCGAGGCGGGTTGCTAGTTATATATTTTTTTATGCTATAGGGGGCAAACGAGTAGACGGTTCACCTGATGATAAATTACTACCGTTGCCCATGAGCACCTGCAACTCAAGAGTCAGAAGTGCGTTGCCGGCCTTTAAGGTAGAAGTAGGGAAAAGATGGATGAGGGGGAGAGAGGAGAGGAAGGGAAGAGTTAGGGCTCTCTCAGCGAAACTCACTCAAATTCACTCGGCGAAAAGGCCGGTTTTCTGTGAGGCGGTGGTGTCACTCCGGTCGAGCCGGCCCATACGTGCCGAGGTATAGCTCTCCCACGGTTAAATATAGTAGTAGTAGTATAGATATTAGTAGACATTGAGTTGGTACTTTCAAATATTTTTAAAGAAATGATGCACTCTATGTGCAGCAGATATCTTCTCGTATTGTAGCCACCGGCTGAAGCATCTATCCTAGCACCTATCTTCAAAACCGCAGTTAACCAGCTCTGCAGCAGCAGTATAGCGAAGTTTTTGTGCTTTTGAGTAGGGTTATCAGAGCTGTAGAAGGAGATAGGGTTTGCAACTTCTGTCTACTGTTGGTAAGCACCATCAGCCACTGACCATCAAGCGGTTTGTTTGTTTGCTTGTTTGAAAGTTGTAGAGAAAAAAATTCCTGTAATGATGAAGACTCATTATTTCATTCCTCCTTTTCATTCAACATTGAACACCAAAATTTTGATTTATTTTTATCTTATTAGTGTAGTTAGCCAAACTTTTTCCTTTTAAAAATGACCTACAGGATACTTTTCCTTATTGTCAGACACTCTAGAATACAATAATTTTATAACGTAATGATGAAAATTGGATTGGAACAACTATGAATGTATCTATATTTTAAATTAATGTCATTATCTATAATTTGGACGTAATAATCATGAAATGCATCGTTGTACTTTATTTCCTGTTTTCACACTTCTTACTTAGATGCCCCAAATTGTTATGTGTGTTAAGGCCCCTGAATGGCTTATGACGGTTCTGCATGTGTGTCAAGAGCTAATGCGCATTTAAGAAGTAATATTTTCTTGTATAAAGTCACTTTTTTCAAATTGTAGGTAATCATTACAAAGAACAAAGGCAGGCGAAAGGCGATGACTAACTGTAGTTCATGTGTATTGTGGACTCTGGGTCAATCTGTAACTTTTTGCTTACAATAATGATTCATGGTTAGTTTGAGATGCATTCCACTACAAGGTATATATAGGTAACCTGTTGTTATATTCTACAATTAATATCAATATTAATGGGAAATTCCATTATTTAAATTACATACTTAATAGTTTGAATGAACTTGTTTTTCCAGCCACTTAAAATATCTCCATTTTTTATTGTTGTGGTCAGAACCAATAACGTTATCACAAAGCTTCTCTGCGATAAATATTACACACTTAAAAATTTTAACAGTGGCGGTTTCGATTTACCTGTGTCAAAAGAAATTTTTAGGGACCACTGAAATCTTTATATTGCAATCAACACAACTAAACCTACACGTTCCGTCCCTGGTCCCACAAGTTGAGGGTACAGGTATACAGTAGATCTAGTCATTCTCTAGCTTAGAGGTTCGGGCTCTGTCTTATTTCTTGAAGAACCTAATCGTAGTTCTCGCTTTACACACCCTCTCACATCAGTCTATAAAGGCGATAGTTATGTGCGCCGATAGGTAGGTCGCGTACTTCGCCCCCCCCCCCTTGCGTATTTTGCAGAATGGGACACAAGTTAATTCTTTATAATAGATTTTATAACCAAGGTCGTACGCTGCGTCCACCCGGGTACACCTAAGCCGTATAAGAGAAGGGGACGTAAGAACTCAAGTAAAATTATCAAAAGCCAATTAATGACCATCATAATTTTGAGAAAAATGTCCTAATTTTACACAGTCTCAACATTATTGCAGTCTTTAAAAAAAGCTTACTGATATAAATTTATTTTTAAAGTTAATTTTATTGTATGCGAATATCAGCTTGTTTTTCACACGATGAGTATTTAGCCTTGGGTTGGACAGGAAAGACAATTGTTTTAAAAAATTAATTTATTTTTTAAAACAATTCATATATAATACATTATCATAAACAAATCCATATATAATAGAGTATCATATACAATAGAATTCGGTACACATCATAATAATAATACCTACTTATATTTCCTCAACTGCTATGAAATAACAAGTCAACAATAACGAATTACTTTTGTCCCACTTAAAAGGAAATCGAATCAGTCTACTGCGATTTGGTACACAGAGCGGATCGATACGCGGTACAAAGGAGGTGATGGTGGTATTTTTGTTGTGGCCGCGCCATGATTGCGTGCTACCTGACTCACACCCCCTTCTGTCAATTATACGGCTTAAATAAACCACAGCCAGCACACGATAATTAATGTGGATAGGTATAAAAATGAATGATATATACGAATAGTATTTTTTTTATATACATAATTTACATATAATATAAATTTACACACATATACCAGAGTGATTCTTCCTTTTTTTTCTTATAGGTCATTGTTCGGAACACAAAAATCGTCAGCAATTAATTTAATTTCTGAAAATAAACTGGAAATATTTAAATCCTTGTCATTACGTCACATGCTTGATTTAAATAATATAGTTAGTATTATTACGTAGTTAGTATTTTAGACCAATTCTCAACGATGAATTATATTTCTGCAGGAGCCTAATGAGGGATACTTACCCACCTCTTCATTTACAAAAAGCAGCGCCCCGCAGTTTCACCTGTGTAAGTCCCGATCTCGTGGGAATATCGGGATAAAAAGTAGCCTATGTGTTAATCCAGGTCGCCACCTATCCACATACCAAATTTCGTAGCATTCGATTCAGTAGTTTTTGCGTGAACGAGTAACAAACATCAAAACATACATACATCCATACATCCTCACAAACTTTCACGTTTATAATATTAGTAGGATTCCGAAGATGGAGTGTGCTCATATTTATGATTTAGTATGTATCTTATTCCTTATTACTTAAACGACTGACCAAGTTATGTCAAAGATAGTATCATGTGCAGAAGCTAATGGATAAATACTAAAAAATAAAGAAGTAAGAGCATCTGTTACTTAAGGATATGATGTCTGTGAAATTATGGTATTGCTGTATATAATGATTGTATTGCTTTTCGCCTAGTGAGGGAGGTTACCGGAGGCCTCGACCCATCCCTTCCCCCCCCCCTCTCTCCCTCTTCCACCCATCCCCTACTCCCACCTTAAAGGCCGCCAACGCACTTGTGACTCTTGAGTTGCAGGTGCCCATGGGCGGCGGTAGTCATTTACCATCAGGTGACCCGTGTGCCGTCTGCCGTATACCATAAATAAAAAAACACTGAACTCAAAATACATGATTGTATATTATGAGTAATTTGGTACTATTCGTTGTAGTCGATTGTATTGATTGTAAGTATTAAGTAGGTACTCATAGTAGTTGAACGTTGAGACGTAACCCCTTCTCCCCTTCTCTTTCGTCCTTTACGTATTTCTTCATTTTGAAGACACCGATTTCTTCAGAGCCTCTTCATGTAAAATAAATATTTGAAGACGTTATTAAATTTTCCCAAGTCGACTCGACCTTCATATTTATGCGGCTGACGCGTCTCTTGCTTGCATGAATGGCGTCATCGTTGGTAAATATACTTCACTGTTTACGGTACAGGTCGTAACTACTGTGTCAAAATGTGATCATTTGACATTATGTTTAGCTTCTTACTGTAAGATGTTCAACATAGTAACAGCCATAGTTGTTCCTTATAAAAAAAATAAAAATATATATGTTACTGTAAATATCAGAAGCACAGTATATAATGTTAAGACACACGTGTATGTTATCATACGTCACGACAACTTGGTGTCTTCATTAGCGAGCGACGATAATATGAAATAATATGATCATTAAGAATAAATAAATATGCAAAAGTAGACATTTGGACTGGTATAAAATGATGTCACCAGTTATTCCAAGAAATAAAGTCATAAATAAAACAGATTTGATTTATTGCAATTATTGTTGTGTACAATAATTGCAGTGCTTAGTTGTATAATTTCCTTGCAAATTTGGATTTCAAATCGTGGATTTCACGCAATGAAATTTTCTAGAATCTAAGATTCACGGCATCGTCTTGCTCTATATTAATATTCACCGGTGTATGTTCGATTCAAGTAAATTAATGAACAATTTCGGACTTTTGTACACCATCGCAATCGGTGATTGTCAATATACACCGGTGCATCTTAACATTTACTAATATTGGACATTCACAGTAACAAATCGATGAAAATCGCTTCGTAGAAATTGCTTAAATGTAGGTACCATTACTTTTACGATCGACCTCAGTATTATAGCTAACGGAAAGGAAGCGGATGCCTAATATTAAACAGGCACTAGATTCTATTTGAAGTTAGTTTGATATTAGTTTGAAGTAGAAATACTCGAATGATGCAATTTTAATTAACAAATAACGCACATTAATGTGATCATTTATTTGAAAACTGCGATGTATTTATTGCATTGGAAGCAACTTTCTTTTTCGCTGATATTCAGTTAGGTAAGTGGTGCGCAGTGAAACACACGGCACGGAGCCGTAACGCGCCTGACGCTTGGACTCGGCCTTCTCACTGGCTGGCAGCGATGTGATAAGAGGATGGCGGGCGCGCAGACTGTGGCGACGGCCGCTGTCGCGGGCTAGTGTGCCCCAGCTCACGACGCTGAGCGCCGCGACGCCCGGCGATCTCTCGCCTCACAGCGCCGCAGTAAAAACAAACACCGTAATTATCTTGCCGCGATAAAACGTGTTATCAGTTTTTGATAATTCTCCAGTCCGATAACTGATAAAGTAAGTGGTTGACGCCTAACGGACTGTGTATTATGTAAAACCCCTAAAAGTGAATTTATTGGAAAAAGTGCAATTATGGCTGCTACAACTGCTCCTCGTAAGTCAGTCTCCATCTACGACTATCCGGAGCATCTAAACCCTTTCCACGAGGAGGACAATCATAACAAGATCCGCTTTTGGAGTTTGGGGAGACGGCTCAATCGATCTAACAGCATTAGTTTTTCTGGACTAAAGGACCTAAAGAACTCATGGTAAGTTAAGTGTAAACTGTTACACAACTTTGTTTTATAAACTATCACGTTCCCGTATAGTCTATTGAACCGTGAGCATTGGCTTCTGGCAAGTACATTTTATCACTCTGAAGGTGTAATTACTTTCCTAACGGTATGTTCTAAATAATGTTTTTGACTTGTGTCTTTAGTCTATTTGCTAGACAAATAACAATAGCACAGGCGTTTAATTACTAATAAATTACTATTGCGGTCTTACTGTTGTAATTTGATATTCGATTAATACGAGCATTATTCACATATAGAAGAAGCCGTTTTTTTTGTTATATTGAAAATGAGCAGTCATCGTCCGATTTTAGGTACAACGTGCTCATACCATTGAGTCACGAGTAAAAGTCCTGTGATAGATTAAAAATGTTAAAAAAAACTAATGTAACTAAAGGTTAATTTGTAGAGACAGGAATGTTGAACTGTTTACATATTTTATTAGTTACGTTAGAACAAGTATAGGATTGGTTTTATGGTTTATCATCAGTAGTAACCAGGTACTAATCAGGGAATCTCAATTTCGCAATAAACATATCCAACAACAAACATAATACTGCTTGTATATAGCCACGTGTGTATGAGGTCACAACTGTATAATTTATTCAAGAACACTAAGCAAACAATTGATATTGAATACAAAGTGAAGGCAAATTAAAATTATTATATCGCTATCTGGTACTGTCATAGTTCTCAGTAACTACCCGTGAGATTATCAAATCACCATAGACAAAGTAATTAAAAGTCGAATTAACCTTTTTTAAATTAATGGAATGAGAACGTTGAGCAACAACCCTGAGTTATGCTACATTTACAGAATTATCACAAGAATTAACAAGATTTCACTACCTGACTGATACTGAATCATTGCGTTACCTACTTCTTTTACTTGATAATACCTATAAATGAAGGCATCCATGTTTTGCATATAGTTGAGTATTATGTATGGAAACTGACAGGTAAGAGAAGAGGACAACCAAATAAAAGAAATCGGAAATATATGTGTGCTACATAGGTACAATTGACGGTCAAATATTAATACATTTTATGTCCTCTATGATTAGACGTACAAATATTTAAAAATGATTACGCATTAGGATTAAACAAAAAAAATACAATAATAATTCAAGTCAAATAAAAAAGAAAGTAAGTAATAATTAATGTCAAACATGTCAATAGCATTGTTAAAATTAAAATTAAATAGGCAATGTCCGAAAATGAGAATATAGAATATCTAAAACTTATCTACTAAAAAATCTGTTAGGCTATATATAACATAGCCCTTATACACCGTTTTTTAAGTTTTAAAAACACGATATCTATGTGTAAATTTCCCCAGAAAATAAATCCGTATCTGAGGACAGAGGCACAAGATAAGCTGTTATGAGCGTCGTGTCGTTTACTTTGCCTGCAAGGTTGTGGAGAGCATATGCTGATTTATTTATACGCTTACATAAGTAATCAATATGTGCTTTCTATGTCAATTTATTGTCAATGTACAGACCTAAAAAAAATTTTATGTCAGTTTCTGTGATTGTTTGATTATTATAGCCTACAGTAATGTTAGTTTGTGTTGGGCTCCGTTGACTAAAATTTATTAATTTTGTCTTGCCTATGTTAGCCCTCAAATTATTAGCACTTAACCAATTCATAACAGTGTTCAAGGTGTTGCCTATGTCAGTTTCATAAGTGTTTTTCTCTTTACACTTGATCGTAATTGTACTGTCATCCGCAAAGAGAGTTTTAGGGTTATTACTCACGTTTGGGAGATCATTTATGTACAAAGTAAATAATAATGGCCCCAGGATGCTGCCCTGTGGTACACCGTAAAAGGCTTTACGCTTACGATATGTGAAGGACTCTTCTTTTCTTGTAGCAGGATTGACTCTAGTTAATTCTGAATTTTGGGTTCGGCCTTTTGTCTACATTCACCATTACAAATTCTAGAAATTCATAAATGGCCATATTTGTAGTTTTGTTGCGTCTGAAGCCTTTTTGGACTATTGCTAAAATATTAATAGTTTCCTAGTAATTATTCAATTCATTATAAATATGTCTTGCGTATGCAATGCAGGGCAGTTTTCTAGAGATTCCTTATCATCTGTTTTGAATATCAGTATTATTGTAGATGTTTTCAATCTCGTTGTCGCTATTCCGTCAGGCCCTACACTATTGGTGTTGTTTAGGCTTTCGATGTTGTGCAATACATCCTGCGGCAGGCGTAGTTTTAAAAACATAGAATTTTGTTCAGAAGTTAAATACATTTTATATTATCTTGTGTATGAGTTATCCCTAGGTACTATTTTATCAATTATATAATTATTGTCAATTATGTTTTTATTATTAAATTTTACTATATTAAATTTGAAGGACGGACTTGTGAAAGAATATATGGCTAGAAAGGGTATAACCAGTGAAATGACGAATGATAGAATTAATAAAATTAAATTAAAACAATTGGAGCCAAATGAAGATCTATATTTTGCATGTTTTAAAAAAATATATGTTTTCGGAATAGATCATCATTTTGTTTATGTTGAAGTTTATTACAAAACAACTATAAATAAAAAATGATTTGTAAATATGATTTTTGTACTAGTACTAACATATTATGAATTTTATGTAAATGTATGTTGGATTGTTTTTGCATAGGAATAGTTTATGAGCTGGAGATATACGCTATTTTGCATGCCTGAGGATGGTGCTTATGGTATAAGTGTAAGTAGAGTAGAGTATTTCTTAAAACCACTCGAGTGTAAAAAATCAAAGCTGCTTAGATTAAGGAGATCGAGGATAAAATGAGTTAGATAAAGAGCAAGTCTTTTGACAACCTTTGCTGACGTAAGAACTGATAACATAGCTAATTAGTACAAATAATAATATAGTTTGATGTTACAACTGTAGTTTACAGAAATAACAATAAAAAAGTATAATTCACCAAAGATACTCACGTAACATTAGTCTACGCATTCCTTTTTTACTGTCATTAAGTCAATTACAGTTTTTTAATTACGAATGCTTACGTAGATATTGTTCATTGTGTAAAAAGCAAAATTATTATTTGAAATATAATACAAATGAATTCGAATTATTCCTATATCCTTTGTTTTGAGACGTGACGTTAGATATATCTATTGCGAGTGTTTCTTAAATATTCAGCGATAATCGCTGAACGTCAGGTGGGACATGTGCTTATTTGCTACTTTAGTTGTATAAAATTCCACGTGGTCCTTTGCTAATGTGGAAGAACTTTGACCGCTACTTTATAAGATTGTTTTTTTTCAGTGTTACCAGCTTAATCACGCTGTACACATTCTTCGAAATTCGAATTCTTTACAACCACTTATTTGCCCGACCTCAAAAGAAAAATTCAAAGAATATAATATAACTATTGAGGCCTATAGATAGAAGAGTGAAGAGTATCAAGGTACCAGGATTACTTGTTTGTTTAGCCATATCAACGCTTTGTGAATAATACAATTGTCGTCAGATGTTTATTTATAGGATTGAAGTCACTTTTGCCATTTATTGCTAGATCTTGCATAATGCATGATTGATATTAAAGTTGATTTTTACGTGTATGGAATTCATCAACATTCGTCTTTTTATAATGTTTAACACCTCTCACGCTGTTTTCTATACTGTGTCGTCAAACAATAAAATTGTGCGCATGTCCATATGTAAGACATCAAGGTTGTTTTTATAGAGTGTATTGTATAACTGACGTAAAAGCTTTTTGTTTTCGGTATAATTCCTTCTTAGTGAGTTTGAGTTTATTTGTTGAACTGTTGTTGTTGTTGAACAATAAATAAACCACGTGAATGACCTAGTACTAGTATGGAGGGACTGTGGTTTCTTCTTTAAGTAAAACAAACATTTAAGTTGATAACTACCACTGCTCTTGATTCAATTAATCCTTAAGAACTTCCTTTTACACTTTTAAAATAGTGACGATAGTTTAGGTCCCCTTTTTTTTAAATCACTCATGTTATTATGTTGTAATAACATGACTATGCAAATCACTACATATTATAAAACAAAGTCCCCCACCGCGTCTGTCTGTTTGTGTGTCTGTTCGTGATAAACTGAAAAACTACTATACGGATTTTCATGCGGTTTGCACTAATAGACAGAGTGATTCATGAGGAAGGTTTAGGTGTGTGTAACTTGTTAAGATTTTGTGTAAATTGATTGAAATATTTTTTATTTTTCTTTATTTGGACAAAAAAGCAGTTACGCGCTCTGTCTTACTATAATAAAAAAACAGTATTTCAAGTAAGGTAAACGTATAACGCACACCAATGTCCACAGACAGTAAGAAATTGAGTGTGAACATTTAGTATATACGCAAAATGCGCAAGTAATCAATATAGTGCCTATTTGCCGAAAATCTTAGTACATAGATTAACTTGAAATAATTTAATAATCATTTACTAGCCAAAATATCGCGTACCAATGTTTTAAACTTATTTTGAGTAACAGAAAAAAATTCGAGATCAGGGAAATGTGTATTAATGTACGTTTCCAGAATTCAGCGCATAGGCGCGCGCACACCAGCTTGCGTTTTGCGTCTTACGGTGTAAAACAGCCGGCACGCACGCACCCCGCGATTCACCGTTCTAGGCACAACATAACATATTAGGACTTTAATGTCAGGGCAGTCGAACTTATTATTACAAAAGCCGTGCAACGTGATAGCCATCAAATGGACACGCCTGGGCTCTAAGCTAAATAGGTTATACTTATACAACAGTTCTGTGTATGGTAATTTTGGCTGGTGACATGACAATAATTCATAGTTCGCAAAAAATTATTTTGAATCTTTCTTTTCATTTCTAGTCTAACAACATATTTAATGTAAATGGGACTCCAGAGATGCACAGCATATTAAAGTTGAGAGCGAATGAGGGCATTGTACAGAAATGAATGTGGACGATTTCTTAAAGTCAATTGCTGATAATCCATACATCATATAAGCTTTGTTAATAATATTATCAATATGTAAATTTACATGAAGTTTAGAATCAAGTAAGACACCAACATCACGAATTGAGTCTACCTTCTGTAAAGGAATTCCTTGTAGGTTGTAATCATAAGCAATGAAATTCCTATTTTTAGTAAAGGATATAGTATTACATTTGGACAAGCTGAGCTGAATTTTATTGTTTGAGCAATAGACAGAGAGTCTATTTAGGTCCTCTTGCAGTAACAGGCAGTCCTGTACATTTTTACCCGGTAAATATTAGAGATTATTACATACATGAGAAATTTTGAGTGAACGAAGCAGTTGCTTATGTCATAAATGAATAGAATGGAAAGCAGGGGGCCAAGAATGGAGCCCTGTTGAACTCCAAAGGAAACAGTGACGGAATTAGACTAGAATCCATTAATAACAACCCATGAACAATTGCACAAATTATTTCCTCTATGTAGACACTAGTTCATCTGTTTTTGTTTATTTTGTTGGATGAAGACGGGGCAAATTTGATTTGGGAAAGGCTTATGTTCATTACTGGACGTACCATGGATGAGGTAAAGACGACGATTATTTATAAATAAACTAGAGTAAGAGATTTATCGATTGTTTTCATTGTTGGATGGTGATTATTTTATTTATTATATTAGTGTTATGTTATTATGATGCCGAATGCTACTCTACTCGTGGTTATCCGCTCTTATTCTAGATGTTTGTTCGTTTTTAAATGATACATTCACAGATTAAATAATTATTGAACCAAAACATATTCCGAAAATTACATACATAATCAATCCAAACGAGCAATTTATAATCAATACAAAATGCATTGCCAATATGTGCCGTCATAGGTACCAGGTATGCTTAGTTTCCTACTTATATATTTGCTTGGAAACGTTTTCTTAGTTCCGAATAAATTGGTAACTGATTACACTACTTAACACTAAAAATGTGTTACGGTTCATATTATTTTATAACATATTATACTTATCAAAGTTAATCTGTATTCATTTTATTTTCATATCACATCTGGAAGTGGAGATATACGACTTTAATTTTTTAAAGTACTTTCGATTGTTAAAATACGGGTATTGGGAAAATACAAGTGAATCACAAATAAAAAATCACAATTAAAAAATTGTGTAAAAAATGTAGATTGTGTTAGTTTGGTAACTGATATCTAAAATGTTAAGCGCGTGTGTTAACAGTCCTCATTTATTTTACTATATTCGTGTCAAGTTTACGCCAAGTCGAAAAGAAACCTGTTATCTAGCTTATTTTTACCGCGACGTAAGAAATTATGAAATGGATTGGGTTCCGAAAGTGTGCTGTTTAAGATTTTATATTTGAATTGTTGGCACAAGGGACTAAAAAAAGCTACGTACTAACGTAAACGCTATGTAAGTACCCGCTGAATTTTGTAAAAAAATAAAATTGTTTTTAAACTACTAGTATAAAATGGGATGCAACATGTCATTAAATTTGTATTTCCTTCACTTGTATTTGTGGTTTTTTTTTCAAAATATGACTTCACTTAGTGGCGAATGTGGAGAACGCTTTCACTAAGATGTCGCTGCATTTGAAAGCGTTACTAAAGTAGATGGGCCTGCTACGCTCAGAGATACCCCTGAAGCTCAGTACAATAGAAAACGCACCCACAAGAAAACGGGCTGATTCAATAAAAACATCTTCAAAATTGTGAATGGTGTGAATGCCTTGGCTGTTATCTGGGAACTGACATAATAGAAAATAAATATTTTCGTAGTTTTAGTACATCAATGGCAAGAAACAATAACAACATAGCGCGCCCTCAGATAAAATAAATTATTGAGTAGCGTTATCAAATAGGAGGTTGGTAAATGTAGTGCTGATGCTACTTTACATCATCGCTTTGTATAACTTGTTACGTAGGTAAACATTCTTATTATATCACATGTCAAAAAAAAATTATCATAATTTTATCGCGCTATCTTGACATGTATTAAAATTGAAAAGGGAATTGAGTTCTTACATTAATTAGTTTAAAAAAAAGCGAGCTTATTTATAATACTTAACTACCTACTTGTAGTACCTACAACCTACTACATATTCAAAGTTATCAAAATTAGATCAAGGTTATTCGAAATGTCATTGTTATCTAACTAGGACAGAGGACAGATTTTACCGGCACTTACTATTAAAATCTATAAAAATCAAGTTCTTGTTTTAGAAACGCAGGAAATGACTATTGTATTGGGACAATTTATTAATAAAGGTGATTCTTTTATGTCCCTATCTTACCAGCCCACATTCACCCACTGCTGTTAGAAGAGCGGAGACACTCATAACGTTTCTACTGTTTTGTTTATCACCGCGGTCATTTGGTTCAACGTTGAAAAGAACAGTTCGAACCTGACTGTTCTGGGGAGACTTAAATAGTCTTATTTCGGTCTCAATCTATATCAGTTTTAAGTACATCGTAATGAAAGTGTAACAAATATTATATTTGTATTCTTCCTTTTGCACTTTCCTCTCACGACCGCTCAATTAAGTACGGCCGTTTCTTCTTCGCCTATTCTTAAACGGTTATTAGCTACTTATCGCGTTCTACGAAAAGGTCATTAAAATGTATAATGTAGGTAATAAGCGCGTGACAGCCCTAGTGTTGCAAACCTCTATGGACTATGGACTATCTGTAGCTATATATTTTGAATTTTCTGTTAAGTAAAATAAATCTTTAATATTTTATCTGAATAACATGATGGATGACGGCATTGTTCAACATTGAATATATTGTACCACAATTACTGATGCGACTAGATTTTTTTTTAAGCGAAATACTCGCCTTCTAGTACTGTATGCAGTAACTGTGCTGTTCTTCAAGATAACCTAGCTGATACATAAATACATAAAAATAATGTTATATTTCTAGTCTTAGCTTTCCGGCAGATATTATCTATAAAAATTTAAAGAAACATAAATTGAAAAAAACCTGGATCATTTCGTAAAATAATTACCCGCAAAAAAGTGTGAGAGCGCTTTGCACTATCTGTTCTGCCGTTTCTATGTAGACATACTACTCAGATCACCTGTGCCTTTATCTTTACAGCCTTTAAAGAAACTGTAATCTTTATTTATATAATTCTTCTGTACATACGTCACTGAACTCCTCCTAAAGAGCTGAACCGATATTGATAAAATTTTTCGTGTGTGTTTAAGTGGGTTGGATGGTTTAGAGACTTTAGAGATTCACAATTGGACCCAGTTCCCCCAGTAGGTGGTACCGTAACCGGGTTTTATGATTCTTATTTAATTTTTTTATGAAATTGTATTTATATGTATTTGAGTGGGTCCGTTAATGGTCAGTCAGATACACAATTGGACCCGATAGGTGGCGTTGCAACCGGGTTCTAGGTTTCTCATTTTACTTTTAGACGAAAAAAAATCGTGTTTAAGTCGGTCTTTAGATGGTTCAGATTGATAACTAGCGCTGCAACCGGGTTCTAGAATTTTTCTTTTTGACCCAGTGTTACTGTTTTTTTTTTTAAATTTTAGTTTATTTGTTTCATTGCCGAAATCAATAGGGATATTGACACTAATCACAAATTTATATTACGATATAACTTAATTATTATTGTGATGTTTAAGAACCTAAAACCTAAAATGAATATATTAAAATGCAGTGAAAAAGGCTAAAGTAGTAACTGTTATCACGTGACTGCAAACGCCAACCAGATCTGATAAGTCATTAACAATAAATTGTCGGTTGGTATAATATACTATTAATTAACTACGTTTTTACTTATAGGGAACGTGCACAACAATGACTCTGCCACCTGGCGGCGCAAATCCAAATCTTTTGCGTAAACAATAATTGGCATTGGCTCTTCACGTTATTAAATAATCACATTAAAGCAGTGAAAAATAATATTTAACTAAGTGAAAATATATTGTTACATTTCTGGATGCTCGAACACTTTAAAGAAAGATAAAAGTAAGTCAAATGGTATAAAATTCTATTACTTTAAACGAATAGTAGGTACTCACTTTCCATGGTTGTGTGATAAACAACATAAGTGGATAAGTGCAGTAAAAAAACATATGTACCTACATGTGTTTTTTTACTGCATTTATCCACTTGTATGTAGTACACAGTATGAGTTTTAAAAACTAAATAAACATTACCTTAAATAATTTTAATTTACGAGAAAACCGAGTTCAGAAAATGCTTTATTGTTATTTTGACATCATAAACATTAGAAATTTTCGTTTGAGCTACAATTTTGCCAGTTACCTATTACTGCATTTTCATGATTCCTAACTGTTTCTTCTACTTTTAAGCCATGCCCGGATTCGAATAGTTTTTGGCCTTTTGACATATTCTAGCCACGCTGACGATCATTCCTAATCGGCAAAAAACGATTACGATGAAACTTAGTATGTAGATAGCTGGAGATCTGAATTAACACATAGGCTTACTACTACTGCTACTTTTTATCCCGATATAGTATTATGTTATCTGTGTCCCGATATTCCCACGGCACCGGGACTTACGCGGGTGAAGCCGCGGGGCGCAGCTGCTGTAATAAAACTTAGTGAAGGTTACATAGAGATTTGAGAACAGTGTAAGCTGAACTGAAAGGCGAATCGAGTGTTGAAAAAGAAGGATAAAAAAACGGCGTAAAATATATGGAAAATCGGTGGATGTGGCAACACTGAAGTGGCGTCGTGACGGAAGTAACGATTTATAATTTACGATTACAATTGTATCGATTCACGTCCCATTAACATTTAACGTTATTTCTTCTAACAGTTCTAACACAATACAGTTTTGATCTCAACTAAAAAATGTGTAATAATATTGCGGTACCTACGGGAATCATTAGCTACCTACTCTATAACTGTAAATACTGACTACTATGAGTATAATATATAATATTATAAGTACATATAATATTCTACAGTATTGCAAAAAGTTTATGTTACACTTTATACGAATTAAAAACTGAAAAGTATTTATTACATACAATTACAATTAGTATATTACAACAGAAGGCTACGTATACTGCAAACAAAATAATTACGGTTATAAACCTTTTTGTAGCGGTGTACTACTTTCAATTTAGGACAGCAGTGCGTGATTAATATTTTGCTTCTTTTCCAGTCTCTGCTGTGTACACTCTGCGTGAAATATTTTACAAAATAATTACATGCGTGTTATGTAGAGTAGGTAGATACAAGAAATTAACAAAACAATTTAAGTAAACTGTATGAACCTCGGGTGACGGCACACTTAAAATAATGTAGCAGAGTATTGTAGCTAATTAAATATATCTCACCTTTTAATGTACAAACATCACAAAGAACATAAAACAAAGAATATGAAACAAAGTTAACCGCGCTGATTCAGTCAAACATTGGCGCAGCTCCAAGTATTCAAAACTCGATTGGGTTTATTTAACTACACTATGATTATTTTGGACATGATATTTGATAAGCAGATTCTAAAGCAGGCATGGTAACAATTACCAATATATTGGAAGCGTGTACGTAATACCCTAGATTTGCTTAGGACTTTGTGTAAAATGCCGGGATCGCTTTAGAGTTTAACTGTCCTTTGAATTACATAGGTTAAAAAAATGAATACTTCCAAGAACTTTCCTTTAAGTATCTCAAAAATTTCGAAATTATTTACAAAACATTTGTTGTTACAATTGTGTTTTAGGTTATGTTATTTATTTGAAAGAAACATAGCTGTTGATTAAAAGTAAAAATGTCAGCAGAAACTAATGGTACCTACTAAATGAGTGATTCATTGAAACGATTCATGTATACTAACAAATAGAGATTACATTCTTTAGAATTTATAATTTGTTAATTTAAATCATTTAAAAATTACAACATTCAACGCATCTATATCATATCACTTGAGGCTTTCATTTGCTATTTTACGTCTCTTGATATAACTTTGAATATGAAGCCTATGCGTTAAAAAAGAGTCATTTAAATCTGCCACAGTTGACCAAGATATGGCGTAACATAGATGATGATACATTTTAAACCGGCCACAAAGACATAATACATGCAAAGATATCATAATTCAGAACAAGTATCTTACTTGTAAATAACCTTCATAGACACTAGAGTGGCATACTATACTAATTTATTTTTATTAGAAACACGCTATTAGTAATATAATACGAAGGAAATATTCTACATGCAATCATCATGCATTCATGTTGAATGAATAAATGCTCCTCTGCTGCTTATTGTGTCTGGGGAGTAGAAGCCGGCAAGTAGAGCAAAAGAAAATCAAAGCACGGCCGTACCATCCTTTTCTCGAAGCCATTTAGGGCATTTTCGACCCCTCTGTAACTTCGTTGTGGATAAAGTGTAGAAAATTTTCGGCGACCAAGAGGGCTTAATATAACTAGGTATATTTCCTAACTAGCTGACCCGTGCGACGTCGTCCGCGTTTGTAAATTTTCCCCGTTTTGGCAATATTTTTCATTAATGCTTTGCTCCTATTGGTTGTAGCGTGATATTATATAGCCTCGATAAATGGGTTATCTATCTAACACTGAAAGAGTTTTTCAATTCGATCTAGTATGTACTTCCTGAGATTGCGCTAATCTCAGGAAGTACAAGTACAAGTTCAAACAAACATACAAACCCTTCAGCTTTATTATATGAACATAGATTACATTCAATTTATTAATATGTTAATTTGTGTGATTTATAACAACTATATTATTTGTAAGAAAAAGTTGCACATAATATTCAGATACCTAGAGCTTTTAGGTATTACAATTTTGATTAATTAAGTAGCTCTATTATGAAAAATGTACCAAGTTTAATTCTAATTTACCAAGACCAATGACCGTATTTATTAGTACGTACGATCCGTAGATATTTCAGACATTTACTGTTTTCGACGAATGCTTGTCTTAATAGTGCTAAATCGATTGGCAAGAATTTCATTGCGAAATAATAGATACCAGTTTCTAATAGACAATTAATTTTCTGCAAGTTATGAACGCAAACTTATTTAATTATGTACTTAAATGTTTTGTAATTGTTTTAATGAAGTAATCTATTTTGAATTGAGTTTAAGTACTAACGGAGATATAGGTTGAAGTATCGTAGTGCAATGTGATTATATTTTGTACTAAGATGGTAAACAAGCAAACTCTCTGCCTAAAGTATTTTTATTGCAATCCATTCGGGTGGCCAATATTCGAAGCAATATCTTGCGTGCCCGACCGCCATTAAAACTGACTATGTCAAATATAGGTATACCAATAATCATACCTACTAGAGGTATAACACCTTTACAAAAAAGAAAACAAACACGTAACGCTGAAGGACCTCTCGAGGAACCCGGAAATAACGTGATAAAGATGTGCATGTTGTATCGGTTTTGCATCGATTGATTTCAATAACTTATTACATTTTCACATATTTTTATCGTGTATATAAAAGTAAATAAATCACACTATAGAAGGTATTGCAGGCAGACTTGTCAGATGTTATTGACCTAGTTTTTGAATAAATACTGTTTCAGCAAATACTTGTTTCAAATTAACGTAATAACAATCTTAAGTAGCTGCTAACTTCCGTGAGAGTGTGACATTTGTTCTTCTAATAATATACATAGTCTGTTCATATGAATACGGAACAATATGGAGGTTTTTAAAATTGGAAATTTTCTAAATCTAAAAACACAACAATATGTATGTTTTATTTACGGCGCTATCGCGTATTTTATAGTTGTTACAAGCTGTGGTTATAGACTGACCAAATGTATGTAAATGTATTAGATATTATTATTGCATGATCGCGTTAATTCCCGTCGACATAATTATATTATTATGGAATGCGAACGTTTAAAAGTTAGTATTAATAACACAGTCTTGACAAAGTAGGCGGAAGTGTACATGACATGCCCGACAAATCAAATCCATTTTTTATTGTGTATGAATTCAATCCATTAAAAACTGGTCCCTTCCATAGCTCTTTCTCTGGACCAGCCGATATCTTCACATAGACATAATCATGTATGTATGTATGTATCGGCTTGCCCAGAGAAAGTGAGACTACAGAATACCTATATAGGTATTCTGTAGTGTCAGTGGGTTTTCCATTTAAGCATTAGGTTAGATTTATTTTAAAGATTGATTCTTACGCAATTTTAATATTGAACATAACTGTTCCAATAGGTATATCATACATAACGCTTGCCCCTAACATATTTGTTCATACCTTATTTAAGGTTTCCACCGCTAACGTCAGCAAAGATATGGAGATATGCTGCCCCGGCCCTGTGGTAGAGCGAATAGACGGGTAGCTAAAAAACAAAATGCTAAAAACAATTTTCAGCGTAAAATGCATTATTGATGGCGCCTTTTGCTGGTTGAGTTTTGAAAATTTAGTATTTAATAACTATTTATTTATATGTATATTTACGTTAAATAAAAATAAAATGGGCGCTAATGAACAATCTTGCACTAACTTGATCAAGGGCTAAGGCCGACGCTGGAGATAGGGAAAGATTTTAAAATCTACATGTTTCGTTAGACATTCAAAGGTTTAATTTAAATCCGCGTTCTACGAAAAAATACACGTGATATCTCACTACACCCCTGCCCCTCCCCCTTGTGATATTTTGTGATTTTTCCCAACCTGATTCCGAAAAATTGTTTTGAAACGTAGTTTTCAGAAGTTCAATAGCAACGGTACCTACTGGGTTAAACTAATACATTACAGATAATCTTCGTCTTGTCCATGTTAATTTTTAGGGCCTCGGTTTGATCACAAAAGTCTTTGACCAGTGTGACCAAAGTCCTAAAACGGTTCTACCCTTAGAGTAAACATAAGTATACTCTAAGGTTCTACCACTATACTGTGCCATCAGCAAATGTAGTTACCTACTTAAAAAGTTGAACACATCTTATTATAATATATATTATAATGCGTTATTTAATTACAAGATTTTTAACGAACATTTGCCATATGCATTCGCAATGATGCATTTTACTGTAATTATATTTATGTGTATAAATGACTCAGGAAACCTTCAAAAGCAGTAATTAAATCTAATTTAAATACAGCATGTATCATCTACCATAATGTGTGAAGTAATGCTAACAAAGATTAAGAATAAAATGGCGTTGTTGTATTGCGCTAAGGAATGCCTTTAACACATAAGATAAAAGAGGCTAAGGTGAATCATTGGCCGACAAAGTGTGATAAAACATCTTTAGAACTTGCAAGTGGGTCGTATCTAGTTCAATTAAGTTAGGATAGTTAGAGCAATAGTATTGAACCTGTTAATTTTTACTGTTGTACTTAAGAAGGCCATAGCCTTGGGAGATGTGAGGAACGTTTTGGGTACACATGTGTGTAGGGCTTTCTTTCTTTGTGCATTATTTTTTTATTATTTCAGTGTGCATTTGACAACTACTATGGAAACATAGTCCTTTAAAAGCGAACTACATTTGTTTAAGCTAGTCAAGTCATTTTGTCAGTGTTCAATGTCTGATTCCAAATATATCTGAATAAAACTCAGTCATGCTCGGGGAATGTAGATTTTGATAAAATTAATGTAGTATTACTATGTAAAATTGACAGGCGACAGGCGATTTCTAAGGTGGTTCTTTTGTTTAACGCTTATCACTACACACTACAAAACTACTGAACGGATTTTCATGCGGTTTTCACCAATAGATAGAGCGGTTCATGAGGAAGGTTTAGTTATATAATTTGTTAAGGTATTGTGTAAATTGGTTGAAATATGATAATGATTGTTGAAAATCTCGCTGCTATGATATAAGTGCAATCAAATAGAGCGTACTTGTTATTTCGGTTTATTTTACTTGTGGCTCTATATTTTAAAGATTGATTACCTATTTTAGATAATTTTTCCACTTACGGGAAGAGTAGGCGAGGGAAATGCATTGCAGGTTCCAAGACTTAAACCTTCATAGGCTAGTGATCCCTGCGTACCTAGAGGAGTTACAGCAATAGTCCCAAGTACAGATATACAGTATCCGTCACTAATTTTAGTTGGTAAATTAAGATTACTGGATCTCTCCTGTCTTGTGTAGTAAGAAGTCCAAGTTATTTAGAAAATACTCTTTCACATAGGTCACTCTTTCACTTTTACATAGGTATGTCCTCCATCAAGTATATGACGTATATTTTATGTAACATCAACTCGTAGTATATATGCACGTATATATTTATGTTGTTTTTAAGAGTATATTTTTATGTATGGTATAAATAACCAGTAGGTATAGAAAAAATTGAATATTTTCCTCTTCGACCGAGACGCAACGATGCATTATAATCTGTCTTACCTTGATCTTAAGTTAGTTCGAAAAACCAACATCTTTATCTATAACTTTAATAAGTCTTGACGAGTTGGACGAATCGCAATGGAATCCTATGATAAAAAATATATGTCTGCGTATAAATAAAGTAAGTAATTTAAATTACATAATTATGTAAAACTCATTAGAAAATACTTGTGACCCCAGGCCATGACTCTGTAATCAGTGTTGTCCCTCACTTTTATAAGTGGCTATTGTTACGTACACCAACTCAGATAATTTATTCTGTTACTATACACAATATGTCTAAATACATGATAGGGTATAAATTCACAATAAGTTATTTTTTATCCGGAGTATGAAGTCCGGTTACGTATTATATAAGAATTTAAAACTTCAGGGCCAGAGGCTTAGGATGATATACCACTACCAATTTGGCCACTTGCAACATGGCCTGCTTGCCCTAGGGCACAGCAATAGAGTTACTTTAGAGTAAATCTTTCTAGAGGATTTGTATCATAATTATTAAATCATAAATCAGTGAAAACCTGGATTACTTTGTCTAAGGAGAGAGTAAATAATTTAAGCTTTATCATGTGCATAAGTAAACATTGTGACACTATGCGTTATTTTGCTATATTCTTTATTTTGTTGTATCAGTCAGTCTGGGTACTTTAATAATTTAGAACATAGAATTCCTCTGCATGTTTCTAAAAGGTCGGAAAACGTAAAGTTTGCTAGCTGCCGCATGGCCGACCCTGGACCAGTCGTCTTACGGATAAGCAGGGTCTCAAGTTTGGTCTGATGTTGGAGAGACAAGAGATCGTGACGTGAATGAGAGTGTTTTCTTAATCTTTTCATATCCGACTTGACACCATAATAAACAGTTTAACACTCGCAAAAAAAAGTTGTGAAACTTCTACGTTGTTAATCCTATCCTGCTTTGACAGCAGCAACGACCTTACTCACACCCAAAAAAAAATACGAAAAAAGAACAAAAACAAAAAAGCTTATGTACAGTCGAGTTGGTCGCCTCAAATGCGAACTTAAATATAGATAAATAATTTCAAGTCTAGTCTAGTCAATATTTTGTATTCGATAATTTGCATAATAGTTTCAGTAACGAGCGGAAAAACCAGTCAAAACGCGTGACCCCGAGCAGTGATAACAGTGAAAACAGATAAGAATTCCTTCTTTGTCTCTTTCTTTCACCCATGTGCAAATTGCACCTATGTGTATCTATTCAATTAAATAATATATACTTGACAATATGATAAATACAGGGCGTTGGTGTTAGATATACAAAATATATGTACAAAAGTTTTGACTTTGCAGCTGCATTACTTCGATGTTTAAGAAGTTTACAAATCATTATATTTATGTTAACTAGAGCCAATAAATGTTTAAACTATAACCAATTACTTAGTTATGCGACGTCCATTCTAACTGAGGCCAAAAGTTCCATACGCATTTGGGACATAATTTCATTTTATTTTATTAATTTCCTGCTAAAGAATAGGTCACCTATAACAACAATTTTATTTATTACCAAAAAAAATTGTATATTACAATAAAAGAACACCAATAATAGCTAAATTAAAAGCTATTTAATATACATCTGTCACTATCAACTAAGTTAAGATAGTGATAAGGCCAAAAAGAAATTATTTGTAGAGAGAACAAGTCTGTTCGGTCATAAAACTACAAATATCTTAAAACACAGCATCCTGATACGGTAAATCGTAAAACTAAACGATTAAGTTTTAAAGTAACTTAATTTAAAAAAAAAAAGAATAAAAAAGTACAGTAGCATAGAAAAATAAACTTTAACGCGACCAAAGCCACGGGCAAAAGCTAGAAAATAAATAAATTTCTTTGCATTAATTGGAAATAAACGGTTTCGGTTGTCTTCATAGACAAAGCCAGCTAAGAAAAAGATCTTCTTCTGTATACACTCCTGCAAGGTGCATTTTTCATGTAAAGTGACAAACTTTGTAAAGTACATGTATTGCGTAGCGTTAGGATCAATTCCCACTGAATTCTTAAAATTACTTTATTTTCATGATCATGAGAGTAATTACTAGTTATTGTTATTTGCTACCTCATCAAAGCAATTGCAGGACGCGTCGTAAGCTTCGCTAAATACATCCAACTCTGTCTCCTCATCTCTAGTTTTTTAGCAGCCGGTGTTAAAGATTAACTGCTACTAAAGGACTCGTGGAAAGACATTTTTATAAATTCCAATAGAATCGTCTGTCGAGCTCTTTGACCTTCAACAACCCTCACGTAGCTTGTACCTAAATAATATTGCGTCGATTAGTTAGACTGACTTAAGGAGTTCAAAAGACTTTCTGATTCGACGACTCCTTATTTCCGACATCCAGCTCAGGCATTTGACAATGTTCGGCCAAATATCCGGCTTCAAGGTGGCCGGCTATCCGGTATCCGACCAAACGGAGCTATCATTTTCATCTCTAAGGTACATAATCTCGTTATGGACGAATTCATAAAGTTTCTACCCTTTGTCAAAGCGCTTTCTGTGATGTGGTAAGAAAACGAATAGCCAATCAGGATTAGGTCCAGTGTTCAAGTTACGGGGTTGATGAGGGTCACCAATTAAAAATATTGAATTCTTAAAATAAACGCTGTTGGAAGTGTTTAACTAAGTTATACCAGAGATCTTTTTTATTATTTATTTAAAAGCTTTACGATATTTTTCACTCCTCCGCATTTCAAATGTGAGAACTGCCACAGACCTAGATTTAATGATATATACGTAACTAACATAATATTTAATCTACTTACATAGATAGATTTATAAAAAGATAAGATCTATATATTCGATAGATATAATAAATGAGAGAGAATTAGTTTATTTCATCATCATGAAATTTTACACACACGTTGTCATGGGTGCAGATATGAATATAAGGTCATGCAGAATAAAAGCACTGTTACCCACTGGTACACAAAGAAAATAACTTTTAAACGACTGTCCAAGTTTACATAATTGCGATCCAAGTTGCGGGCAAAATTATAAGGACAATTTGCAATCATTGTCAATCCCCATTGATTCACAAAAACCTATCAATGTCAAAACCAGTAATCCAGTGTCGATATAGCAAACATATTATAACTAAACCTTCAATGGAGTATTGACAACAGTTACGTATTAAATAATAGTATCGATTAGGCACACAATACTTGTACTAATAGCTTTTTATCAAGAGTGATGAACGACTCTTCATCACGAATGTGTACATACCGTCATGGTCACTAATAAATACCTAAACATTTAGCAGGTTGACATTCATTTTGTAGTAGATCATACCACCTTAATGCCAATATTCGTAGTAGTTGTCAATTACCGATCCAGCAAATAGCATCCCTTGATCGAGCAAAATTAAATAGATTTATTTGTAGTTATATTATTATGTTAGGTAGATAATATCAATATTATAAAATGGTCGTGCCTCACCTTCATATAACCTTAGGACTTTGAGTTACCTAAGTTCATTTATTTTATAATGACACAGCGTAGACCTTCGTTTCATTCATCTTGATTTGTTTTTTTTCATAGTCAAGACTAGTGATTATTTTATAAATCCGCATAAGTAGTTGTTCCTTTTTTCGGTGTTTAAAGTCGAGTTTTGAGTTGTTTAAAGTTTAGAGTCGAGACAAACAAACCATTATACGTATTATCGGGAGAGACGGTATACAGGCGCTTGGGTTGCTGGATCAATCGCCTCGATACATACACGGGAGTAGGTAGTACATACACCATTTCTAATTTGTGGCCCTCGGCCACTTGGAGTAGAATGAACCTTAAATGCGTGAAACACTCAACGTTACAGAAGAAGAAGAAGAAGAAACTGTCTTTTGATTTGTACATATATATTAAACATGCAAGTGAGAAGGCAATTCGGTAAAATTACCAAATATTTTAAAACCGTGATAACATTTTTTATGTTCCTAAATTATTGTTTGTACTAGTTTCACATATAAACCAACTTTAATTACACTATTGCAGTTTTATAGACAATATGTATGTCGTATAATATATATGAGTAAATTCTTTTAATCTCTACTTTCAAAGGCCCTGACCGCTTTATAGTCAGATTAGGTGTTCTGTTAATGAAACATGCGATACATATCATATCTGGGTATTTTTGTTAGTGTTTGGTAAATACTGCCTAATCCCCGTTTTATCCGACATCTACGCGGGCTTAGAAGTGGATAAAAGTTAATAGGGAATCAAATGCATTTATAACATAGGTAAACAAAGTAAAAAATCATTCATAAAACATTTCTTATTAGTGTACAGTTGCTGTAGCTTATTCCTTGAAGAAATCGGAGATGGCAATAAGTTTGCAGTTCATTTTTGTGTAATGAGAGTAGCTATTCATTTAAGCGTTTTTACATAGTGTCCTTATGTTATTCTGTGCCCAGGGGTACCTAACAATTGTTAACTACTTAGCTCATAAGTGCCGTGCCAAGTAGCGCTCATGTATTCATGTTTACTCATATATGTTTTATCTGATAGTGACCAGTAAGTTATAAATGTGATCTTACACGTCATACAGTAGTCTTTTGAATTCGTTGGAACAATTAAAAATTATTCTTTACTTTCGTAAATTAATTGAGCAGTAGTGAAAGGTAAACATTGAATAAGAGTCAATAGGATACCTTAACCCTTTTCACGCCATAGGCTTATTGATCATGACTTGGATGATGCGATGAATAACTGTATTCATCGCATCATCCAATTCATAATTAATGGTACTGACCGGTTTTTTTTTTTTTTGGTTTTCAAAATTTCTGGAGAACCGCACAGTGGTGGGTTGCCAATTATCCAGGTGATGGGGATGAAAGTTTTGTCGCGTTGAACGATGGCGAAACGTTGCGGCCGGTATAAGTCCGAACAATTCCTCGGAGCACTCCCCATGATACATGCGATAGAGAATGCAGAGTGAAGCTACATCTCTCCGCAACGCCAAAGGGTCAAGCCGATCTGAAATATCCTGGCAATCGATGATTCGAGTCGCTCTCCGTTGAATGCGGTCAAGAGGGAGAAGCTGGTACTGGGGTGCTCCTGCATAGATATGAGAACAGTATTCCATATGCGGCCGAACCTGTGCCTTATAAAGTTGTAGTTTTACAAAGGGAAGAGAAGAAGAAGAGAGTTTTTGTTTTTAAACAAGCAGCTGTCTCGTCTAAACGGTAACCGTTCCTGTAAACGCACGCGACACCGGTGATTTCATTTGTGGATTGCCTGTCTTGTCCATCCCTCTTCATTATCATCTAACCATGGTCTTGTTAAGGTTGAAGTAAAGAGAAATTGTCGATCATTAAGCTCAAAACCCATTATTAAACTTCTAGTGTCGTTTAAACAACAATGTATCGGTAGGAATTATATTAAATGGACCCTGTGGCACTGGTAATCAGCAGTGGTCTAAACAGCTGGAGCCAGGTATTAAACCACTAATTCTTACAGCCTAGCCGTAATCTTAAGAATTTTGTTCGAAGTAATTCGACACAGTACCTACCAAGATAACTGAACATAGCTCAAAGAATTAGCAAGCTGATGTGGCATAGGTTGGCCACAATGCTCGGAGAACCGATAACCGCTGGGGTAGACGATCTCTGGAGTGAAGACCGCGTCTAGGGAAATGTAGTGTAGGACACCTTGCGGACATCTGGAGTGGCGATATGCGCAAAACGGCGGGGAAAAGTTGGATGACGAGAGCTGACGATCAGTGGCGTACATTAGGAGAAACCTATGTCCAGCACGTGGACTATGAAACGCTGATGATGAGCCGTAATCTATCCAGACAAAATGTGATTTAAGATTGAGACAGAATAAAAAAATAAAGATGACTTATAAAATTTAAAAGGATACTACTTGTTATGTTACCAGCTATAAAGCCCGTCTGTCAATGTTATCTTGTTATCTTCAATATACATTAAAGTACAATATCTTCACTGGAATCTATATCTAGTAGAACATACGAGTAGCTCCACTGCAGGCTAATTTTACATCACTTATATCACATGTAGGTACCTACATATGTATAAAGTAAATGCTAGTTAGTCTTTTTCTGTCTTGCGGGTCTGAGAATGAAGAGTCAGAACAAAATCATTTAATGATTGTTTATGAATCATTAATTAAATAAACTTATATGTAGATCTAACTAGTTACTAATTAGATTTATAACTACCGTCTACCAATCATCGCAAGAGGATTCGCTGAAGATCAAGAACAGGTCACACAAATCTCGCTTATCTCTACGACCTAAGAGATTTAATGTCATGCAGGCTCGCTGCGTGTTTACGACTTGTATAAGTATAACTGAGATAGTTAACGAATGATTGTTTATAAAGCTGAACATTAACAGTATCAGAGTGGGTCGAGGTTACTTGTTAATATGTACATCTTTCATACTTTTCTTTGGTATATTTTTCCTTTTATGTCATTATGTCTGGTCAACATTTTATTTTTTTAATAGTTTTTAGATTTTTCTATACCCGGGAAAAATATTGTTGGTTAGAAAACTTCTTTACGGTGGACCCGAAGCAAACGAAACGACAACGCACCTTTCTTTTTCTCGATATTTCTTAGCGACTACGACTAGAATCAGTAGAAAGTTTTGAATCGGCAGACAGTTTTTTCTTTTTCTTATTGGCAACAGGAAAAGGGACAGCGGCGGATTCGCTGTCTCTAAATTCGTTCGAGGCCAGTAGATCCGTTGGAGTAATATATCCACCTAATGAGTCGGGTCGCTAAAGCTCCGCGGGAAGGGGTAATAGAGCAGGCAACGCGCAAATAACACCATTGTTGGGGCGAATAGTTAAGGGAGCCGGTAACCGCCTAAATACCATCAGAGATTGAAAACTTAGTTCTTAACAATGGTAAACCAGATTTACAATTAACCAGGTTATTACGATTTAACTGAAAAAACCGAAGAAAGTTCCAAACAAATGACTTTAGCTCATGCGTTTGAATATAAAGTGGTGATCATACAAGCGAATATAGTACAATGGCCGAAGTCTGTGGGCGTTCGATGGTTTCTCGCCCGTCGTTGGTCACGGCACAATTGTGACCGCTCAAGTGGAATCAAGTGCACTAAACTTCCATTACTTCTGTCAGTATTGCGCCTCCAGACATCCGTTAGTAGCATTGTGAGAACTCTTGCTGTAATGACGTTTACATATATCTATTCACCGTTTTGATACAGATTGTACTTCTCACGGTGCATGGCACTTGACCTTAAAATAACTATATTTTCTCTTGTTATAATGTTGCCATTTACGTATTTTCAGGGCTTTTCGATCGTTTATGAAAAAGGGGAAGAAAGGTCAACAGGGGCCTACAGAAAAGTCAATTAGCCAGACAAATGGCCAAACCTCGCCTATCGTGTTCCGAAGGGCGCATCAATGTAAGTAGAATATATATATATATATATATATAAATATACCTATATTGTGGAAACTAGCTTTTGCCTGCGACTTCGCTCGCGTTAAAGTAATTTTCTATCCATCAGGCACAGTAGGTACTGGTCTGGTCTGGATGAAAGGTACCTTAGCCACAGAATACATAATAGTACCAGTACCTCAGCCACTTTAGGTATAAATGCGAATGTGAGTTTGTTTGTTTGTTACCCTATCACGCATTAACTACTTTACTGATCATCATGAAATGAATTATATCCCATTATTATGTTATTATCTACCAATTATTCTCCTTAGTGTTGGGCCCAGAATCGACAGCTTAAAATGGTACAGTAGTTGTGTCTTAGAATTTTAAGTATCTCAGAAATGTAAAAAAATAGGTATTTAAAAATTACTGACATTATTTTTAACCGACGACAAAAAGGAGGTTCTCAATTCGACCGTATATTGTTTTTTAGCGTTTGGCGTTTGTTGTTTGGCGTCGACTTAAAATTAGTTTATATAAAATTTGATAGTTTATGTAAATAAGCTCAATACTTAAGCCTTAAAAGGTTTTTTTATTTTTTGCTCTTTAGTTGTTTTCGAGCGCCCCGCGGTTTCACCCGCGTAAGTCCCGATCCCGTGGGAATATCGGGATAGAAATTTGCCTATATGTTAATCCAGGTCTCCAGCTATCTACATACCAAGTTTCATCGCAATCGGTTCAGTACTTCGGGCGTGAAAGAGTAACAAACATCCATACATCCTCACAAACTTTCACGTTTATAATATTAGTAGGATAGTAGAATAGGATTGTACTTAGTAGAAGATTTTAAAAAGAATTCTAGTTTATTTTACGTCATGTTTTTCTAAGAAAAATGTGAATAAATCCTACTTACACGTATTTATTATAACTAGAGATCGCGTGGTGGTCGAATTTCGACCATGGTTTTTTCATTGGCCATAACATGAACTGTCAATGTATAGACTTTTGTACCATGACAGGCCAAAATATATACTGCACACGACCTATTAAAATTTTAGCTATTGGTAGTGTTAAAATTTTTTTTAAATTTTAGCTATCTGCACTTCTTATATATATATATGTATATAATCTGTAAATATTCCAAAATCCACGTTACTACGTTTGCGAAGTTTTCTTAAAAAGGGGCACAAAGAATTATCTTCACGTATTAATATGATGATGATTATTTTGTTTTATTATTGCAATCGATTTATATTTATAGTAAAATTCGACAATTATTTATATATTTTTAATAAACATACTTTACATAAACAATAAGTATTTAAAATTCTAAATTTTAGACTACAAAATGAATGGTAACAGTTACTTAGTTCAAAAGTCATGTCCGCAGCCCAAAATGGGCAATCCCCTTTGCATACCCGTTCCCAGGGGTACAGAAAAGGGCATAGGGTATATAGGGTTTCTTAAGAGAAAAAAGTGCTGTTCCCGAGGGATTTAAAAATAACTTTTACGCGAGCGAAGCCGAACATAGTCACACGTAAATTTTTTAACCGACTTTAAAAAAGGAGGAGGTTCTATGTTCCACTGTATTTTTTTTTGGGTGTTCACCGATTACTCAAAGACGCCTGGACCGATTTGCAAAATTCTTCTTTTGTTTGAAAGGTGGCCCTATGGTCATCAGGTCAGGATCTGATTATGGGATCCTGGAGAAATCGGGGGAACTTTTCAGATATAGGCACACTTGAAGCGCTTTGGGTATATTGAGGCGCATTGAAGACGGTGATACTTTTTTTAAAAGATAATTATTTGTGTATTGCTCAACTAGGAAAGGTCTTGCTCGTCCCTCGTAAATATTAGTGATTTTTTAAAATACAATGCTAGCAATTAAATTTCAAATAATTTAAAGTAGGAAAGTATAAAAAAAATAATGTTTATGTTTTTATATTATATGTATAAGCCATGGCCCACACCAGTATATAGATACAGGTGTGGGCCATGGCTTATACATATAATATAAAAATATCTATAGAGATAAGCAACGAGGGTAGTGTCACTAGTTCTCAAGAATTTATGGGACAAGAACTAAGGCTAATCCTCCACTCTTGTTTTGTTATCTTGGTGTTTGCTATGCTTTATGCACGTTGCTTTCCAAACACCACAGGCACCCTCCTGTGGTGTCTCATGTTAAAAAAGTTTAGCAAAAGAAGAATCATGAAAATTGTGACAAATTGACGATATGACGATGACAATGAAAGACAATTGGGAGAACCTGCTCTTTTCTATGAATTCGGATAAAATTAAATGTTTATAACCATGTTTTCAGACTCGGCAGCTTCGCGAAGCACTGTAGGGTCACCGGAGAGAACAGATCGCTACGTCTACGGCGGTTCGGTCACCCCTCTGCCACGCTCTCGGTTTCAAGAGCGTTTACGAAGCACCAGTCACCATGAGGTCAACTCACTCAGGTAAAGAATATTTAACTAAGCTGGAAAAAGATCAAATTACTCAAAATATTCAAAACAAATAAATAAAATTGAAGTGTCTGTTTGTAATGTCAAACTAATAGTTTTTTTAAGCTCATACATTAGTTATTTGCACGATAACTATGCCTAAAAATCAGTTTTTTTAGCTTTTGACTGTCTGTCTGTTTGTTCCGGCTAATCTCCAGAACGGGTGGACCGATTTCCACAGGACTTTCACTAGCTGTCACTGGCTGATAGCTGGTATTATAAGGAGTAATTTAGGCTACTTTTATTTTGGAAAAAGCATTAGGGTTCCATGAAAAATATATAAATATGTACCTACTCCCGTACATATTAGTAGTGCTGCTAGTGTAGTTATAAACAAGGGCGCATTCGAAATTGCTCTGAATTTACTAAAATATTTTTTTTTACTGTGATAAGTTTCATTTTTAATAAGTGGTTTAAACATTTGTAGACAAAGGAATGGTCGACATGTAGGTTAAAATAACATGTTACTCAATACTACGAAATTGCGCAAAAATGTTCCGGTATGTTTTTTTATATATTTAATAAAAAAGTCAATGCTGTTGCTGCATATGGATAGAATTTGTTGCTGTTCAACTGATAGTATAATATAATATGTTTGAACCCTCACATTACATTACTAAGTTTTTATAGTCAAAAGTAACTATTGTTTAAAGCAAAGGTTCGTGCTCTCCTCTTCCGTAAATTGGTAGAGTCATCAGAACAGTACAAATATATAGGTAATCTTGTATCTTACATATCTATGTATATACTTATTTACCTTTTTTTTTATTTCTTCTTTTATTTCACTCATTCTTATACTTTTTAATGCACCTACTTCATTCATTTCCACATCACCCTAAGGTAGACTGGCCGAGAATGCCTTTGGCATTAAGTCCGCCTCTGTACACTATGTGTACAATGTTTTAAAGAAATAAATACAGCACCTCTAGGTACAGGTTATACCATAAACTTTGTACCTACTGCAAAAATGCTTAGTAACTTTTACAGTCAAATCCAATTACGAAATCTAGAGAAGTACCTAACTATACCTATGCCCCAGTTTTGACACCTAAAAGGCGGAAACGACGTTTCTTTTTCATAGCATTTTTAAATAAAGACACCTCCCGCATTAGAAAGATTCATGTCGCGGGGGACTTTACAAACATTGAATCAACGGACACAAAGAACCCCCAGACTCGAGACAACTATTTGAGGTTCACACAACAACACAACAGTACACACTCGACGCGGCGTAGTGGCGAGGCGACCACTTAAACCACTGCGCCACCCGTGCATTTATTCTTGATAAACCAACCTACTTAACTAGGTTAATTCCAGTTGCTACATTCATTACCCACATAAAGACAAGAAGCCAGACAGGGCGCACTTCACGAACTGTACCTGGCACGCGACTTCCAAGACTCTTCGTCATATATATATCAAAATGTCGATTACAAGCATTATTGATCATGTAACATTGTCACTTTTATCTCAAATTCATCTCATGACAATTCTCAAAGAGTCAACACTCACTGTTATACATACATATATAAATTATTGTGTATTTTGTCATGGAGTAATGTGCAATGGCGTGGCAAAGTGCATTCTAAGCAGTGAAATGGTAACATAAGAATAACAATGAAAACGTCTGTTGATTTCCAGTGCCACCCCTCGCATGGCTCGCAGTGAAGTTTGCGGATCCCGGTTGAGCGTAGAAAGTTCGAACCCGTTTGAAGAAGACGGGCCTGTGCCGCCGGTGCGAGCTTCACGACGTAAGAAGAAACGAGCGCCGCTGCCGCCGCCCGGAACTGTGGTAGCCACACCTGACACCACGCTCGACACAACGGCTGACACCACGCTCGACACAACGGTTGACAGCATTGCTGACACCACGGCTGACAGTAACGTCGACACTACGGCTGAGAGTTTCGCCCACACCACGGTTAGATTAGTAACATAAGTTTTAATATTATATAATTCATACACCTGGACTATGATGAAAATGAGAGAGAGACTGTCCAAAATTATAGAAACCTTTATTTGCACTTAGCATTTTAAACATAGTAAGTATATATGATCGCAAGTTTAGGTTCTCACATAGATTCACATCCAATGGTAACAATTTTTTTTTTAATTAGCCGAACTTTAAATAAGTTTATTTATAATAAAATATTGTTTTTGCCGCAATGTGCTTACGAACATAAAGTTTCAGTTACACAGAACGTACTGAATTGGAACTGGTCTTGTGGAAATCAACGCTACCAGCACAATGGCGATTTGAAGATCGAGACCACTGCATCATTCATGCAGTGTGTCAATAATATTACAGCTTCAGGGAGGTCATATATTTATTTCCGTTTTATCGTAATTAGGAAACGTCAAGCCAGTCAACACCAGAACATTAGAAATACAAACAAAAATTGTGGTGAATATCTTATACTATGTTACACAGACTTCAATAGTATTCGTAGTCTAACCCCAAGGCTGCACATGCACTTAAAGCTAATTTGTCACAATAAAGCACTATTTATAACCGAAGGGCTTCCGGGAGACCTGACTATAGTACAGGCAATAACCTTACAAAAATACACTTCAGCTTTTAATGTACGTACACATTTTTTGGACACGCTGTTAACTTTTTTAGGTTTGAAACTGATATCCTACAAAATGTCACACCTATAATATTTATTTAACATACTACATTAAATTATAATAACAGCAATAAATGAAGAATTTCTCGTTTGCTTTACAGGTGAACAGAACCGACCCTGAACTACATGTAAATGAAATCCAAGAAAAGAACCTTAACAACCCTAAAGGAGAATTAGAATTGGAAGATGTGAACCTGAACATTGAGCTTAAGATCGTTGAGGACGAAGACAATCAAAATAGGAAGAATGCAACAGCAGCATCATTAAGTCCCAAAACAGAACATAATAATGAGATGGTCGAATCCACCTTAGTTGTAGAATCTATCCAAAAATCTAATAAACAAACTGAAATAAAGAGTCAGCCTAATAATGATTTGCCCAAAGACACTGATGAACCAATAAGAAATACTTCTTCGGAAGAGGATATTCTGAACTCGTCTCCATTCCATAAAGTAGATATTGTAAAATATAGAAGAAACTCCAGCGTTAATGAGGACGACATACGATTGCGACGAGGTAATTTAGAGGATTTCCAATCTCTATCAAACAAGAGAAGTAAAAGCCTTGGTAACGCATTTGACTCCACATATACGACTTACGATATTAATTTAAATGACACGACGCATATGGACACAAATGGAAATGAGGAGCCACATAAAGTAGTTTGCAAACTTTACGAAGATACACCACGGAAACAGAGCATTGAAACCATTTCAAGTACAGAAAAGGAGTTTCTAGAGATAGACAGAGCTACAAGAGAGCTTGAAAGAGAAATTAACAAACTAAATTCTGCATTACATGAAGATCTTCCTGAAGCACCCCTCCTTCAGGAAGAACGGTTGTCGGTTTCGGAGATTAAAAGGAGGTTCGATAAAAATGATGTGTCATCACCAAATCCAATACCCAAGCCTAGAAGAAGTCACTATGGTGGTTCCAGCACACCTTAAATGGAAGTATAATACCTAGCCATGTTCACTCAAAAGATATATCTGCTAAAGTGTAAAGAAATAATATGTATAAAATGAGCATATATACGTAATAAATTACGGAACTAATTTAAATAGACAAACTATTAAAATATTCCAAAGTTAGAATAAGTATGAAACGGACACGTACCTAATTCATACCTATGTATTTAAATGAACTATAAAGTAGTGTTCTACACATACAATAAAAATATCGTTATAGGAAACAATTCGAAGTAAGGCAGCCCAGGCGAATAAGGCGTGAACAAATAACGAAAGTTTAATACAACGCATATTGTGATTTTAGATATAAATATCGTGGTTTAGACATGTATATAATCGGATCTCAGATTTTCATTTAGGCGATTTGCAATAATAAGTGACATCGAAACGTTTATAACATTTTTCCCAAATTTCTAAAAAATAAGGTCCTCAAAAGATAAATACGTAACTAACGGCCTTAACACAAACATTGTATTGCTATGAAATATACTAAATATTTAGCGACGTAGAGTAATATATTTGTGATAACTTTCATTTAATGTATGCTTTTGTAGTATCATAAGAAATATTATTTGTTGTTTAGTTTTTAAAGCATTTTATGACATACCTACTGTATACTACTTAACTAATGGGATTTAAATGATATATTAAAATGTATAAAATGCTATAAAAACTATAGTGTTGATGTATGTAATATAAACAGTCATAGTAGTATTTAGTGCACTGTGTTTGTTTTCAAGATTCCTATATATTTATACAAATGTTCATTTTGGGATTAGTTATTTGTTAGTTCAGTCATTGTTGTTTAATAAATTATTATTATATTTATATTGGGTTTAGGTTGGGTTTTATTATTTATCCTAAAATAATACACAATAATGTATATTGTTGCCATAAGACTAGAATTCAGTTCTCTAGGCTGAGTCTATTGCAAAAGGAATTCAATTAAAACGCATATTATATGGTATAGCTATATTATATCAGTAGATAAACTTAACATCTAAATAAAAAATTATCAGTTCCACTAAAAACTCAGTTATAATTTGCTTAATCTATCCTTTTTATACTTTATAAATCTGGGTAAGTTCGAAATTGCAGTGCTGACAAGAACTTTATATTCCTTTGGAAGTCGTTTCTGTTGCCGTGCCTGAAAATAATACCACTTTATCAGTAGGAATTCATACATAATATATGCAGCTTGCAACAAAAGTTAATAACCAATGCGTCATAAGTTACCTAACAAGCAAAGTATTCACACACTAGGACACATATGGCGCGGCAGTAAGCAATCCATTACAATGACAGGGGTTCGATGCTGGCGGTCTAAATATTGGTATTCTTTAAGCCATTTCATTATATCGTATTGGATTTTTTTATTATTTGATACAAATATTAGAGTTAAACAAATGTTTGGTTCGTTATTTCTACCTTTAATCATATTATACTCAGAAAATATACTCAGATACCTCTGAATTGCTTGACGAGCCAGTCAGTTTGAGACCACGGCTAATGCAACCTGGTCCAATTCAGAGGTATGTAATACCTATTTCGTGTTTGCGTTATTTCCCGTATAAATACATAATTATATCATGGAACGCGAAAGTTTAAAAGTTAGTAATTACATTCTCTACCTATGAATAACTATCATGAGCTTTGTTGTTCAAAAAACTTCTTACTTTATTTTTTAATATGGGCGCAAGTACAGTCAACTTCTCAACCAGTTTTACTTTAGCAGCTAATGCATCAGTTTCGTCTTCAGAATACAAGTCCACCAGTGTATCTATGGATTCAGCTAATACCCACACTTCATTTTCTTTATGTGCTTGCTCTAATATGAAATCGGTAATAGTGCATATAACATTAATAGTTAAGTCATTCAAATTATTGGCCAAAAGTAAAGCCAAAATGCCAACCATCCTGATTAAATTTGATCTTATCTCTGGTACTTGACATTCCTTCACCCCATTCAACATTATCTGTAAGAGAAACAATAGGTTTAAGATAAAATTCGGCTCCCTTCAATATGGTTAATCTGTGCGATCGCTGACGGTGCGTCATGCTCGTGAACGGGTGTCGTTGGTCATCTCCTATTACTTACATATAATAGTAATATGCGCGACTGTTTATATTTTAGAACAATGTGTAACATTGTCCTCACATTTCATTTGTGCATAAAACATGTTGAAAAAAGTGTCCTTGGAGTTTCCTGCCTGTTCTTCTCCATAGGATCCAACGTATCGAAGCAGGCAACTAGCTTCACAACTACTTTCCCTATTAATATACTCCTTATTTTCCCGTCTTTAATCTTCCATTGGAGGCTTGCACCTTATTACGTGAGTGGAACAAAATTTTTGGTAAGCAAAATGTGGAGTTTAACACTATACGAACGGATGACGCGGCGCGGCGCGTAAGTGAGCATCGAATTGAAAGTGCTTGCTCACTGAATTTTTTGTACGATTACTTGTAGCTCTATACCGAAAGTGCGAAGTGGACCTGGCCTGCTACAGGGCGAGGTCGTGCGGAGTGGACCTGGCCTACTACAGGGCTAGGTCGTGCGGAGTGGACCTAGCCTGCTACCGGGCGAGGTCGTCATCAAAAACATAAAGAAAAACAAATAAAAATTGGTTTCCACCTCAATCATAAATGTCTCTTAATCACGGCCCTACTTCACCCAGACTGAATAATTATTTACTAGAGATCGCTTGGTGGTCGAATAACAACCATGGTTTTTTCATTGACCAGTATAACTTGAGCTGTCATTGTATAGACTTACTTACCATGACAGGTCAACGCATGTACTGGACGCTTGTAATTTTTAAAGTTGTAAGACATATTGTTTAAAAATTTTAGCTTTCTGCACTTCTTCTATATATAAACTGTAAATATTCCAAAATTCACGTTACTACGTTAGCGATTTTTTTTTAAAAAGGGGTACGAAGAATTCTTTTCACATATTAATATAATGATAACACATATTAACAAGAGAGATGCATTGAAATACTGCTTTACAACATGATTGTAGCAGGAAGTTGTAGTTGATATTTACCTCTATGTCTGATAAAGCCAAATCACTGAACAAGCTGCAATCACTTGTATTACCATTATCTCTAAACTTAATTTTGTCCAAAGCAGCTCTCATGACAGCCGTTGCTGACTCAGACAGGGTCACATTTTCTGAATCTGATTTAAAGACTAACTTCCCAGCATCAATCCAAATCTTGTACACGCCATTCACTCCACCAAGATGTTCAATAGGTAAGGTTGACAGTAAATTATTTATACATAATAATGCTCTTGTTTGTAAGCTAAGCAATCTAAAAAACAAATAACATTTATTAGATCATGTTTCTTACTACTAAGCAAGCCAGGTTATATACCTGGCTCAAAGTCGTATAATAATATAGTGCATTTAAGTATTTTTTTGTAAAACCTTACCCTACTACAATTTTGGTAAATGTCAAGAAGTGGTTTAATAAAATAAATAAATAAATAATCTGCTATAATAATGGGTTCTTGGTGCAGTTTTCATCTTCTGGTAGCATTTTAGCAATGTAAGAACTTTTTAAATATTACAGCTACAATCTGGTGTACTGTAAAGGTACTTCCATAATTAAGTTACTCTAGTTTTCTGCATCCTACCTTTTATATATCAATTTTGATCCTTCATATTCTTTCAATATCAACATGACATTCTGAGCAGGTAGCTGTGTTCTAGCCCACACCTTATCAAATATTTCCAAAGATATTAAAGCTTCCATCACTTCTGGTGGAAGCTTGTCTTCTGCTAAAACTGAGTCATCACCATTCTCACACAGCTCTTCATCTATTTCCTCACTTTCTGATGAGTCATTGCCTTGCATATCCTCACCATCTGTAAGACAACATTTTCAACAATTTTAAATATAATATAGTGTGTGGATTTATAGACCTATGGAAATTGGTACTAATTAAATTTTACTTAATTACGAAATAAGCCTTATATTTGATGTAAGTGTTCGAATCAAGATTTAATTTTTAACACATACCTTACTAAGTACATCTTTATAAACTATTTAGCATTATTCAACAATACCACTTATTTGTCAAAATCTGTTCAATATACCATTTATTAAGTATAATTTTAAAACTAGGCTGCTTCTATGTTGTAATATGATAACAACTACTTTAAAAAAAAACTATTGTGTAATCTAAATAAAAATAACTACCTTCACAAGAACAAATATTAGCAATAATTTCAAGTGAACTCTGTTGAGCTGTCAGCATGTGTGATACAGAATTTAGTTGATTTTCAAGTTGTTTGGCTGCCTTGTCCCTGGGTGTATCTATGGTTCCTGTGGGATCCCCTAAAGGTACACTGCTAGACAGTTGGTTACAAACAAATCTGTGATCTATAGCCAGAGTAGCAGCTAGTGTAGACAATATCTGATTAATTACTTCTGTGGGTAGTGCAGTTATATTACCACCACATGTATTTATTATCACTCCAGCTGAAAGAGTTTTTATCAAGAGTATGACAGGGTCATTGCCTTCTAGTCCTAACAATGACTGCAGTTGCTTCTCTGCATTTGACTTAATCTTAGCCATGGCGACAGGGTTGTCTTCAACTACTACAAATAAACATTGTAACACGGCTATCACAATGTCACTGGTGAATGTGCCAAGATCTAAATATCTGGGTAATATGTCCAAAATTCTTGACTGTCCTAAATATTTGATGGCTAGATCTGTAAAGAAACAAATGATACAAGTTAAAATTCTACATTAGTGTACTGGAATATAATATTACAAACAAGAACTTAAAATTTAGGAATACACAAAAGTACCTGAACTTTCACAAAGGTTTAATAACAGGTTAACACATTGAATAAATGTATCAATATCTTCATCTTTTGTTTTAGTATTTGCCTCTGGTACCCAAGTTTCAGCATGCTGTGGAATCAACATAAAAATATCTATATATTTATATATATATATAAATCAATCTCTATTTCCCTTCCTTGGTCACGCCATAACTTGAGAACAACTAATTTTTTTATGTTTTCTAATACATTGTAGAAAGATCTTATGGATTATTAGGAAATAAGAAAATTGTTCAGAAAATGGAAAAATTTTATAAGTGACATATTGCTGTATTCTGACAAAAAGGCGAACAAAGTTGCGGGCACAGCTAGTAAGAAATAACAGCAAATAAAGTTATATTTTAGATAGTAGTTATGAAAAATAATGTGTAAAGAATATAATTATTATGTGTAAAGAAAAATACTAACAGTATTCATTACAATTTTATTACTGTAAGTACATGAGACTCTTCAAATGTTGTAGACAGACATGTCTAAGTGAAAATAAGGGGAACTGTGAATATGTAATTGGATAAGACTATGAACTAAATAATTTCTACAGTTTAAGTGCTAGCTTAAACTGTAGAATTAATTTAGTTTATAGTCTTGTCCCTTGAGCCTGTTGAATCCTTGTTCTACAGATTATAAAAAGTTAAATTGATAACTTACCACTTTTGAAACACCATAATTAACATTGGCATAAAAAGAGTGTTTCTCTATCAGCATAGAGAATTTACAACAATTTTCTTAATAATAGATCATGTTCTTCCAGAGTGAAAGTTTATTTTGCTTTAAAGTTAAACACATTAATTCTTTTCTATTAGCTAGTTCAAATTAAATTAGACATACTTTATCTGTCTCAAATATATTCAATTAGTGTAAATTCAAATCAAGCTTTTCAGCATTGGATACCTACATGCTATCTAATTAATTCCACAAAAACCGAATGAAAAGAAACCTAAGAAATAATTGAAAAAATTACTACTTAAGGTACTGTACACTATGAAAACAAAATACTAGATAAAAAAATAAGTTGTTAAGTATTAACATATAATATAAACAGATACAGACCTCATGGAAAAAACAAGTCACAGGAGTCATAACATCCTGCTCCATCATAGCATCACAAGTGTCCATAGCTACTGTAGATAAGTTACGCAATGTACCAGCCGCAGCGTTCCTCACCGAGCTAGCTTGATCAAGTAATAATGGAGCCGCTACCTTCACCAATCCTCGTTCTATAATCTGTTGCACATTCTCTGGACTTTCGATCATAAGAGCTAGGGTTTGCAGCCCACAATATTTTTCCTCCACATCAGCTGCCTACAATAACATCTTTGGTTAATTAATCAACTTTTTGAAAATATTACATTTATATTATGTATAGATCCTTAATTAATCTTCAACAGTTATACAAAGACTGTGGAATTTTCAAATGAAACAAGACAAACCTGCATTTGGTCCAATATGGTTTGAATAGCATTTTCCTTGCTGTCAACTGGAAGTTGTTCTTCTTCCTCAATGTTATCAGGCACAACTGTATTTTTCTTCGTCCTTGTAGGTTTAGGTTTTCTTATTTTCCCCATCTTTGTAGAGTTCTAACCTAACGAAGACACGCGCCGCTATCTACAATTCTGCATCACTTAACTCAATTGACAGTTGACAGTTGTGTTGTGTCAAATCAATAATGGCAGTGTTGCCAAAGTGGAGAAATACTTTTGTAGTTAAATTTACAACTCGATTGCACAGTGTAACGTAGATGTAGCTGCAAGGGAGCGAGGGCTGTCGCTCGCTACTAATTAAATCATCGGCGACTTTGATTTCAAATACGTTATTTTGACAAAAAGAGCGCAAACGTCGGCGCTATTGTTCAAAGCGATCGTAGAATAATGTATTTAAACTGACATAGAAATATTAACCTTATCGTAGTATAAATAAAGAACTGTGAATTTGCGAAATTAATTTAAACATCATTTGATATAAAAGGGCTTGTCTTGACAAAAAGCCGCCTGAAATGCACTAGCACAGGAATATAAATCTTATCTATACAACTATAAAGGTGATTTCTATGGATTTGCATGATTAGGTAAAAAAGTAATATATTACATTGACTAGTATGCAGCTTCCTTTGAAAAGTGCCGACAAGGCGTATGCGGTATTTATATAGGCATCAATAGAACAATGAACGAACTTGCGCCTTTTTTTATGAATTAGTATCCTACCTATATTTTAATCAATTTTTTTCACCTTAGTGAGCAGTTTTAAGGGGAAGTATAAGCGAAGAAAATGTTGTTTTGACCTGTATTTTTGTAATTATTAAAGTGCTAATATCAGACGTAACCAATATGCATTCCTGGTATAACATGCAGTGTGTAAATAACTACGCTATTTCCAAAAACATATCTCACACAAAGCACGTGAACTTTCCTGAAACATCTCCTACTATCTATCAACTTCGGCCATTCTGGAATCTTCTTTAGCACAGAAGAACGGCCAATTAGTTAAAAGCTATTCGTCACAATATAGTTCCACTACTCATTAACAGATGTCGCCCGCGTATCAATTTAGGCTTCCGTAACATTATAACTTTTTTCTCTAGCACTGTAATGGCGTGTTATGTTTTCTTGTAGTAAATTAAATCATGGTATTACAGAAAAAAGAAGAGTGCTTGTGCATGTACATGTCAAGGTTGTACATGAAAACCGGACCCCTGCTTATTCAATTAAATATCTTTATTTTATAAAATTCGTTTTCAGTTATTCGAAATCATCAATTAAAAAAAATATTAAAATTAAAAATAATATAAAGTGTTATTTAAGTCGTGATTTCACGAAAAGTGCGTACTGACGGGTGTAAGAAACGGCTGTCTTAAGTTGGCGGGGAGAAGTCGTTTTTTTACAATTTTTTTTTGCTCTTTCAACTGTTCGTTAACTGTTGAAAGAAGAAAAAAAATTATTTGTTCGGTTAGGAATTACTCCTGTGTCGCGGGGGACTTTACAAACATACAAACAACGGATACAAAGAACACCCAGACTCTGGTGGGAATCGAACTCACGACCTATAGCATAGCAGTCAGGGTCACTAACCACTGGGCCAACAGGCCAGTCAAAATATTGATATAAATATAATATAAATATAAATAAAACATTGATATAAATAGATTGAGCTTTAATTAGCTCAGAAATATATGTACCATAAAAAGAATAATCATTCTTAGCTAAACGTTGGGTTGTAAAAACATCTAGAAACTGAGACATCGATCCCCTAGTTCACAAGCATACTAATTATGGAATAAAAGGTGGTAAATTTGTGCACAAATCATTGACAAAAAAAAGTTGTAATTAATATAATATTGAATTGCCTATCGAATCGAAGAGGAGGTGGGGGCGGCAAAATTTAACTAGCCTACAGGCGACAAATGTGTAAATCCGCCACTGGTCATCACCTAATAAATGAACACAGTTTAAAATATGTATTTATTCGTTTGGTAGGAAACGAAGTATGTAGCAGGGGCGTAGCTACCGCTGTATCAGCTGTATCAATGATACGGGGCCCCCGGGCTATAGGGGCCCCTGACGTGTGTAAGCAAAAAGTAGCAAAATGTTATACACAATGTCACTTAATCTCGTGCTTCCCGGGAAAAAAACATATAAAAAACTGTCATACGTGCCATAGAGAGTTTTCACTTCAGAAATTACAAAATCCAAAGAAAGCAATCTCTTTTTAGGGTTCCGTACCTCAAAAGGTAAAAAAAGGAACCCTTATAAGATCACTCTCTTGTCCGTCTGTCCGTGTGCAAAAAGTATTAGGTGTATAAAAATCAATGTCCTCAGTCAACACGATAAAAATATATGGGCAAATTTAGATTTTCGAACTTGTAAGTACCAAAATTTACCTTAATTTTCATTTTTTTTATTTTTCGGCACTTTCCCTTTACTTGTGCTGTAAGACCTTGCTTTTAACCAAAATTGACAATTCTAGGTCAACCGGAAGTACCCTATAGGTTTTGGGTCGAAAACCAATAGGGTACTTCCCATTTACCTAGAATCATGAAATTTGGTAAGAATCAAGGTCTGACAGCACAAGTGAAAGAAAAAATTCGAAAGTTGTTAATTTGTTGTTATGTCACATAAAAAAAAAAGTTTTTGTGATTACAAATACATATTTTGCGGTTGGATTGTTCACTTTGTCGGTCGGTTATTGCGGGATTCCCCCGTTTAAAGCATTTTTGTTTCTTTTGTGAGAAATCTTTACCCTTCATTTAGGTCCGACAACTAATTTTGATACAGAGCCCCTCCAAGGCACGCTACGCCACTGGTATGTAGATACATATATGGACGTGTATGCAGATATTATGTGTGGTAAGACTGGTAAATAAACAGCGTACCTACTTATTCACTTCCGCGCTCAGTCCCGATAAATGAATGCTAATTGATTCATCACCAGAGTGGCGACTGGCGAAAAGTCATCGTTAATTGCATTTAGCTGACATTTATTCAATCATCAATCTCTCAGTTTAGAAGGGCTTTGGACATAGTTATTAGGTAGGTACAAGCACTAATTTAATATAGTTTTCTACAATATTATAAAATTATAATATTGTACGAACGTAGGCGTAGATACCCTAACTACAAGACGAAAAAGGCGCAATCATATTGTTTTTCATTGTTTCTGACTTTTTAACGTTTTCTGTGAATTACGAGGTAATTATCTGCTCAACAGATAACTTTATTTTTTATCATTATCTTGCCATAAAATGTTTACAGATAGAGAGAGCATAGTACGTGCCAGCCGACCATAGACTTTATACAGTTACATAACATAATTATAAATATATATCCTACTAATCCTACTAGACCTACTAATATTATAAACATGAAAATTTGTGAGGATGTATGGATGTATGGATGTATGGATGTGTGGATGTATGGATGTGTGGATGTATGGACGTGTGTTACTCTTTCACGCAAAAGCTACTGAAGCGATTGGGACGAAACTTGGTATCCGCGGATATTCGAAATAGAAAATAGATCTGTATCCGCGTCCGTATCCGTTACTTTTTAAATATCTGATGTAGTGAGTTACTAATATTATTGACAGTTATAAAGTACAATTTGACTATCTTTATAAAGACATCAAACCGCAAATCTTTGTGATGTGTATTAAAATAATTACTTACTTATTAAAATAATTATCTTTTAAAAAAGTATCACCGACTTCAATGTGCCTAAATCATAATAAATTGTAATAAAGGTCCATCCATAAATTACGTCAAACGAATTTTGTAGATTTGTAGAACCCCCTCCTCTCGCTCACTGTGAGATGTCACATATTTTGCAATTTTACACCCAGAACTGAAAACTTTTTTTAGTATAAATTATTTTTAAAACTGCGAAGGGACAAGTATACGTAGCTCTCAGTAGAGTCAAAACTTTAGAAGGAATAGCTCTATCTGATTTAGAACCCCCTAAACTCTTAACAGTTTCTGCTAATGCTCGTTCATTGTGAGGCTTACTTAAGTAAGCCTCACAATGAACGAGCATTATCAGAAATGCACCGATTGAGAAGTCTCATTTCTGACGAAAGGTAGACACCGGGAGAGACCTCCTCCTTTTTTGAAGTCGGTTAAATATTAATTTATTTAGTGGAAAGTAGATGTATTTTGTTTAAATATAGTATGGGTAGGCCAACTAAACGCACTGCTCCAATGAGACAGTGAGGTTTCGGAGTAAACGAAAATATCACAGATGTATAGAATTTTTAGATATTTGTTGATTTTTCAGAAAACCGCTCGACCGATTTCGATAAAATTTAAATGGGACCACCTGGGAAGTATACCCTTTGAAACAAAAAACGAATTTTCTGAATTGATTCAGGCGTTTTCGAGTAATCGGTGAACATACATAAACAAATGATTCCGATGAATTAAGAACCTCCTCCATTTTTTGAAGTCAAAAAAAAAAAAAACGCGCGGTATGCACATTGAAACTTGTCGTTTTATTATTCCTCATCGTCAACTGTCAAGTCAAGGTCACGCGTATCGGCATCAACTGACAAAAAAATTTGAGGTCCGTATCCGTATTCGCGGATCAAGACACTAATAATCCGTATTCGTATCCGTGTCCGCGCACATCATTAGTATTACCGCGCGGGCATAAAATAATAATATGTACTTACTCGTACCTATTTATGTTTTTTTTTAACTGTAATAGGTATATGATATAAATAAAAGTCACAAGGTGCCATGTCGGGACTGTAAGGAGGATAACTCACTAGCTCTGGACTTTCGATAGACAAATATTCGATAGTCCGTCTGGCAGAGTGAGCTGGAGTGTTGTCGTGGTGGAAGAGGATCCTGCTTCTTGGGCGCTGCTGTCTAACATTTTCCAAGACTATTGTCTTGGACTGACATACCAATCTGCAGTAACAGTCATTTTATCTTCTATAATGATTGTTGCGAAATTACCTGTCCTTCCCAAGAATGAGACAATCATCTTTTGTCGGCAAATCTTCGAATGGAAACATCCATTGCGCAGATTGTCTTTTGGTTTCGGCTTCGAGTCACCTCCATCATACTTTTCAATCAAAACGACAGCGTTTTTGACCTTCCGTCAAATTATGAGGTATCCATCTGGTACAAAGCTTTCTGACGCCTAAATGTTCATGTAAGACTTTTTTGTACTTGACTTATAGATAGATACCAATGCCTAAAGCTGGCCGAATCTGTTGATATCTCAAACTTCTGTCAGCTTCTATCTTCAGCCGTACAGCACTCACGTTATCTTCAGTAGTCGCCGTAGAAGAACATCCTTCTCGAGAATCATCAGAGTTTGCTTCGACCACGTTTAAACTCATTAAACCAGTTGTAAACAGTGACACGAGATGGGACTTCGTAATAAAATGCCAATTGAAGTCTATCGTAACATTGTTGTTGAGTAAGACCGTAACGAAAGTCGTAATATATCATTGAGCGAAAATTTTCTCTAGTCAAATCCATTTCGATGCACGATATACATTTTTTAAATTGCCGCCAATTTGTAAGAACAAAAGATTTAGGAAATCATTAAACATCCACAAATTCCTAACAGATTCCCAAAGAGTTCCTAATTCGAAATATTTTCATCGGCTGTTTTTCTTACTGGCCTATTCTAAAAACTTTCAGTGTGACCCACGTACTTAATATAAATATTATTTGTAACAACAAAAATTACTACAATAAGACAAGTTGTTTCTTAACAATTGCAAATCCCTTCCTCCTCCCAGCAATCTAACAACCTAACAGTCCTGCAGGCTCATGAATTCTAGTTAATAGATCTTTTTCAAACTTTAGAGGGAGAGATCGAATAGAAAGTGCAAACATGGAACCGACCGCTCGGCGCCAGCAAAACTACTACGCCAACTTTGGAATCTTCGGAAATGTGGAGAATTCGATACGTATGTAACTAGGTATCGCCTTTACCGTATTTGCTCAAGACTTCAAGAGGCACTGTTAAGTTGTAACCAAATACGGAATTTCAATCTCGTTAGATCAGTCAGAAATCAAATGAAAACATGTGGATATGATTACTTGTTTTGTAACCTTTTTAAAGCAGATTCAAAGCTTAGAATATATTATTATCAATAAAACAACTTATACTACAATAAATAAAAGTTAGGTAGGTAACATTGGTTAACATTGGACTACATAAGATACATTTTGTTTTGTTTGACGTATGCGTATAATCAGAATATCTAAACAGTGATAATGATTTCAGTGATCTTTAGACGTTGTAAATAAAAAATGCGTGGAAATTCAAATCTATCATACGGGAACCGTACATTTTTTTCTTCAATAAACTTTTTTATAAAAAAATTACAATTGTTCCGTAAATTTAGTACTTACGTTTATTTTTTATTCCAATGTTTACTTACAAAAATCCTACATAATTATGTTTTATTTTTATGTAAAGATTAATAAACTTCTTCCCTTTTCTAAAATCTCGATTATTAAACTTTATGGTGGAAAATGTTCTAAACCTTACAAAAGTTTTAATGAATAATTTGAGAGAAACAAGGGTAGACAGAAACGTAAGGTTAAAAAGTATTTTTTTTAAAACTACGTAAATAACGATGCCGGGCTTTTTTCTCTTTCTTTATCTATATTCTTATACAGCACATAAACAACCATGTCAATTTTCACTATAAATTTTAAGTATTTAAAATATATATCAATACAATATCGAATTACGTTTTTTGTACTTTGCCCACACTGCCACTGCGCGAGACTGCGTAATCTGCGTATAAGGTCCGCCGGCGAGCGAGTGGCCGGTACGTATTTAGCGCGCGCAAGTACATCGAGTAGCATAGGCCTTTTTTTTTTTAACGTGTGGAAACCCCCTCGGGTACCACCTCACCGAGCACTCGGCGAAGTAGTTATGTCGGAAGTCGAAATCGAACCGACTAAAACCACACGGTGTTCCGTCACGGGTGTCTATGGCCGGGGGCTCAGGAACCTCTCATAACCTAGGAAGGAACTCCCTGAACCCCCGACAGACTTGACCACCTGTCCACAAAGCAGGTAGTCTCACAGTCGTGAGTAAGAGCCGTGTTCCCCTTCAGTTTCGAAAGGCGCGCGCTTAGGCCTGATAAAAGGCTACACTTATTATTATTAATTTTATAGGTAAATACCCATTTATGTAGCTTTCCTAATAAAGAAAACAATTTTCCTCTAGAAGTCGTATCAATGTAATTGCTAACTATAATTTATTTAACTAATTTTAATTTAGGTAAAATCAGAGCAGAAGCTGCATGACTATTGCCTTGAATTTACGCCCTTTAGATTGCTCCATTATTATAAAAATTTGTCACACTAGAATTCATCTTTCTAAAGTATGGGACCATGGAATAAATCAACCGGCCCTAAGTGTGAACACACCTTCAAATTTGCGGCTTCCTTTTAGTTTCGTCTCAGCGCTCTCGCTAGAAGCGCACTATCAAAGAGGCCGACAAAAGTTTGCGGCACCTTTGTCGGCGCCAGCGCTACGCTACTGACTTACGATACGCGGCATTCTTTGATGAAACAGTGCCAAATTGTATAGGTGATAGTTCACGACCTTAACGATTTGTAAACATTGTTAAGCGGAAGCCTATAAAATTTGCATCATTTTTGAAGTTGGTTTTTAGGTTTTATTTCTTTCTGGCAGATCAGGTGCTTACAACCGCGCGGTGGGCGTCTGATACACAGGAGGTGATAAAGCAGAAAGAGCAAGTGCGTAATTTAACATTTACCAAAATTAAGTAAAGAAATAGTGAAATAATATGTAAACGTAAAAGTGATATGAAAAAGAACCAAATTGTAGCCGCAGCGGTGTTTTCGTGCGACATTAGGTGATTTACCTACATAGGTAATTTACAGCCTGAATAAGACCAGTTTATTTATTTCTTTCACAACATTTATCAATGATTTCACAACACATTATATTATATTTTGTATCTGCATAAATAAAAGCGATTTCTATGGATATGCCAAATATACGAAAAAAATCTTAAATTAAATTATCGGCGTCTTTCGATTTTAAGTCAGCTTTGTTGGTTATAACCGGCAGAACAGGGTCTGGGGCATTTTTTTAAATAATCACTATTGCAATGAACGAACTTTTATTTGTACCTTTTTATAATATTTCATTTCAGTACCTGTGTTTTACGCTAAAGAAATTCAACCTTGCTGTAGACTTTTAGGAGAAGCACAACCAAAGTTAATTTTGTTTTGGCCTGTACTTTTGTTATTATTACATAAAACCACTAGCAACCCGCCACAAATTATACACCTAAACTTTCCTCATGAATCACTCTGTCTATTAGTGAAAGCCGCATGAAAATCCGTTCAGTAGTTTTTCAGTTTATCACGAACAGACAGACAGACGCGGCGGGGGAATTTGTTTTATAATATGTAGTGATATGTAGTGAAGGCTTTTTTTTTTTTTTATCATTAGCTCAGCTACATGACATGATGATGATTCTAAACGCAAAAACCTCATAAAGTAATAAAAAGTAAATAGAAACACTATTCGTTCCTACAATATTCGAGGATTTCTCTCAATTTTATCAGGATCCCATCATCAGATCCTGACTTCCTTGATATGGGACCACCCTTGAGATACCCCATCTAACAAAAAAGAATTATCAAAATCGGTTCGGCCCGCCAACGGATCTGCCTCCAATTTTTAAATCTTTGATATCTTCTAAGATATTCATTTTTATTATATGCTGTAAAGGGCAATTTTGATCTACATGAAATGCATAACGTACCTAATGTATTTAATTGGATAAGGAATAATACTGTATTGTTTAAAATAGTTTGATAAATAACCCATAATTTTTTTGTAATATGTAAAAGATAAAAATGGTTACTGTGGGTTATCCTTAGCAGATAAACATATACCATCGCGGACTTTTTTATTGACCTTTTTAACATATACAATTCCGTAGTACATTAATTTGATCTATCTCGTAAGGTTTAGCCAGCGTTTGCAATGTAAGCGCACAAAAATATGTTTGTTACGACATGACATTACAAATCTTTGAATTTCTCGACTTTTCTCTACAATAATATGCATGTATACTACATATAAACCTTCCTCTTGAATCACTCTATCCATTGGTGAAAACCGCATGAAAATCCGTTCAGTAGTTTTTCCGTTTATCGCGAACAGACAGACAGACAGACAGACAGACGCGGCGGGGGACTTTGTTTTACAATATGTAGTGATGATAAATCGAAATCGAGATGCATTCTCAAGATGTATCTTAATCCCTGTGATGACGGAGCTAGTTACTTTACACCAAGACACATTGGAAAATTGTTCAAAGGAAACTCATTAAAATATTAATAAACGCTCTGTCAAAAGAATAGGTAGGAGCAGAATTTAATTTGTATTTTCAACTTGTGTGGTGCTAATTTGTTTACGACTAGCAATATAATAGAAGTTAACAACTTAAAAGCATTTATGCTATTTTTGCTAATAGCCCAGATGAACCTTGTTCATGCCATTAGATGAAGTAAGGTTTCAAATGTATGGCGGTACAACTAAGTGGAAAGTGTGGAAACCAATACGGGGGGGAACAGAATGTTGTAATGAAATTTGTTAGGAAATTGATGTCTCAATGTGTTTTTTGCTGTCAGGTTTATAATTACTATTGATTTGGAAATTCAAAACTTTAATGTACCTATATGAAACTCCTATCATGTTCAGTTCATTGCTCGGGCATCCATTTCATTTGTCGGAATAAATCTTCAAAATTATTGCTACATTAGAAACATGTATGTAGGTATATATATTGTATATCAAGCCTGCAAAACTCGTTCACCCTCAAACAGATTATATCCTGTTTTTGAAGTGAAAACTTCTTTAGCGGCGTTGTGCACTTTTTGGGATGGGTAAAAAATATTAAACTCGCGTCAGAACACGTGACCTGATCGAAAATTCGTAAGACGGGGCCGAGTTTCTTATATTAAAAAAAAATTTTTACGCCATCTGTGGATTCTGCGCGATACTACTGTAGTTTGATATATACTTTTGTATTATATGGTATAGATCTACTAGGGGGCGCTAATCTAAACATTGAGTTTTGTCAGCTCCTTATTAATTAAGCTTTAAAAAATGTGTTTTCACTTCTGACGTGCAGTCCTACGACTGACAGTTTTTTTTATGTTTTATCACTTTAAGTACTGTAAGCACTAACGTCACTTAAGAAATAAATACTTTTTCTTTATTTCTTTCTATCCCAATTTTTAAAAGAAGTAAAAACTACCCGCGCTGTGTGTAAATGAGACCGATGATATTATATGTGTTGAGTAAGTGAAGTTTGATACATCACTTACCCAGTCAGGGGTTGAGTGATAATCCTTCTAGGGCATACCTTGACCAGGGCCCTGTTTAATAAACGTTACAAATTGTAAATTGTAATAGTACTTGACAGTTTACAAATCTACAAGTTTTTGTTTAATACAGAATACAACTTACAAATTTACCATGGTGGAAAACTGACGTAATTGTAAAAATTGTACCTTCAATTTTACATATTTCTGTATAATTAACATTTTCTCTTTACAGGTAACAATTTACATATTTGTAACGAAAACTGTGTTATTGAACGCATAATTTTGTAAATTGTAGAACAATTCCGACAGGTCGATTCGCTTTGTGTCAGAACTTTTTTTTTCTACTAACATTTTTGTCCCTCAATTTAATAAATGAAGAAATGTTATTGTTATACATTAAAACATGGTTCTAACAGCTAGTAGTGGAAGTAGTGACAAAAGTGATGATGAATATGAGTGAAGGACAACGGCGAGTTTTTCGTAAAAGGACAAACTTTACTTTTTCACTAAACCGACCGAATAAAACATCTTTATTCTCATATATTAGAGACAGAATTGTGATTTTGTTAAAGCACTTTTCTATTTGTTTGATACATAACGAATTATGTATCAAACAAATAGAAAAGTACTCTGTAAACCAAATGCTTAAACCAAATCCTAAATATTTTAGAATTCCAAGATTCTTTAAATCTACCCTCGATTCTTAAATCTTCAACAAATACTTACATTTTATGTAATTTGTAACTTGCAATTACATTTGTAGATACAATATTGCCATCGAAATCTATAGGAATATATATAATATTTACATGTAAACGTTTATTAAACAGCATTTATAATGGTAATGTTTGCAATGTTTTTACTTGTAAAATTCTTATAAAAATTTAAGGTTTATTATATAGCACTTGTCATAGAACTTTACCATGGTTTTATGATTTTCTGTCTTTATATGGGTTGCCGACAACTGCATCACGCGCACACGATTTTATTTTTAAAGTAGGTACAGAAAACTTGACATATTCTTTAAATACTGTAAAATTCATAGTGAAAATTTACATAGTAGTTAGTGTGCAGTATAAGAAGGTAGATAAATTAAGAGAAAAAAAGCCCGGCAGCCCGCTATTAAACCTTTTAACCCTATATGCCCTCACCCTCAAATAATTAATTAAAACTTTTTGTAAGATTTAGAATATTTTCCACACAGTTTAATAATCGAAATTTTGAAAAAGGGAAGAAGTTTATTAATCTTTACGATGTATACTAAAACATTAAAATGAAAAATAAGCGTTAAGTAATTAATTAACATAACAATTGTGATATTTTTATAAAAAAGAAATATTGAAGAGGTAACCCTACACACATTTTAAAACCCGGAAAGAGTAGGCAATTAAAACGGTAGGTATCGATATTATTGTAGAGAGTGAGTTATCTGTTACGTTACGTAGTAACTACTTAGTAATCTATGCCTTGACTTCCGTGGTTTTTGTCGGTTCGAGTCCGACATAACCGCATCATCGTGCAATCGGTACTCGTGGGGAGGTATCTACAAGTTAAAAAAAAAGCTATGAGCATGATCGATAGTCGGTTGCTTTTACATATTTTTTTATTTATTTCACTTAACCCAAAAATACAATCCCAAAATAAATTAAATACAAACGAAGTTGAAAACTAAAAAACATTTTTATCCGTAGACTGGATAATAACGCACAAGAAAATAATTTTATTCTTGATTGAAATTGTCATCTACCCATTCTAAGTAATCTAAGGTACTTATTACATGATATTAATTGTATTAAGAATTGGTAAGAGTCAGTAGTCCGGTTTTAGTATTAAAACGTTTTTTTTTATACTAATTAATAGTTCTTTTATGTATTTTGTAATTTGTATTATAAAATATAAATGGTTAAAATACTGTTTTTTTTTTGTATTCTATATTTCAAATACGAGACTTAAAAGTATATTGTATTTCATATTTTAAATAAATTCGAAGAAGTATTTAGTAATTTGTATTTTGCCCAAGTCTGTCTGTCTGTCCGTCCGTCACAGCCAATTTGTTCCGATTAAGTTGAATTTTGATACACATCATTTCAATTCCTGTGACCCGAACTCAGTGCCAAACATATACATATAACGTAAATATAGGAATTTTGAATATATGGGTCACTTTTAAGAGAAAAATTTGAAAATTAAAAAGAAATATTATTATTTTTAATTATCTAATAGCAGGCCGAGCGAGCTACTTACTGCAAAACTTTCAGGTATTTGTGAGATTTACGATCTACTTTTTCTTTGTAATTCTAAGAATTCTGCGATTGGCATAAGTTGCAATAAGATACTAGTTATTGACTAAATAAATGTTTTTCATTGAACGTCTATGCAACCGCTATCAAATTAAAAAAATAAGACCTAAAAGAACTTGCATAAAAATTGAATAGTTCAATCTTAATCTGCAATAACTCATTTAGGGAATTTTTATTTTACATTTTAATGTGAAATTAAAGCGTGGCTAATAAAAGGGCAGAGCGCGCTCGGCAGATGCGGCGGTGCCTTTGTGCGGCCGACTGCCTCATTTACATATGTTTCAAAATCTGACCGCGGGACGACTGACTTGTCGACTCCCCACTAGTGCTGCCTAACTTAACACCTGTCGACAATTTAAATTTAAATAAATCTCATTATGGTACACTCTCATTATTTTTTCCATTAACGAAATCCAAGTGATTTCGAAACATGATGGAAAGTCGGCACCTATCTAGTTTCGCATCCTACGTTAAATACATATTTTGTAAAGGTGTGACACAGTTACCATTGATACTACGAAGTCTAGACTAGTCTAGATATAAATGTCACCGAGCGGGACTAGCATATCGCGAACACAGTACTTGATACCTACTGAAGGTCTTAGGCACGGTGGACACTGCCTGAGTTTAAAGCGCGTATAAACGCAGTTAAGGCGCGCATTTTCAACACTTTTATCTGCTCTGTTCAAGTGAAGATCACATTAAAAGTCTTTCATACAATTTGAATAAAATATGAAAACAGTCGCTGGGTTTTGCTCGCGGTTTCTTTCTATCCCTGGTGAACAGTACTGTTTTTAGGATAAAAGGTGCCCTATATCCGTCTGTGACAACGTGTGAGCAAAATTTAATGGTGATCGGTTCAGTAGTTAAGGCATGGAAGTGTAACAGACGGACAGACAGACTTACTTTCACATTTTTAATATTATAGGTAGTATTATAGGTACTTAGGTAGTATACCTAGATTAATTATCTATTTAAATAAAAATCAAAGTTTGTATATTTGTCCTCTATGCGCTCCGAAACCATTGATCAGATTGTGATGAAACTTTGATAGGGTAGGGTGTCCAGGGTTCCTGGCCCTAAAAATCTATATAAAAAAAAGAAAAAATGGCATTGCAACGCATGTTATTTATAAAATACAGTACGTGTTGTTTAAATAAAAAGAACACAAAATACAAAAGAGTTTCTACATTTTTATATTAAGAATTAGCTTTTGCCCGCACCTTCGATCGCGTAAAAGATATTTATTATCTATCTTTCAGGAACAGTACTTCTTTCTGGATGAAAAGTACCCTATGTCCTGACAAAGTGTATACAAAATTTCATGGTGATAGGTTGAGTAGTTAAGCCATGGAAGCGTAACAAACCATCACACATTTATATTTGTAACTAGCTGTGCCCCGCGAGTATCGGGATAAAAAGTACCTATAAGCCTATGTGTTAATCCAGGTCTCCAGCTATCTACATACCAAGTTTCATCGCAATCGGTTCAGTAGTTTTTGCGTGAAAGAGTCACAAACACCCATTTATTCATACATCCACACATCTATACATCCTCACAAACTTCCATGTTTATAATACTAATAGGATACTAACTTTTGCCCAAGACTTCGTCTGCGTAGAATTAGTACTTCTTATCTAAGTATAGCATAACCTACATAGAAAAATCATCCTTTATCACGAGCGCCGGGAGGAGTAAATGGGTGTTATTTCAATGTGTAGAAACAGAGAGGAATCCCTGAAAAATTCTGTCAGCATACATGTCACTTATTAAACCTTGATTGGTCAAAAACACAGAAATATTTTTATTTTCTTGAAGAATTATTGATTTTTAATACGAACTTTGATCCCCTATTTTGCCACCTTTAAGGTTTATTTTCACGGCAAAAGTGGCCTATGTTCTTCTCCACGGTCTTTTTTATATCTTTAACAAAATTCATTAACATAAACATGACAAATGTTTGGTCTTTAATACGAACTTTGATCCCCTATTTTGCCACCTTCAAGGTTTATTTTCACGGCAAAAGTGGCCTATGTCCTTGTCCAAGGTTATGTTCATATCTATACCAAAACTCATTGACATAAACATGACAAATGATTGGTCTTTAATACGAACTATGATCCCCTCTTCTTCCACTTTCAAAGTTTATTTTGGTGACAAATATAGCCTATGTTCTTCTTCAAGGTCTTGTTTATCTTTATATCAAAATTGATTCAAATAAACTTAACACATGATTGGTCTTCCTATACAAACTTTGATTCCCTATTTAGCCACTTTTAAGGTATATTTTCGCAACAAAACTACATCCAAATTAGTTCAGCGGATTAGCGGAGACCGAGTTGGATAGAATTAGCAATGCCACAGATAACATATTACAATAAGCAATGCGCAATTGAAACTGTTGGTTGGTGTAGCAAGTGTTAGAGGCCAACGTTAACCAGTGTTCCCAACTTAGGGGTACTTCTCCCCAATGTAGGAAGATATAAGTAGAGTCAGGTTTATTTACGGGAAAAATATGTAATAAGTACGGTATAAAATAAATCCATACAATTTTACTAATTTAGGTTGTTGGAAGAAAGATGGGAACAAATTTCATAAAAAAAATCGTTTCTTTCCCTTCCAAAAGCTATCTTGTTTACCTTTTAGGTTTTATTAGAATTCTAGTTGAACAAAGAGTTCCCGTAAGTAAATTAAACGGTTCACCTACTTATAAGGCCGGCCGGCAGTTGTAATGGTTAGCCTGCTTTAATTTTATTAGAAAAAAGATTTTTTATTTGTGGTAAGAAGTCGCGGCACGCGCGGGTCTCTAAAAATTGAGATGATAGTATGTAGTATAATAACTATAATAAGGTCAAAGAATTCCAAAATTTGATAATATTGTTAGTTAGTGAAGCTAGGTAATAGAAGCGTGTTCAAATATAATTTAACCTGTCGTTTTTTAATTAAATATTTTTTCTTAAATGTACCACGACAACATACGTTTAATTTTGTAAATTACAATAAAAAAAATGATAAGTAATTTTTTTAGAAAAGGTATTAAAACAGTCCTGATAAGTTAGCCTTCTAATTCTGAGAACAAGATCACTAAATTGATAGGTTTAGATAAAAACCTAGATTTCAAGATTGACATTTTCACTTAGGTTTTTCCAAAAATCTTTAATATAAACCCCTTAATATTTTAAATAATAAGTACATTTCTGAGTACTGTTCATAAAAAAGTCATTAAAAATTCGCTTACATGAAAAGAATAGCTATGGATAAGTCGATGCAGACAAAGTAGTAACTTCACTAAACAGCGGCGCGCGCTGGCACCGCTAAAGCGCTCAGTGTTCGGCGCGCGGCGCCCGGTAGCCGCCTCTTGAGCTTTCTTCATAAATCAAAAAGTTGTTTTTGTGCCTTATCGGCGGATAATCGGCGGCTGCTACCGACCTGCCACTACCTCTTCCCCCACCATCCATCCCTCAACCGCTATCGTCCGGACATTAACTTTTTGTCGAATTTTGATGGGAATTAAACTTAACGAACCGATAATCAATAGATCTTACCGCCTACCACTACTAACCAAATGCGATCCTTCTAAATGGAAGCTATTAAAGAATTTTAGGGTAATAGTTAACAAAAGATAGTGAATATAAAAGTAGTATTAGTCTGGAATGTATGATATCAATGTGACTGTTCTTTGTTTTTTTATGATTCAGGCGTAGGTTTATAAAAAAACCTCTATAATAAATTATTTTATAAAATTTCATTATTGCATACGCCACCGCGCCGTGGGCTCGTGAATAGTTTAATGATAAGTAGACATCTGCAAAAGTAGCGTAATAAACAAGAGACATTTCTCTACAGACGAACTTTACATAACATATAGATACAAAACAACTGAGTAGGTATGTAGAAGGCCGCGCGTGCGCATGTTTCTGTTTCAGAGCGTTCCTGACTTTTTATAGACATTTTAACCGCCTTAAAAAAAAGCAACATATTTTCAAGTCGATAGTATTTCTTATTTCTGTGTATGTTAAGCAGTATCTCCGCACATTACTTACAAATAATTATTGCTTGAGTATCATTAAATCAATGAAATTAGGAAAAATAAATACAATCCGAGAGTGGTAAAATAGCTAATTACAATTTCAAATGGATTTAGACAAATTGAAGGTCGTTAAAAAATCTGAACATCATACCAAAGTGTAATGTATGAATTATATGTACATGTAATACATTTATTACTTATATTATTACTAGCAACCCGCCCCGGCTTCGCACGGGTACAAATTATACACCAAAACCTTCCCCATGAATCACTCTGTCTATTAGTGAAAACCGCATGAAAATCCGTTCAATAGTTTTTCAGTTTATCGCGAACAGACAGACAGACGCGGCGGGGGACTTTGTTTTATAATATGTAATGATCATGATAAATAAACAAATGAAAAAGTTTAAATTACCTACTACTAATGCTATGCAAAAGCTAATGTAATTCATCAGTCTAATACTAATATTATAAAGCTGAAGAGTTTGTTTTTGTTTGGTTGAACGTGCTATTCTCAGGAACTACTGGTTCGAATTTAAAAAAATATTTTAGTGTTGGAGGCTAATTAAAGCTATAGGCCAGGCTATATAACATCACGCTACGACCAATAGGTGCGGAGCAGTGACCATAAACGCAGGTGAAACAATATTTTCATATTTATTAGAATTTATGAAACAATGCAGTCGATTCACTGTTTTCAAACTATCGCCGTTAGCGTGGAACCAAATGTAAGCATTATCAGCAAAATATAATAATACCTGTTAATTGAATTTTTTTTTATCTTTATCTCTTAAAAAGACAACTCCCGTATTAGGAATTACTCCTGTGTCGCGGGGGACTTTACAAACATACAAACAACGGACACAAAGAACACCCAGATTCAGGTGGGAATCGAAGCCACGACCTATAAGCATAGCGGTCAGGGTCACTAACCACTAGCAGGTCAGTCAAACGGTCCTACTTACGTATATCGAAATCGTTTTTACACACTTTTGTCGGAAATAAGCATCGCATTTCAACATGTCTGTATTGTTGTCATAGCTATAATGACTCATTAATAATTACGTAAATGTTGAAGTGCACCATTATGCATGCAGAGATAATTCGGTTGAACGTCAAGTGATGAGTGTGGTGTATGCGCATAGGCGGCGGTGCGACGGCGACCGTCGGCACATTCGTGTCAGCACATCTACTTCGCCTAATTGCACCCCCGCAGCGTGATGGATGGTCCGCGTCGAGCCGGTCGCCGCCCTCGCCCCTCCGCGCCCCTACTCGCAACACACCCCACGGACACAAGGGTTGTTCCCAGAAATTCCATTATCATCCAACTCGCCTTATAGGTCGCTTCGTTTAACATTGACAGTGCACCGCTGACTGTAAAAATCGACTCATTGTGTTCAACTCGCAAGCTCAAATTCCCCAATTTCGTGGGCCAAAATACTTAGAAACTCTAAACCTGTATAGACTTTGGTAGTAAGAGCCATAAAAAGTCAAACAGTTATTTTATTTAGCCCTTTTTTATTCCATTTTTAGGGTTCCGTTTCTCAAAAGGAAAAAATAAACCCTTATAGGATCACTTTGTTGACCGTCTGTCGGTCTGTCTGTCAAGACCCTTTTTCTCAAGAACCCGTGGTCACATCAAATTGAAATTAATACCAAATACTTATGTCTGCGGTCCCTTGAAGCTATAAAAAAATCAAGCTTCTAAGTTAACGCAATCAAAAGATACGGCCATTAAGCTTTAGATTTCAACAAAATTTAATATTTCGCAGGTACGAATAAATCAAAACCTATAGGGTGCTTCAAAATGAAATAGAATCATGAAATTTGGTAAGACCACAAGTAAGGAACAAAACCCGAAAGTCGTTAATTTGTTGTTATATCACTTGAAAAAAAAATGTTTTGTGATTACAAACTTATATTTTGCGGTTGGCAGTTGATTTTGTCGTACATGGATGTATGGGAGAGTATTTTTAGAACCGCAAAGTTAAGTTTGTCTTTAGGAAAAGACTCAAAAATCGTCGATCGTCGTTGATTCCCGAGATGGACGTAGTATTTAAATACAAGTTTATTTACTTACGGAACCCCCGGTAAGCGAGTCAGACTCGCACTATTCCGTTTTTCTTACATCTAGTAACAATTATGTTACACGCAAGTCATTATGAGATATCATTTAACATACACATGAAAGTACATAGAGTACACACACATTTAGTATGTAACAAACACCTCATGTGTTCTTCAATATTTAGGCCTTTTTACTAAGAATAAGAAACTTAGGAAGCAAGTCTGTAAGTACCTATGGTGGAGCGTCAAACTAGTTTTTTTTATTTTCAGTATTCAATAGTTTTAGATTGCTGCATTGCGTTATAACTTATAAATTACATGAAAAGAAAATTAATAACTACTAACTTATATGAAAAAGGTAATTTTATGACAAAAAATAATTCAAACTTGGAAAAAATATGACGTTAAAGTGAATAAAATGAACAAACATCTATAAATTTTAGTTCTATCTTCATATTTGACTGTGATTTATAGGATAAAGTTAATTTTCAGTGAGTTTATAAGGATTCTATCGTCATAATGTGACGCGAAATATGTACTGTCCCTTTTTAGCATCGCAGAATTAATAAATCAGTGCTTTAAACAACAACCGATATATTGAAGCATATTATTTTTGTTCAAAAAGAGAAAAAATAAAAGGTAAGCAGCCTTCTATCCCTAAGGCATGGTAATGTTGTCCTAAGACATTTGATGCAGAAACAATTGATTTTACAGAAGTGTGAACTACGGCTTCAGATGCAACGCGTGAAAAACTTTGGGCAGACCACTGCAATTATTTATTTTTTAACTACTTCAGCATTTATTTACTATATTAGAGAGATCCTTAACTTTATTCCGGGCCCATAGCAGGCCAGGCCCACTCCCCTCAGTAGGTATTAAGCTATAGGTAACTAGCAGCGCCGACGAGTCGTGTGAAATTCAGTGGGCTGCCACACGCCGGCCAGGTAGTACGTTACTTCGATACTCACTCAGGCGCTACGTCGCGTCGCCGTCGCGTCGCTTCGTCCGTTCGTCGCTTACGAATTACGTTTCCCGTATTTACGTAATTAGATTATATTATTAATTATAATCAGTATAGTTAGATACTTACAAGTTACTGGTACTATTATGTATTCTGTGCCCATAGGAAAATTGTTGAAAAAAAGCACTGAAGTCCATGTCACTGACTTGTGACTTTTGCGTTCCTGTCAAACATGACTGTTGCACTGAAGTAAACTAAAATAGTACTGACTGAAAGAACCTAACCAAACCCCCCAAGATAAATAATTGAACTCACCGCATATATTTCAATTTTAAAAGCTTATTCTCCTGTGAATGAAAGGTTTGGTATATAAAGAAAGAGAGTTAATTTAGAAAACGCCCAATACCGTTTTGACGTTACAAAGATTATACTATTGATTCAGTTATGAAAACAAATATTCTTTTTACACATCTTGAAAACCTAATATTTGCAATACTATACGATAACTGGCCATAAAGGAATTTAGATGAAGGTGAATAATTTCTTTAAGAAAAAATCCAAAACCTGGGCTAATACTACTACTACTGTTCCTAAGTTAAATTTTGAGGACAATGAGTTGAGAGGCCAAAGTTACGTTTTTTCCAATGCTAAACCACAAACTCTCATATAGATAGGATAGAGCTAGAGATAGAGCACGGGTATACGGAAGCAGTAGGGCGATGTGTAAAGATGGTCAGTGAACCATCTTTTGCAATGGCTGGTAAAAGCCAAGATGGATTTATTCGTTTTAAAGTTTGATCGCGCGTAATTGTGGTATATTTTGTAAGGAAAATAAATTAAAATTTCAAATTCAAAAATAAACAGTTTACAGAATTTCTTAAGAATTTGCCATATGTGTTTAAAATTTGAAGCGTGTATGTACTAGAAACGGTTGATAATCGGTGAATGAGTATGTCAGTGACAAAACTAAGGAACTTTGATATGCAATACTTCTTAAACTACATGTTCAAGTTGTATGTAATTTCGGAATATATCTAGTTATATTATTCCCTCTTGGTCACTGAAAATTCAGGCTTCTAGCTTTATCCACAACTAAGTTACAGGGCGGTCGAAAATATCCTGAAGGGCTTCGAAGAAAAGATGGGCTGCATTTATTTGGTTTTTTTCCTCAACTTGCCAGGGGCATTGCCGTCCCCGCAAATATAGCCGGTCGCAATGCTACACTGACTGCAACACGACTGGACGGCGGATTTGATATTCTGAATTCATTAAAAACGGTCGAAATCCCCTTAATTGACACAGGCCCAAAGAATGACATGGAACATCGATTCGGAGACCGTTCATCCAATATGTAAAGAAACGAATGACCTTATTCTCCTAATTTTGTCACGAACATTGATTTGACTTTGAAACTTGAAACACGCGACTCTCCCCTTAGCGTCGCCATGTCGGTAGAATATTCGATCGGACTGTTAGAAGTAAAATAGCATTTATAATAATATCTTATTTTAAACTCAGCAGATACCGCGAACTGCTACAATCTCTTTGAATTAAACACCAAAACTGAATTTGCCATAGCCACAGCTTGTTACGTACATACACTTAATTAAAAAATCTTCTAAACGATACAAAAGTGTTAATAAAATTTTATGGTATATTTTATACGTGTACTAAATTATTCCAGATTCCCATATTTGATGAGACATCCGACCCCTAATCGCTATTTTAATGTTTTCGGTTTTATGTTCTTCATAGAAATAACAAAAGGCACCATAGAATACCATGATTTATAAACGTCATAAAGAATTGTTCTTTGATAGGGAGGTAATACTTACCTTAAAATATCAAAACAGTATATGGGCACAGTATATGTATATACAGTATTGTGACTCGGCCCTTTCCTTGAAACAATTACCTAAAGCCGGACGGTACGTAGACACGCGATCTCTGGGTGCGTTTTTGAAGAATTGAAGCAACCAAAAACAGCACAATATAGTCTATAATTTCTATTTACCATATTAAGTGCTAAGTATTTGTATTTATTTTAATGAAATACGTGTCGCCGCCACATCAAAAACTCTTATTTATTTTATTAAAATTAGGGACAAACTAAAATAGATGATAACACAGTTCACTATTTAATAAGAATAAGTTAATAGACATTATTTTGACTGGTTATACCGGTAACGCAATGGTATTGGTCGATTGATAAATATTAATGAATAGTGGGTTTATAAAAAGGGTAGTAATAAGTTCACAAGATGGTCTTGAGTGCAAAGAGTGGTACGAACAACTTAGCAGTTACTGTAGTTAGTGATTTTCATATTTTATATCAGTGGTTGTGAGAATGTTTCTAACATACACAAATCGCACGCTTACTGCTTAAAAAGCGATCACTACGTTCGTTCGTCACTGCGGAGCAGTCGCGACTGTTTGTGTACCGAGAGTCAGTGTTGCCAACTCCAAAAACTATTTATCCCTAAACTAAAGTCAGAAAACCCTAAAAATGCCACAATTACTAGAAAACTCCATAAAAAAAATGTAACTCAGGAAAACTATGAAAAAACTTAAATGACATATGTATTTCTTTTTTCAGTACCGAATTTACAAGTAACTTGCATTCGAAATGATCTAGCTAAATAAAATTGAAGAAGGTTTTGTTCGTAATTCAATGGCGCTGGTGATTCTATGTTGAAGGATTTTAAATTTTGGATTTAACGTTGTCCATCTTGATCATTTATAAACTACAATGGAACATTACTTCTGGACCTGTTGAATTTTAGTAAAAAGCTTTGGAATATAATTAGGCATAATTAACTCATTGCTTTTCGACACAGCAACACAAAAAGAAGGAAAATTAAAATAAATAACTTTCGTGAAGTAAATAACAATCAAATATTTGGAAACTATATTCACCACAGACTTGTTTTAAAACTTTATGGTTACACAAAGACAATCACCACATACATATTATAAAACAAAGTCCCCCACCCACTTGAATACAAGTATGGAGTATGGAGAGTAGTGCAATAAAAAAAAACCACAATTAAAATTTTATCCCTAAAAATACCCCCAAAAAGTTTTTGTCCCTAAAAAACCCCCTGTATTTATATATTTTTTCGCCCTAAATTTAGGGAGAAAATCCCCAAGTTGGCATCACTGCCGAGAGTATACCGAACGCAAGGCTTGTAGGTATGTCTCTTGATCCGACCGTTTGTATGAAGATACCATACTGTGTATACATTTTACTGTGACGTGGGTCTCACTTAGAAAGGTCAAACTAATACAAACGAATAGGACATTATTATTCACATTATTTAGGGACAGAGCTTTTTTTTTGAGAAGTAATTGCTTTATACACTTACTTTTTCTGTTCGGAATTCGGTTAAACAGAGACAGTTTTTTTTTGGTAAGATAATACTCAAATTTAAATTAAATTTAGGCTATGTTCAGATGCCCGGCGTTCAACGCGCGTTGACATTGTTGCATGTCAACAAGAACACGAATTTTGTTCAAGTCGTTCACATGCTAACGCGCGTTTTGATCCGATCGCGACGCTCGCCCGACGCCGCACCAACGCCTACGACGTTGACGTGTGCTTTGACATCATTAGTTTGCCGCGCATTCATTCACATGAGAGCCAGACAAACGCTCGAGCGCTCGCCATGTGAAAACTATACAAAAAACCAACGCGCGTTTGACGCACGGCCAACGCCCGTCATCTGAACATAGTCTTATTGTGACCACCTTGTAATAATTGCCTTGGGTTGTCCTAGGAAAATATTTATATTGCAATATCTACCCGCTTACATATTCTATAATGTAGCCATGTATTACACTTATCCTTACAATGAAATCCAATACCTACCTACCCACCACACTTCGAGATCAATTTACGGATCGGAAATGAGTTGTGGCTTGCGTTGCATTGCGTGTTGTTTGGCCTTTGTTCGGCAGTTACTCAGATAGGTATATCACGTACTATTATAAAAGGGGTGTTGAGAGAGTATTGATCACGACCCTCTGAACAAAAATCCACCCTTTTCCGTTCGATCGAATAGAACGGAAGCGAAAAAAAATCAATATTTGGACAGAAATGATTATAACGACCGGACGCGAATGCGCTCACCGGCGCTAATAAAACCTAAAGAACAGGATGCGATTTTCGACGGAATCATGTTAACTCGCCTGTTCTCAGCGTTCTCTTGTCACAACAAAGTTGAGTTTTTTAATTTAGCTGAATGCGATTCAATTGAATTGGAAATCGAGCCCCGCGCCTTACAATCCAAATGTATGCCGCGAGCACGGTGAGCCCCCGAGCGCATTCTTATTGAAACGGCACCGCTCACTTCCGCAAACACAATCCGATCCTGCAGCTATTGAACACGATTTTGTGTTTATTTTAACGTTAGCATTTGTCTTCTCTAAAGCACCGAATTAGTATAAAAGTACCTACTAAATACCTTGCTAGACGTCTGTCGATAGCAACTACAAGAACTTCATCAAGGTTTTTTAAACTGATTAAGATAAACAGAGGATCGATATGAATAATATATAAATAGATTTCCTTCCTTCAGTGATTATGATAATAAGTACGCACGGATAAAGGTAGGTCTACAGATTTGAAACAAGAATTTCCTGTATACTTACATTAATTTTACTTACCTTAGTAGAAGAGTATCAAAAGAAAATATCTGAATAAACTATAAATCTTACCGGCTTAAGATTATTATACCTTAGAAAGTCTCTTGGTTGCGGTAAAAAAATATTTTTAGGCTACTATAAAGCCGAAACATAGGAAAGTATAACAAAGGTATTTTTGGGACCTCAGGTTGTAGAGTCGCGCTAACGAGGGTCTTATACCGACCTAAAAGTTGCCGAAGGTGGGTGAGACTATGAGACTGTTTTATGGTCTTCCACCCACAGTAGAGCCTCCTGCGAAGACGTGATGTCCGTGTCTGTCTGGATGTCGCCCAGTTTAGGAGACGGACTAGAGACTGTGTATCGTCGCAGCACTCGCGATCCATTAATGGCAAACAGCACACCGTATTTTTAGTCGGTTCGATTCCGATAATGTCCTTATTTATAGCCATTAAGGTATTACCATAGTACCACGTACTCGTTACTTATAGCAAAAGCCGTATACTATCCAAGAATAGTTGATTTTACCAGACGGTGAAGAAGTTTTAAAAACTGATTTACACAAACCTCCATTTCATATTATTAAGAGAGCTGGAGCTGGAGTAAATCCGGTTGGAGGCTTGGACTTCTGGATAACAGTTACTTCGGGTTACTGGTATGGGACCCTGACCTGCTAGAGCTATAATGCTTGCACTCAGCAATCCATCCGTATACGCAACGTCCCTTTTTCTTCACAGCCTTCTCACCTACCTTTACTTTTCAATATATTCCCAACTAGTTGACCCGCGCAACTTCCGTTTGCGTTTGTAAATTTTTTTTGCAACATTTTTATTAATGCTCCGCTCCTATTGGTCGCCTTTTCTAGTAGTGTTTTCATAAAACTTAACGTGCGTTATTTTATCGCTCTACAACTCACTACAGTTAGAAATCAAAGAAGCCAAAAAGCCATTTTAAATTTATGAATTTGTAAAAATGCAGTATTAGCTAATCAGGGGAGTAGACCTCCTAATTAGCTAATATTGCATTTAACACACAACACCAAAAAATATGGCAAGTGGATAACTAGACAAAAAACTTTGGTGACCTCTGATGTAAGTTGGCATTTATACATATATGCGTGCAACGAACAATTTTACATTCCATTCCGTTCAAATTGTTATTTGAATGATTACCATAGTCGTTGCAAAAAAATCTTTATTCTTCCTCTGCAAGAGCGACGCAAAATAGCGGATTTGACATTTCTGTTGAAAATTTTCAACGGATTAGCAGATGTACCGGAGCTGGTAAACAAAATGAGCCTGTGCGTACCAACAGTAGGTATTTCTGAGTAAGCCAAATTTACTGCCCATTCCTATAGTAAGTACTACGTATAGGCAAAATGCCTACGTGCTAGCCGTACATACAATGTAACAAGCCGGGAAGTTGATATAGATCTCTTCTTCACAAGTGTTCTCAAACTAAAGAAATTCTTTACTTCCTTCCGGCAATAACTAAATGCTCATATCAAGTTCACGCTAAAAATTTTCGATATAGGTATCTCTTTTTTTAAATGTTACGAAAGTCGTAGATAATGTTATCCATGAAAACTTTAAATTGGCCTTCACCTTGGTATTAATTTATTATTTATTGTGTGAATTTTAGTTGTAAGTTGTAGAAATAATGTAAAATAATATAAAGTAAATAAAATTTTGATTGGATCGTAATCGCGTTAATTCCCGTACATATACATATATGTACGGGAATTAACGCAATCACGTATTACATACACGAGTATCAATTCAAAGGTACGAACCTTTGAATTGCCTGACGTTATTGCGGTAATTCCCATACATATACATAATTATAATATCATGGAACGCGAAAATTTTAATGTTAAATTTGATTTAAAGAATAAGTATTTAAATATAAAAGAACTTTTAATTAGACTGTGGGATTTCGCATCACGCATTATATTAAACGTTACAGTAATAATTTACGTTTTCAGGTAAACTTTCGGTAAACTTGCTTTGTGATCTTTAAACTAGAGCATGATTAGATCAGAAAGATAAAAAAAATACGAGACCTACCCCACAAAAATAGAGAGATTTACAAATATAAAAATGTATTTGTATAATCTCATCTATCTCGCATTAGTACGAATGAACATTATCAGCTTATAAAAATAAATAGGTAACTAGCATTGGATAATGCATTACTCACTTACGTTACCGAACCGTGTTACAGGCCTCATGTGTCTATAAAAAATAAATAGATTCTATTTAACCGTGATTATTTTTGTATTTACACTGCCGATAATAATTTCTTTAATGTTTACACATGCTTGATAATAGTTCTTTCTTTATTTACGCTAAAGCAATGATTCCGGGTTATTTACACAAGTTGATAGATAAAGAGCGATAGGAAAGCGGTGTTCTTGTCATGAGAATGAAAACTAAACAAATAAAGAGATCCTGCTCTCGAGTTGACTGTGTAACACCAGGGATAGCTCTGATAACGCAAACAACGAGATACTAAAATTAGATACTTTGTACGTTGAAAACTTTATTGAAATACCGCTTTGTTTGTCTGGCTCGACTGCGCTTCAGACGAACACAGTTTACTCTGTTATATGAAAACATATCAAAGTTATAATAATATTAGTTATCTGATTAGATTACATTATTTCCTTTTATGGAGGTTCAACATTTTTCGAAATGTTACGTATAACAGGGCTCTCTTGTTTTTTAAAACTTAAAATAAATCAAACATAAAATAATGCTTTTTAAATAGGTATGTTTGAAGAGTTAAGTATATTAATGAGTAATTACTATGAATATAAATTCCATTGCATTTAAAATAGGTATAGATACATGCTTACTACGTAAGTACTACTCTGTCAAGAAAGTACCTACCGGGTAAAGGTCAATAAAACACAAAATGTTAAATTTATTGTATCGCCTTCAAAGTAGGCCCCTTCAGAAATAATACACTTACGCCAACGAATAATCCATTTATCAAAACATTTTTTAAATGCATTTTCCGGAATCGACTTCAGTTCTCGCGGCGAATTTTCTTTGATATCTTCTATAGCCTGAAATGGGTACCTCGAAGTGGTAATTTGAGTTTTGGAAAGAGAAAAAAGACGGCGATAGTATTTGTTGAGTTTTTGGTAAAAAAATTCGTTTACAATGATGGCCTTGTGAGATGGCGCGTTGTCATGGTGTAATATCCAAGAATTTTCTTTGCATTGCAAAAATTTGCAATGCAAAATTTGAGACAAACTCTTTGTTCGATGTTTTTATACATTATAAAAATGTAAAGCACGCTTGAAATGAGCTTACAAAATCGAGTGCTGAAAACAAACTAAATGAAAGATATTGCTCAAACTTCGCGCCAATATAGAAAACATGTGTGCCAACTTAATCACAAGAAAGAGTTATTTGAATTGAATTTGGAATGAGAATTAAATTATCAATTCCCGATACTTTTCTCACAAAATGTATTTATATGTGATTGTGTGGCAAATTATACTAAGCTTTCGTAAATTTGAAACGATCGTTGTTATAGGACTAGGACACCTAAACAATGTAGTACCTATGTATTTTAGTATTCTGATTGACACTAGAAACATTCCACCATAGTTACCCGTATTAAAACATCAAACAATTGACGTTGTTTGATCAATTGTCAGTTCCGAGTACATTAACGGAATAGTTGTTATTAAAGACGACACTTTCGTAGAATGTCGGAAATAGCGCTTCCGAGTAACTCTTGAATCGGATCTCTTGTCGCTCGTCCTATGTTTATTTATACAACTTCTTCTGTAATCTGATGGCGGCCGCCGGCAGCGATCGTATCGTTTCACGACTAGAATAACTGTCTTAACATCAAAGAAGGTCAATCTGTTTTGTTATGTTAAGACAAAGATTTAAAAGTGTCATTCATCTATCTACAGGCTCACCAAATTTGGTATGCCTACCTATACCTCTGTATTTATTTACCTATATCTTTGGGATAAACGTTCTAAGCTTCAATGACTATGATATGAGTCTCGAAAACCCCTTTAACGATTAGAAAAGAGCTGATGATCTTCGAACGTCTGAACAGATTTTAGAACACTTGACACTGAACACTGACTTGACGTTTTAAATAAATAAAAAAACGCACTTAAATCGGTCCATGCGTTTGTGAGTTATGATGCCACAGACATATACACAGACACACAGGCACGTCAAACTTATAACACCCCTCTTTTTGCGTCGGGGGTTAATAACGTAAGTACAGTTAAAAGAAGAAAGTCAACCAATTAAGACGGAGACACGTTGTCACACCCTGGTCCCTCCTATATTGATGCTTCCTATATTAACGTGATATACCTATCCAATCATGTATTTAGAACAAATGAATTTATAAATTAGGAAAGAACAGTGAAGAATCAACCTTTTGTTGTCTGTCAACCGCCTACACAACCATATTAATTACTATGATACCAACAACGTATAAAATCAGTGTGGGCGAAGCTAAAAGGCAGACTAGAGTGAGATACCTACATGCATGTGGTAGGTAAATGGATACAGATCGGGATGGTCGAAAAGGTTTGCGGCATCGTCGGCGGCACAGTGGTCGGACGGCTTGGCCCGATCGCGCGGCATGATCAAAGCTCGGCGCGGGTCGACGCACGCGGCTCTCGATCGCCCCGCGTCACGTCCCGCGCGCGCCTTGCATCGCTCGCCTCCCGGACTCGCCCGCCTGCGCCTGCCTGCCTTCGTCTGTAACTCAACAACGAACGACCTCAGCTCAATTCGTTTGGCCGACTCCGAGATGCCGCCCTATCGGCACTCAGCGCTCGCAAAATAACACTCAAAGAAAACTACCTACCATCTTAGAACCGGTTATTGTTTACAAACGACCAGTGCTTAAGGCCAATAAATTGCTTGAACGAAATATAGCGGCCTTGGTATTCTGAGACAATGTTCCTTCCGTGTTTCAAAGCCTCAAAGCCGCTGCGAAGAGTTCAACAACACAGTAATTTTACTACTTATCTAAAGATGTGTCTTAAATTAATGTATATGGTTCTATCTTATTTATATATAGGTATACCAACTTACGACTACAAAGTAGACAGGTACTCGTAGGTACTTGAATCACATGTCACTAGAATTTAGAACATCTGTATCAAAGTTTTATCACAGATTATAAGGATTTAACTAAAACAATCTTGGATTAAACGGAATCAATCATGGATTAAACTGAATCAATCATTTAAACTTATTATCTGTTTTGGATTAAATAAATGTGATAATGATTAAGCTTATTGTATTATCTATTTTGGATTAAATAAAATGTGATAATGATATCTGATACCTACAACCCAGATTGTTGTGCTTCCTGTAACTGAACCCCAATACATAACAGTCATGTGACTTTTTTGTGTGAGTGTGAGGGCTAATGCACTAACATTATATGTTATTACTATCTAGGCAGAAAAGAAACATTACATTCTACAATGTGTTCTAGCACGCCATGACAAAACACTGATTAGATTTTTTGTCTCCTTCTATCACACCTAGGTTTATTACCTTACAACTATCCCTGTTTTTATCTCTACATTTCACTAGACGAAACAGTGAAAGTACTAAAAAATGTCGAAAGGTATCCATATAGACAGATATTTGGACTTTGTATACATACATATTTATATGTATGTAGATACAAACGAAACGAAGAACTTCCCTAGGAAAATACGCATATTCGCCAATAGCTTCAAAAAACATAAAATGAAAATGTATTATGTACATATCAAACACTACACTATAACTTTGTATGCATAAATATTACGTAGATACAAACGAAACGAAGAACTTCCCTAGGAAAATACCCATATACGCCAATGGCTTCAAAAAGCATAAAATGAAAATGTATTAGGTACTTATCAAACATCACTGAGTAAGTAGCAACCTACTCAGTGATATTTGATACCTATTTAATATTACTAGAGAGTCTGGTGTTTGAATTTCGACATATTTCATAATTCAATATATTATTTAACTATTCGTTTCCAGTATACGTGGAATTGCCATTGTTAGACTTTGCGTTTCATGACATTTATGACAGGTCAACATAATTATACACTGGACGCGTGTAGCCTGATGACCCTAATGTCGCCGTTTTTATGTAATTTTTAAATTTGTAACACATATTGTTTAAAATTTTAGCTTTCTGCACTTCTTCTATACATAAACTTTAAATATTCCAAATTTTACTTTACTCCTTTCGATTTTTTTTAAATGGTTAAGTAGGCAAAGAATTCTCTTACGGATTAATATACATATAGATTCACTAAATAAAAATAATACTTTTGTAGATTGTATAGGGTTTTGATTACTAGTCTGTGATTTTTTATATCAATAATAAAAGTTACTCGTATCTTTCTTTATCAAATAAATCAAACTGTCGGTATTAAGTTCTTTACAGTATCCATTTAATATTAAGTTGCTATTCAAAATGCGATCAAAGAACGATACTAAACTGAATAATGAATATCCCTGTAAGTCTTTTAAGGAATAAATTATTGTTACAAATTTATATAATATTGGTATAAATGAACAATTATTTTAGTACCACAGTAGTTATACAAGTAAAGCTTAACGTGCACGGTGCGTTTCCAGTGCCACGGTGTGATGCGTTCGATGGCGCATGGCGGAGTGCTGGTGTAGTGGTGTGTCGGCACTGGCAGCCCGCAGAGTGGTGTGTTAGACCTGACGGGCATCGTAACGCAACGGGTTGAATTAATTAGTACTGCACCGCTCGGCGGCCGCGCCACTCACTGTCTTTATAACATAATTTGCACTTCATGCGGCGAGATCAAAGCCGAGGCCGTTCGATGGCGGCGCCTTTGATCACGGCGAGCCTTTGACTGCCGCCGCCTCCACCGGCCACGCCTCGAAATAGTCAATTTGTCGTTGGTTTTTTTCATGGGACGAAACGTGGTCCTTTTATATGAAGGTAAAAATAAAGTTTAAAATTGTATTATTTTCCAAATTTATTGTTATCTCTCAGTATGAGACAATGTCATGAGAGAGGATACGGTTTCATATGGTGCTGTATTTTGCAAAACGGATTTTGTACTACCTATGTTATTTAATTTTATAGAGGTGTTTAATGTGATATCGGACCCTATAATAATAATAACACACACTTGACACATCTCACACACGGCCGTCTGATCCCAAACTAGGCAGAGCCTGTACTATGGTAACCAGACTGCTGATAAACATACTTAAACATAATTACTGCACCCTGCACCGATAGCGCAGTAGTTAAATAGGTACGTCACGAACTAAAGTATAGTTTTAATGTTGTTGGTTTCAAACCCACGTATACATGTATACTATTGTACTATATTCGTACTGTATGCTATATGTACTTGTACACTGTTAAAGAAATAGTAAGGTACACAAAAATCCTATATTGTCGATGAATCATTGTTTTTTTCTATTTTATTTTTTCTAAAACAGTTTTTATAAAAATAAATAGTGCCTAAAACACTCGCGTGTAAAGTAGTTTTCTTCAAGCTTACTTCAATATTTGTTAAACATTTTATTTGTTGCAACTTTGTACACACATTTTTCTACTTCCTGCTTTTTCATCCAGCAATCCTTACCTACCTACGCGCAGACTGAACACAGTTTTTATTCTCATATGTGGATCGAACAACGAACCCACAGCTCTCAACTCAAGAGCAGTTAGAGCAGTTGCCAAGTTTTTTTTCTCAAGTAGGTGTTTCTTCAGTAAGATTCAGTTCAGGCAAAGTCAGACAAGTAACATGTGGTAAATTTGTGTAAAGTAAATTGTGGTAATTGAGAATTTCAGGATACCTTGTACTTACTAAATACTAATCTAAACTAATATTATGAATTCGAAAGTAATTAGTCTTCACGCCTAAACCGATGAACCAATTTTGATGAATTTTGGTATAGAGATAAACGGGACCTTGGAGAAGATAAAAAAAAAAAAAAATCTTGAAGGGAATGAAAGTTTGTATGGAAGACCAATCCTTTGTCAAGTTTAGGCATATAAACATTCGTTATATCTATACTTTTAGTAAATAATAAAGAATGTTTTGCGTTCTCGATCAATCAAGGTAAAATAAGGGATGATTTCAATTTGTTTTAAAGGACTGACTTAAGGTACCTACTAATTCTGCGCAGACGATGTCGTGGTCACGTGGTCATCTTTGGCTAGGCGGATCGATTTGCCATTATTAGATTTTCAGGCTTGGCATCCTAGAGTTGTAATGAACCACAATTTTAATGGATAGACTAGTTGAGAAAACATTGATCTCACGATGTTGCACTCATAACATCGATATATTGATGTTTTAGAATACTCAACATCAAAGTTTTGCAGTTAAACGTTGATGAATATCGATTATCCCTACCTTCTGTCTGTACTACTGTACCGTAAAGCCAGGCCATACTATAATGCAAATAAACATTCATTCATTCCTTCACTCGGATCAGCCAGCCTCCCTCCTTCCCTTCATCCCTTGAAGAAATTTTACGTTATGAATACTTAATACCTTTGACGTACTTTGTATGTACAAATACTTACTATATTTATTCTGTCACCTGTGGTAACCCTGTTACCAGTGTTATTAGAATCGATATTAAATTGTACGAAATAATTACAAGTAGGTAATTTGAGAATTCGTGTATATGAAAAAAAGATAATTTTGTGAAGTAAACGTAATTTGTTTCCTCTACAATTCTGCATGGAACGTTTCTACGTCACTGGCGGCATCCCTTTGATATAATCGGCGGCACGCGACGCGGCTGGCGGTGTTTTTCAAAAGACTCATCGCCACAATAACATTAAGTGCCGGAGACTTGTCACGTGTCACTCAAATGTTGGTTGTGCACCTTATGGAAAGATAGTTGGTATGTAACTTTAGAAATATCAGTTCTACTACTTGCTGGTTACAGAGATGTTGTTCAATGTACCCGCCTTCCACTAGCACTTCTTTAAGCAGTTTTTACATTGCCTGATATTATTTTGACGTACCCGTCTTAACACCGATATATCGGACTTCATTTGGTGAAATACCGCGAATATGGTAAACGTTTTTTGGCCTCGGCATCACAGGTGAACAGCTTAACTTTCCCAGAGAAAAAAGTCCAGAGTAAAAACATGTTCCCTTCCTGTTCATGACGTGCCTTCTCCATTCACCTTTGTTCGTGTTCCTATTTTAAATGATATTTGACATCGTAATTTTCATCTCTCATCGTCTTGTTACCATTATCATAGTTTCCAATATTAATAATTTCCGCCCAAATCATTATTATGGTGAACGGGGTCTCAAAGCATTGTATCGATCGAGGCGCTTGCATATTCTACTGACACTTTAGGATGAGTCCTCAACCTATAGTCGAGCTTACAGTGTTTGACTGACGTTCACCACCGCCACGTGGCATCTGGTCATTAGGTAAATCCCGTAGACAATATGTTTGTAGCATTTCGACTACAGTTCATTCAAAGAAAAGTTGTTTCGTCAGTGATTATAGTGATTACCAACTCACTTTACGTAGAAATGCAAAAGATAAAATGTCTTTTATGTTACCAAAAGTCTTTAAAATGTCTATGATTTTATGACCATAGTTGCGTACCTACCTATCTTTTCATACTTAAGTTTCATGTAAGTAATAATTTATAATTTTTCAAGGTATGTCAGCATTACCATAGATAATTTCATAGGCTCGTATAATTACTACGAAATGTTACGCAGTCGATCTCAAATGTACGGCGTTGTAAATGGCAGCAGCGGAAAGATCAAAGACACAAAGATGAGTATCGTATCACTGGCCGGCGGCGAGGGCTCTGCGCCCTTTATTTTTTGTGTATTTTTTAACAGCTTCACACACAGTTCTCCATTTACAAATATCTGCATTTAAAAAGCCTCGCGGCAAAGTTCTTTAGGTAGGTAGATAGATACGTTTACTACCAAAACTTATGTTTTTGGATCTTCCATGTTTTTAATTGATTAAATATTGTTAATAATTGATATGAAATGTTACGTCCGATCAAATAAAGCAGTATTTGATCGAATGTGAGTTGCCAAAACTCGGTTTTAGTTGTCTTGTTTGTTTATAATCCCTTCCAAACCTTCCCCCTTATAAATGCGACCCGTATTCGTATTCTGGGAGAAAACCTCTCCTCGGCCCAATATACGGTTCATACTGTCGTCGCCACATCAAAAACTCTTATTTATTTTATTAAAATTAGGGACAAACTATAATAGACGATAAGTACGATAACACAGTTCACTATTTAATAAGAATAAGTTAATAGACATTATTTTGACTGGTTATACCGGTAACGCAATGGTATTGGTCGATTGATAAATATTAATGAATAGTGGGGTTATAAAAAGGGTAGGAATAAGACGAGAACTATTGACTTAGGTGCGAACAGTGGTACGAACAACTTGGCAGTTACTGTTAGTTAGTGATTTTGATATTTTATATCAGTGGTTGTGAGACTATTTCTAACAATACCATAGCACGTTCTTGATATTTGACTTTCTCTACAAGGGTATCGGGGGGAACTGGTGTCCAGAACGTCCCTCGTCAAACGATTGAAGTATTAAACTTTTATTAAGTAAAATTTGAACAATCTGACGGTACTTGTCAAATAATCTAAAGAAACACACAAAAAAGTTCAGCTTTATAAGTGTAGTCTAATCGCTTTTAATCCGCAACATCCATAATTCGGTATTAGCTATTCCACATTCGTTCAGACCTCGTAGTTGGGTCAATTCGTAATTGACTAGCGAGCTTTCGATTTCTCTTATTTCACAGTGGAAAATAATGAATAAGTGAATAATGCTAATAAACCTGAGGAATGAAACACGCGTTAATTTAAAACCTTTTCTGTTTTACTAAGTAGATTAAAAATTAAAAACTTGCACTTCGGGCACAGAATACAAAATGGATCCGGGGTAGAAAGTAGGTAACTAACCAACTACTTAGTAAGTTCTTCGTCTGAGCAGTGCTACATCACTCGTTCGAGGTCGCGTTTTATATACCTACCAATTTGGCATCCGTGGCCGGAATAAGTGTCAGTAGGGGCGACAACGCGTTGCTGAGAGCACGCACGCACTGAACGTCGTAAATAAAAACAAAATGCCAAATCGAACTTATTGTACAATGGACGTGTTTTGATATTGATAAATATAATAATATTTAATAATAATAATAACTCCACACAGCTTACACACTTATTTAATATGTTAAATTGCATTATTGATAGATGTTAGTGATCTGTTAAATGCTTTAAAAATAAGTCGCAATAATTATTTTAGTTATAACTTATTTTGTCAATATAATTTAAAAATACTTTAGGTGTTTATTCTTTACTCGCCGCGTGGCTGTGCTAATAATAATTATCTTAAAACACGAAATTAAATTAGGACCATCTATAATAAATAAGGCCAGAAAATAATATAGTAAGAGCGACTGAAATGTAAAACATATTGAGAGCGGCACGGCATATTACTAGGTAGTTATTTGTTATTTAATACTTTTGGATAACATAATATGTTATACAAAAGTATAACAACTGCTGATAAACATACTTATTTATTTCTAAATACCTACATATTATAGATAAATTAAACCCAGACACAGAACAAATGATCATGCTCATCACACAGTTATTTGTCCTGGGTGGGAATCGAACCCAATATTAAAAGTAAAGAATATTTTAATTACTTTTAAAAATCAAACTTAGGGGAAATAATTTTATTTAACATTACCTATATAAAACTCAACACCCATAAATTTAATTATCAAATAAATAATCTATTTCATTATTTGTGTACTTTGTACAACCCTAAAGTGTCTGGCAAAGCAGTTACACACACAGACAAAGGTCGCGCGGTGGGCAAGGCGTCCTCAACTTTCGAAAAGCGTAAATAAGATATATTTCTGGTCGCAGCTTACGCCAGGTATTATTAATTAAATTTTGTAGGCTATTATAACGTAGGTATTTTCACTTTTGTATGGGAGTGATGTATCTGTTACGAAGTAACTATTATCTTATCTGTGGTCTGAGTAATAAGTACTCTACTAAGTCAGTAAATAACCGCAGAAGTGTTATTAATTCTTAAATCAAAATTATATCACACAAAAAAGTTGTTTAACATGCAGGTTAATAGTTTTTATCAACTGGTATTTAGAATAGAATAGAATCAACTTTATTGTACACTAGTAAATATTGCTTTAAGTAAGTTTACAAAAAATTATATGTACAAAGCGGCCTTATCGCTAAAAGCAATTTCTTCCAGGTAACCTTAAGATGGAACAATAATGATCAGAAATATCTAATGGGTAGGTAGTTTTAGTAGTAGTTATTATAAACTTATTTATTAATCTCTATTGTATTTATCTCTTTATTGTACACCACTCAAGTAAAATTTAATAAAGAGGTGTTTCAAACATTTAGGTATAATATTCAAGCAGTTTTGATAATGCTGTAAAATTTCAGAGCAGGCTGGCTCGTGGCTAAGTGGCAAGTAACCAAGTAGGTTAGCACATTACAAGGTTAAGTAATACTAGCCAGGTCAATTCTTAACACTAACTTTAAACTTAATTATGTAATTAACTTACTTAAGTATGTTAATTATGTATTATATACTTAATTGTGTAATACGGGAATTAACGCGATCACGAAATAGGTATTACAAACCTCTGAATTGCGTGACGTTTCGACCACTTTGCAACGGCCGTGGTCACAACCAGTTCCAGGTTGACTGGCTACGTGGTGCACGCCCTCCGTCGTCGAAATCCTGAGGTAGAAGGTTCTTGATCCACCCGCACATTTTCGACATTTTTGATATTTTTGTTTCGCCATGTACCGTCACATACTATACTAATTACTATCAGTGTCCCTATTTTGTACGCAAACTAGTGTGTCCTTATTTTGGTGTTTATCCGATTGCGACTGCAGTGGCATGTTTGAGTTGAGATGAGACCCTTCCGTGCCTCAGAGAGCACTTTAAGCCGTCGCGTCGGTCCCGGTTGCCATACAAACATCTGTCTCATTCATTACCGACGGGTAGTTGGAGCCCTAAAAAGTCCAATCTCCTGGTCTAACTACAGAACTTCCATATCGCCTAGTACTTGGGTTGTGGAGGTCTGATGGCAGTCGCTTCACGCAAAATATCGAAGTTCGGCCATTTCGTAGTTAGACTGGCTGACTTCCCAACTTAGAATGTACCTATTACCATATATATTGTATACCATACATCGATTACATTCTGCCAGTATGATATTGACAATTAAAAGTAAATTGAGCCATCTGAAATTCCGAACGTACTTACAATATTTAATTTTTAAGTTAGTAGTACCAAATATTATCTTTTCTACTCTAAGTACTTTTCTAATTAGATTATAATAATAACTCCACACATCTCACACACGACCGTCTGAACCCAAACTAGGCAGAGCATGTACTATGGTAACCAGACTGCTGATAAACATACTTATATATATATTTCTAAATACATACATATTATAGATAAATTACACAAAGAACAGAACAAATTATCGTGCTCATCACACAATTATTAGTCCTGGGTGGGAATCCAACCCACGACTTTTGGCTTAGCAGTCAAGGTCACTAACCACCAGACCAACAGGCCAGATGAAATGAAACAGCTCAATTCTAATGTACCTAACTATAATACATTCGCCCCAGCTGGTTTGATTTGGTCTAATGAAAGAGATTCTTTTATCTTTTTGTACCAAATTTAAAAGCCGCTTATTGCAGTAAATAAATGGAAGTCCTTTGATCATTCCACTCTAAAATGAATAAATCTCGACGGCTACACTTTTTGCCACCTATTTGCAAGGAGGCTGCCAAACGTTGATGGCACGTGACGCAATAGTTGTCGGCGCCTTTGATGTCCGCTTTGTACCTACACGCAGTAAATCCAGTAATGGATCGGCGCAGGCAGAGTTGTCGCTTGTGATGTTGCCGCTCAAGAGCGCGCCGACAAAGGGCCCCGCGGTAGCACAAGCTATTGATATCATTTAAATCCCTTTGATAATCGCCGACACTGAAAATCTCTTTTAGTAATAACTTCACAATGCGTTATTTACTAGCAAATTGTACATAATATGCTATTCCCGTCGCTTATTGCACAATATTATCCATTTATGTACAATAAAAAATGCAAAACTTTTTAAATAACTCTCAACAATGATGCTTTACAGTAACAAAGTAAGAAACACATCTGTGTTAATAGATTAGCGATAAGCAAGATAAGCAAATCACAGCCAAATAAGTACATAAGAACAACAAAAATATATGATAATAACATTTTAAGCCGCCTTATTGCAATCATATTTTTTTTAAATTGGCACGTGGCCCTGTCTTGGGTTTAATTTACAAACATGTAATTAACAGACCATAAAATACAACCATACTGGGAACAATAATTTGTGAATTATAGAACATCCCCACATGGCAATTCTGCCATGTGGAGATCGAATCCACAACACTCGATGCGGTGACAGTTGGCGGGGTGACTGACATACTCGCTAAAGCAAAGCTATACAATAGATACTAGTAGATAGTAGATGCGTCTTCCTGTTAGCTCTACCATAGAATATACATAGATGTACCACGGCAATTCAGCATTTAACGACCGAAAGAACAAATCGAAATGCTATGTTTAATTGACTATATCGAAAATTAAATTTTACCAATTTTGATCGTCGTAATCTGTAGTAAAGAATGATGATGATGAAGACGCATCATAGGCAGAGGTCTTTGCATCATTAAAAAATCTTTGATTCAAACCTGTTATTAAATGTTTATGTGTATCATTCACTCCACCTGTGTATAATCTATAACGCGTACCTTCTAATAATCACACTTTGTAGCTATTAATTCGGGATCACTTTTTAACCGTCCGATATACAAGAGAGAACAGGTTTTATTGTAGTTATGTTAAAGAAAAAGAAGCGTTCACGCCGTAAAGTACAAGGGGATAAAAGGAGATACGTAATCGTATGTTATTATTTCTTTGAAGTACCGAGCCGACAGACGCAGACGGTACCGTGTCTACTACAAATTGCATCTGCGCACGGCTGCGCAGTGTTTTGTTGCCTTCGGCGTTGTGCCCGAGACTCTTGCTCAAGTTAATTTATTTAGTTTTTAAATTTAATGGTTCTTTCTTCCTAATTAGCAGAAATTTTAATAATTTTCACTCACCGTTATACGTCGGCTTTAGTCGTACTTTTCTATCAGTCAAATCAATCTACTTTTTTTATTCAGTTTTTTGTTCGTCCTGTTAACTATGCAAAAATGGGCTTAGCAGGTTAACGACTAAAGCCGACGTAATTATGTTTACATACATTTCTATTCAGTATGAATATAAGTTCCCACACATATTTAATAAAACCCAAATTTTTCATAATGTTATGAAATTTCTATAATAATTATTCTCTACTCTAATCTACTTACATTTATAATTACTATTATTTAGTCTATATTAAAATTAATTAATTTACAAAGTAACCCATAGTTGACACTTCGTAATAAACAATACACTTACATAATAATATGTACCTATTACCAACCAAGAATCTACCTGTTTTGTATTTTCCAAAAGCTCATTCATTCAAAGCATAAGTCAAAATTATAATCGTTAGATACCTAATAATAAGTAATAAACTATGAGCATATAGCATTTTTAAGAGGTTAAGATTTAGAGTTTGATGAAAATACATGAGTGGGCATTGCCCACGTGACGCGTTAGAACTCGGCGACCACATCTGGCGATGTGCCAGCCAACTGAATAGCAGAAATAACGCCACTATCAACATTCCAGGTCACTTCGAATGATTATCTTTTTATTATATGCGTATACAAGGATCTGATGTTTTCGCTGATAACAACTTTCACACTGATTTAATTCTTAAACAATGGTTTACAGATGCATGAAAGATCCCAACACGCGGTCGGCTTGTTTCGTACACGTACTAGATGTTGTTCGTTATTTTTGATAAAATGTATTGTTTCATGAAGTTAAATTTAATGTTAACGCCAAATTTAGAGACCGTATTGAATAGAAGATCGACAAGCATTGCCATCAACACTATTTCGTGGAACGCGCCACCCACGTAGAACCTGCGAGACCCTCCCGACCGCTGAGTATGGTCATCTTATTGTAACGTCATCGAATAGATATGTTATATAAAAACTTAAAATATAATTATAGCACTATGTTCTATTTTTAAACGAAGTAGGGTAGACTAAAGTGTTAACTAACAACAAATATTGTAAACAATAAACAAAATAAACTTTGTGATACAAAGTAGGTTGGTACCTAAATAAAATTTCATGAAATAATATCTAATGAACGCAAGAAGGCGATTTTACGCGTTCGTAAAGATTTCTTTATAACACACATAAAACTTACATAAAACACTGTTTGTTGTAAGTCAGTTTTGGAATACGACCTCATCTTGGTCGACAATAACTTCTCGACAATAAACCTAACACGAAGAGGCCGTAAAATTCTAATTTGAAACGTTCTGGCTGTGTCACATCCCCGACTGGCACCCCATAAGGCGGCGCCCGAGCCCTCCACCCTACATTTAATAGGAAACATTGAGTAACCATCGTGGTGCAGACAAAGTAATACGTGTACTTTACCTTCCAGGAAAAGTTAATAAATTTAAAAGGACACGAACAATTGGTCCCGGTTACTCAGAAGAAGATTATGTTATAAAGGAAGATTTAAATAATTAAGATTGTTTCATATTGTTTGAATAACTATTTAAATGTAACTGCTATTATTTTACAGGTAGGAGACAATTTTAATTACTTTGGATTTTTTTTTCTTAATACAGCTAAGTTGGCAAGATGGCAAACGGCCCGTTCTGTAGGTAGTTGTCCAGAGCTTACTTGAGCTTAGAAATATGTATAACTAGCAGTGCCCCGCGGTTTCACCCGCGTAAGTCCCGATCCTGTGATAATATCGGGATAAAAAGTAGCCTATGCGTTAATCCAGGTCTCCAGCTATCTACATACCAAGTTTCATCGCAATCGGTTCAGTAGTTTTTGCGTGAAAGAGTAACAAACATCCATCCATCCATCCAAACTTTCACATTTATAATATTAGTGGGATTAATTATACACTCGCAACACCAATTAAGTTACTTGAGCTTTACCAATCGCATAGAAACGATATTTAGCTAAAATGTTATCTTCTACCGGATTTGAGTTACTGAACCAATTGGGCGGTGGCAACAACTTCCTTATAACATTGTTAGAAAACTAACAAAACATTAATCTGAAAGTTTTGTTTTGTTCTTATTTAACTGTTTTACGCACAAAATCACATAATTCTTAAATTTACAAAATCATCAAATGTATTTAATTAAACTCCAAATTCAAAAGTCATCTTATCAAACCAACGAAGGCACTTTCCAGCCAGGATAACACTCAGAAAGAGAATTGTGCATAGCATAGCCCAAGATTAGTTGCTTACCTACTAGGTACCAACACAAATGGTGTAATATGATTTTGTTTTATTAAAGTTGTTGTTGTTTTATGGATAGAAGATAGACATAGCCTAGTCGTGTCATATTATTATATTATCATTTTACAGGTGGTCTGATGGAGTTGTTCGAATTAAGCTTGCCACTAAGCGACTACCTACTATCTACCTAACTTAATCTTTTTTATAATCGCTTACTCAGGGTCATCGACCGCATGGAGGCTGGCTATGCCAACGTAGCGGATGCCCGTTCACCTTTCTCTCTATTACTGCCCTATAGGTATTTACCTACAGTTCACTTTCTTTGCCAGTAAAAGTTGGGGTTAAATATGGGATTATCTTTGTAAGAATTATCAAAAAGAAAAAACTATTCGGCTTAAAGGATTAACTTAATCTTTTATCGTCTGCTTAAGGAATATTGATTTATCGTTTGATTTTCTAACTAGTGACAAGAACATTCTTTAAAAATTCAATAGCAGAATGTATGTTTTTTTTGTGCAAATGATTACTTACCTACTAACACTATTTTCAATTGTCACGTATTTACATAGCTATAATGAGATACATACCTACCTATAATAATGGACATAGATTTAATATGATATGATAATATTATGTGTTGTCGAGATATACTTTGATATCTAGATCTGGGTGCAAACTAGCTACTGGATATAGGTAGGCCTGCCAACACTTAAATTGCCGACTCCGGACAATCTCTTCATAAATCCCGGACACGTGTGAAATCGAGATTCTTTCCCGGACACCTTAAAATAAAACGCCGATTCCATTTTTTTAATTAAATTAAACAGCTTGTTCATCTAATAATTATAAGTTGTCCCTGGCACAGAGTGTCCGGGTTTTAACCGGACGCTTTTTATAAACCCCGCCCGGACGCTCCCCGGACGCCCTATAAACTAGGACAAATCCGGGGAAACCCGGACGGATGGCAGATACGGACGGACGGATAGATATAGGTGATTAGGTAAATGGTGACTCACTTAATGATCTACAATCCTAGTCTAAATAAATAATCTACACTACGCATGGGTGGTTTAAACGCCTTAGTAAGACAGTTCCTCACCTACTGGGGATAATTACCCTTGCGGAGCTAAGACAGGTATTCTGCGGGGGTAATAAATAAGCTGGTAATAGACAAGATAGATTAGACGAAGAAGACCGAATCTAGGTCGCTGGGGCATTTCATGTACTAACTGTGAAAAAAAAATTCTTCCTCTGTAAAATTATTTACTTAAAAGTACCTACTTTTACGTAAATAATTAAATAATGCCCACTGAATATCCTATTATAGGCGACTAAGGTCTAAATATGTTAATACTTTTGCTACTGCTTACTGATGTGTTCCTCATCTATAGTGACACTAAAAACATAAGCCAGAAATTATCTCAATGTGGAACAGGACTTGAGATGCGCTTCAGGTGAAACAAAACCTAACATTCAAAAACTTGTGAATGCGAAACAGTACCTTCAGACCAAACGTTTGACATTCGCAGTTTTTTTTCTTAATGTTTGGTTAACTAAACCTACATAATGTACTATGTTCACTGTTAACATTAGTATCCTTAACTAAGTCGTAGAGGTGGCAAGATTGAAAAGGTAAGAAACCAGTGTTCGGGATGTTTCTTCCTGTTCGGGACTATTCTGGTGTAGGTACGATGTGCATTATTCCGTCAACCACGTTGTCTGTATAAGGTAGTATCTATAGTCAAAGATTCAGGTCGTTAAATGTGCCCTGTTGTGTTAAAATTTCAAAAAGTTTCATTTCACGGTTGTATTGTATCTATTCTGTGGTTTCAATGCTGCATACGCATGCGTTTTATTTCCCACTAGCTGCGCCCGGTTTCACCGGTGTAATTCCCGATGCTGTTAAAATATCGAGATTAAAAGTAACCTATGTGTTAATCCAGGTATCCAGTTATTTACATACCAAGTTTTATCGCAATCGGTTCAGTAGTTTTTGCGTGAAAGAGCAACAAACATCCATACATCCTCTTAACCTTTCACGTTTATAATATTAATAGAATAGCAGTAGTAACGATGAAAAGTAATACATACTTACCTCTAACTACTAAAATTACTTTTATTATTAGAACCCTTTTTGAAAGCCCAAGACCAAGAAGAAATCTTACAAGTTAATTCAGCAAAACCAACGCGTCTTCAGTGACATTTTTTTAGCATTAGTAATTTAATGGTACGTAAATCATATTTTATGCAATAACAAAATATTTACAGAAATAAATATGACACTGGTGTCATTCATTTCATCTGTGTCAAAAGAATAGGTAGGTAGACACGAAGATAGCAGTAGGTAAATGTTCGTATCTAGGTAGGTAGTTATATATTTTTATTATATGGGAGAGCATGACCTGCATCTAGGTACTGTTTGAAAAGACTTCGGAAACAACGAGATAAGCAATGGCCAATGTCATTATTGATAGTGTACCTATTTATTCGGTTTTATTAATAGGTACCTAATCGTTACATTGGGTTTACACTTAAGTACTTGTGTTGTTTCCTTACACCTTCCTTACTTACTTTGGTTGAAATAACATTGCCTAACACCCGGTTCATAGTAAATAATATAAATAGGATACCTACGTATCCTGTTACGTAGTACAGTGAAAATACGTAAAAAGATTTATCATTTTGTTAAGGGCTTCTCAAGATTGAGATACACGGTGGTCTTTTCCAATCGCCGTCACGCATAGTTTTTTATTTGTATGTATTTTGTACAGCGGGCGGTATATTTGTTTCGCGACTGCGACTGCGAGACAGCAGCCGTGCGCGGTGCCGCGATGCCGCCAGTGCCGCCTGCCGCCGCCACAAACAACGCGTCCCGCGCCCTCACCCGCACCTCCCTACTCCCTTCATCCATCAGTCAGTCACTCTACGGCACGCGCGAGGGGCGGTCGCTCGAATTCTCTCGGCGCCCAATATTCACGCGGACAACTAGGTCAAAGGTTTAACGCTAACATCGAATCTTAACTTCGTCCCGTGTTGTGATTGATTATTGTGAAAGTGTTTTAGTATTATTGCTAGTGTCTAAATAGGTATAATAAAATTGCGGCTCTTTTGAAGTGTACGGGATGCGTGCGTGAGCGCAGCGCATGACGTGCTACGAAACGTTAAGAGCTCCGGCACCCGCCGCGGACGCCCCCATGGCGCACCACTTCGTCAAGTGGTGGCGCAACAAGTTTAGAAATGGATACAAGAAATTCAGCAGTAAGTTAAATGTATATAAATAATTGTTATTACCTAATAATTGGACCAACGAACATTGAATCTGGAGTTGAACGTTGGTCGTTCCATCGTAAAGATTTTATAAAACACAGACAAGGAAGTTTACACCTAGTTACTTTAAAAACAGTAAATACGAGGCAACGTAAATAAAGCGAGAGAATAGCAAACTTCATATTATTACAAAAACCGGTCAAGGGCGAATTGAAATAGACTAAGAAGAGTGTGTTGTCTTAAAACCATGTTGTTTACATTTAAAATCACGGCACCTACCAAGCTGCTGTTGATAAAATATATTAACTTAAATTATAATGTACCAATACCTACATATAAATATAAAAAAAACTGGAGGAAACTTTAGTCCTAAAATTTTACTGCTAATTGATATTTTGGGGATTAGAGCCTGACCTTTAGTTCATTCTAGGTATTTGCTACTTAGGAACTTTTAAATATTTAATTTAGGAAAGAAGAGAATTGTTCAAAACATTCTTATCTATTTGGGAACCTAGTCGATAAGAAGTTGTAAAATCTTACACCAGTCTTCCTTTATTTCAGTTAGGTTAGGTCAGAAAGGTATTTGTATAATTATGTAGGGCTGCAACGATCACATGGTAAGTGAAACGAAGTAAAATATTGTTTTTCGCAATAGCTTTAACAATATTTTCAGAGGGTAATAAGGATACTTAGTCTTCAATGTACATACTGGCAATGTTCAATGTCTTCTAACAAATATAAAATAAAAACTAGGTACTTGTTTTTACTCACTACTAGGAACTCGTGATAAGTTACTAAAAAAATATACCTATTATCCTAACGCAACGTAAACAAAAATTCTTTTAATGTGTTCTAGGTATTAAATCGGATGTCATTTACGTTACACATAAACACATAACTAAATACTTATCTTATCCATTCATTTCAGTAGAATAGCTAACGTATATGTATCTAATATAAATTTTAAATACCTACCCATATCGTGCTTATTAAAAGATTTTACGATCTCGCACGATGTTATCAAAAGTCGGTGAGATCAAAAACATGCCGGTGACGACCCACGGACATACAGGGCGATACATTCGCGCGGCAACATGAATGAATAACATAATAATAGGACGAGTCTTCGTCTTCCGCTATATAACACAGCCCACGTTTAAAGATCTTGTTTCATATGTATACATTTTTAGTTTTAGTATGAGTAGGTATATCAAGATATGAATACGTGAAAAATACAGTAAAATAAAACTCCTTGACGTATAAAAATTGTTGATTGTGTGAGAGGTTCATATCAATTTGGTTAAATTAATTGCACTTTTGGTGATACGTAGCACAACATTTTTATTATGTAGATAGACATTTTGAATTAACTACAGGTTTGTACGGGATTGTAAAAAAAATAAGTAGGATATACATGAAAAATTAGGCATTTTTAGTACGTAATTAACAAGAAAACTATGCAGTACCTAGTGTACCTACGATATCACAGAATACATATGTGGTAGTTGCCCCCAATAACACTGAGATTTTAAATATGGGATGGGAGCCGGTCTCGCGTGTTTAGGGATCCGTAGCTTTCAGGAGCTGACTAATAGTTATTAAATAGGTAGATATAACAAGGCGGTAAGGTATAAATATTATAAATTTTGCAGTAAAACTAGGTATGTATGGTAAACTATATTCCCATAAAGATCTATACCCAAGTGAGTCGTAGAACACAAACAAAAACTTACGAGTGCGATGTGCCGTACATACGTGTTATATTATGGCGCTATTAGAGGCTAGTGACCTTGGCAAGAAAGAGTCGCGTCCGTGCGCTATAAACACTGGTATTAATTCTGTCACCATCATCACCTCGGCCATAGAACGTAAATTTCGTAACATAGATTTAGATTATGGCCAAATTGCTGAGTGCTCACTGTATCTCACAGGTATAATACCTAACTAAGAAAAAGCGTGACCATCAAGGGCTTCAAGCGTAACTGAACATTAAAGTTGGTGGGTAAACACATTCCGAACCACAGATGATGACGTAAAAATACATTTTAGAAGATAAATAGCCCAGTACGTAGCTACAATGTGATAATAAATAAAAAAATGTTTCATTTCAAAGATATACGATCGTAATCACCTACTAAATTGAAACAACTACTTCAAAGCAAACAGCTACACGTTTTAACTCTTTGATCTCACTATTTTAATTACAAAACAGTGTAAGTTAGAGTAGCAGCTATTCTCATTGAAAGATGTCTTACATTTTAATAAATCGTGTCATGATTTCTTCACTGTTGATAGGATTTAAAATTAGTTCCAACTAAAAGAGTGAAAACTTTTTGTTGTAGTTCGATTGAGATAGAATTTTAATTCCACTAGATGGTGTTTTCCATAATATTAGAATGTAAAAACGGTAATAACTATATGTGCGAACGAGTAGAGGCGACTCAGTTGATAGATTAAAGGTAGTGTCACGAGCTCGAGTCCCGGAGTGCGAGTTATCATTATTTCAAAACAATTAAAATTATAACAATTACCTATCTGTAGAAATTAAAATATAACACTGGAGTGCTTTGGGATCAAGAACTTACCCGCGAATTTCCGTCCGCATATAAAGAGGGATTAGGGTTAGAGTTAGTGTTTCTATTGTAAGCAACTCAAACTCCACCCTAAAAGACGTCGTTAAAGAGAATAGGGTTTCACAAATTAAAATTGAGTAGCGTTTAAGGGTGTATTTAGCCAAACTAATTATAAAAAGTACATTGTTTACTAACCGTGATCCCGGAGTTCCATCACGGGCTTAGGGATGAACTTTCAATAAACTATTACAGTATAGATATAATATAATAAACTATTACAGTATAAATATAACAGTAATAACATTGTAGTAAGCCTGAACAGGAAAATAAAAAACCTGGTCTAGGGGCGCCTGAATTATGTTCTTTTATTGCAACACTAAGTACAGTCAAATCCATAGAAATTGACAAACGTTTAGGAGCTAAGATATCATAGACACACACAGATATAGACATCGAACTTATAAGAACTCTCCTTTTGAATGAGGTTTATAAAAATTTGCATGGATGGAAATTCAAACAAGAAAATTTTTGATTTTGGACTTATTCAACTAAGCTTTATATTTATAAAAAAAAATGCATAATGTGCAAGTGTATAATGTATCAGAATAATAAATAGCCAATAATCTACCCAGGTCAAAGAATGCAATCAAAACAAGAAAATAAAACCATCGAAGCTTATATAATGTTCAATATGAATTATCAAAAACAGAATCTAAATTTTAACTTTATTTGACATTTTCATCTTCTTAATTTTCACAATGTACCAATGGTTGGACTTCAAACACATCAGAATCATTGTCACTGTCATTACTTAATGAATCACTTTCACCGCCACTAACATTAATAATATTTTTTTACGAGTTCCGTTTTAACCATAGGCCTTCTGCTTCTGTAATTTTCTTGTGTTCGTAGCATCTGTTCCATGTTTCTGTAAAATTTGTCTACTAAATAAGAAAACATTCAATAATTAAAAACATTATTATGTGCCTACAAATAAGGTTTATTAAATAAAATATCTTATATTTCCCTCAAAATGATCTTGTACAAGTTTTAGGAAGGGATATTATCGAGACCAACATTCTTTGAACTTAATTTCCCTTTTACTACGCCCAAAATTATTTCGATAGGGTTTAGGTCACAAGGATAATGAGGCCAATAGCCAATTTTCATTGTGCATGTTATATGATGTACCTATCAGTCATGTTGACAACTAAATCTATAAAGTCATTTAGAGAAATACAGTCTAATAGCTCGGACTTTACTATCCAACTAATACTTAAATACGCAATGTATAACTACTTGTCTCTTACGACTATGAATAGTTTATTGGCTGGAAAACACATAAAAATCTCACAAACTTAAAAATAGACCACTTCGTCAACGAACAATGATCACACTGGCAATCCACCACTGTGCGGTTCTCCAGAATTTTTTTGCCTCACACAATCAATCTCTGGAACAAATTGTCACCTGCGGTATTTCCGGACCGATATGACCTTCAAACCTTCAGAAAAGAGCGTACTCCTATCTCAAAGGCCGGCAACGCACTTGTGACTCTTGAGTTGCAGGTGTCCATGGGTGACGGTAGTCACTTACCATCAGGTGACCCGTCTGCTCGTTTGCCCCCTATAATATAAAAAAAAATCTTAATGATGTTTAAAGTTACTTTTGCCAATAAAAGAAATTAGTTCCAATTGTTTTGCGCAACATGACGAGGTTCCTTATTTTCCTTGTGAGGCTATACATTTAAACCATAAAATTTAAACCCTACAATCCACGTGTTCAGCTGACCGTGACCGATTCTAAAGTTGATTGTCCTTTCCAGAACTTTTGAAAATAACTGTTATTAGCTTATTATAAAAAGGCATTTTTAATTTTGGAATTCCAAATGAAGGTAGGGATATCGATTTTTACAACAGTCGGGATTAATATTAATTAATAATTAATCGGCAACATTCGCTGCAGATACATTTTGAAAATTAATTATAAACGAGAATAATAAGATGTATGTGAGTTAAGTACTTCAATTTTATTCCTCGTATACTTTAATAAATTTTAATTATTTTAATTGACGTGCAAATCTGTGAATGTAAGGCATATAAAAAGTTACGCTTCCTTTGAGAGAAATGACATTAGCGGCAGATGTGCGATGCCACGGTGGATCCCAAACGCTCCAAAAGCCGACCCACTCACGCAGCCTTCCAGGAAATCTCGACGCTGCCCGTAGCCTTGTGTCGTTTACATCTCGGTCGGTCCGCATCACACAGTTTTTGATTTTCGCCGACAAAACTGTCATACAGTTTTTATTTTTCGTGCTATTGTGTTAGTCGTATTGTTTGTTCCTTAGCCAATGATTACAATGGTTGATACAGCGTGAAATGCATGTTGTAGGTAATACATACACCTTTTCAATTATACAAAGTTTTGTACCTGTCGACCTTGATCTCTGAATATTCTGTAATTTTGGATAAAATACTTTTTAATACCACGATTTTAAGTTACTAGGTTCTTTGTTTCTTAACAATTGTTTAGAAACAATTACCTTCCTACTGACCGCGGTTTAAGAGTGAATTTTTGAAATTCTCATGATTTCGGTCGCAGATCTTTTTCTTATTTTTTTAAAACTTTCACATTTCATTTTTATACATATACGAGTTACAAATTTCGGGTGTGAGACATAATTTGTACCTATATAGAGTAGGTAATTCAGGAAAATAATAGTTATTAAAAGTAAATGACGACCTTTACAATTTGCTGAACCTGTGTAGTAAAAAAAAACAGATCTGTGCATTTTATTTTTAAAAAGGATTCCCACTTAATAGGTAGTACAAATATTTGAATGTATTATGTCAATGTGCAATATTTGTATGTACCTTTTTTTCCAAAAAAAAACTAAGTACGTTTATCCGTGTTCTAGAACACCATACTACACATTATGCTTAGTTCGTAGTGTAATAATAATATGTTCTACAACATGATTTATGTATTTACTAGCAACCCGCCCCGGCTTCACATGGGTAGCAGAGACATCTTCAACAATCATCATCATATTTCAACCAATTTACACAAAACCTTAACAAATTATATACCAAAACCTTCTTCATGAATAGCTCTATCTTTTGGTGAAAACCGCATAAAAATTGACAGACGCGGCGGGGGACTTTGTTTTATAATATGTAGTGATATTGCCAATGTCTACCAGTATGAGGTAGTTATACTAGTTAAAGGTCTCGGGGCTCGGATGTTTCCGTAATAGCCAATCCATCCGCATAAACAATATCATTTTCATTTCATTGCCTTCCCTTCGTGCCCACTTCCCTTCCAATATACTTCCAAATTTTCCTATCTTAAATAATTCCCAGAGTGCCCAATTGGCTTACTTCTATTAGGTGAGTGGTAGCGAACTATGAAGGTTTTAATGGATTGGTTGCGGGTTCGAACCCCACCCAGTGCACTACCGACGTAAACCCACTCCTAACACAAGCGTTAAGCTTAGCTGGAGTCGTTAACAAGAACACTAGTATTTACTTAAATACTCGTATTGCCACGTTCCTACTAGTTTTAAAAAAAATTGAACAATAAAATTGAGTTTTAAAATACAACTCAATTTTATTGTTTTATAATATTGGGATTGTATTACCTTCTTGCGTTGCAAGATTTAATTATTTTCATAGCCTAAATAACAGAGGATATAAAGAATTTGAAATTCTGTCTAGATTGCAGCACTTTCGTAATTTAAATACATTATTAATCAAACTAACTATTTTGTTAAGCTGTACTAGGTAGATGTATAAGCTGTACTAGGTAGATGTATAAGCAGTACTAGGTAGATGTATTAATAAATATTAACATTGCATAAAAATGCATTTTAGGGGACGGAGACAAATAATATATCTGGTACGAACCAACTTCCTGTTGCTTTACTTTCTTTAATACTTATTATTAAACCAAGGTTTATCAAACAAACCAATATGAACTGAATTATTGGTTATACATATATTATTCCATCCAGCATAACACTTTCTGTGATAACATCACTATTTATTTATTTCATTAATAGATCTAAACTTGTAATTACTAAATGTAACTAAATTATTTTTGCAGTTGGAACGGAGAGTGAGCGAACGGACACGGAAGAGCTTGTAGGGCGTGCAGCATCTCAATGCTCGGCACCTCCGGACTTGTTACCAAGCGAAGCTCGTGCACTACTTCGGCCAAATACTCCACCAGCGGCTTCCCACCGAAGCTCGCACGAACCGGCATACAAGCCTCCGCAATCGCCCACACCACCAGCAGAACACAATGAAGACAAACCCAGATTACGATTTGAGGTAAAAAATAAATAATTTGAAAACAAGTTCGATAAAAATTATTAAATAATAATAACTATCAATAATATCAATCAATTTGTGGGAGTTTTTATAATTATAAAAAAAATGCTGAATGGGTTTAACACAGGCATTTAGGTTAGCTGGAGGGAGTTGTTGAATTATTAGCTCAGTTTTCTTTTGGGTATAAGTCGGAAAGTCCGACGTCCGTAAGAAACCGGAAAAGTGCGAGTCTGACTCGTGCACCGAGGATTTCGTAAGTAACGTATGTAGATAGTACGTCCATCTCGGGAATCAATTCTCGAAGATTTCGCCCGTCTTTTCCGAAAAACAAACTTAACTTTTCGGTTGCGATGTACGACAAAGTCAACTTTCCAACCGCAAAATATAAGTTTGTAATCACAAAAACTATATTTTTTTATATGGCGTAACAACAAATTAACGACTTTCGGATTTTTTCCTTTACTTGTGTTATCAGATCAGACCTTGCTTCTTACCAAATTTCATGATTCAACGGATTCAGGATTCAGGTCAATGGGAAGTACCTTATAGGTTTTGATTTACCTGCGAAATGTTCAATTTTGTTAAAATCTAAGGCTTAACGGCCGTATCTTTTGATTGCGTTGACATAGAAGCTTCATTTTTTACAGTTTCAAGGGACCGCAGATTTATATATTTGGTATCAATTTCAACTTGCTGCGTGGTTCCTGAGAAAAAGGGTCTCGACAGACAGACAGACAGACGGACAACAAAGTGATCCTATAAGGGTTCCTTTTGAGGAACGGAACCCTAAAAAACGCATTTCACCATGCGAGCGCATGGTGAAATGCGTTTTTAGGGGTTTTTTAGGCTTGAAGCTAGGGCTTAATTTTTTAGTATAAATAAAATGTTAAAAGCCTGTTTTCTACTTCTTAACAAAATAAATTGTTTACAATTATTAACTAGGTACATTGTGTTTCCATTATTGTTATATGTAAGGGGTCTAACAGGGTTAACAAGAATACTAGTAATGCGTAACCCACGTCGTTAGTATTCTTTACAAAAAAAAATAACGCCATGTTAAAAATGTTATTACTCAGATTCCATTCCCTTAAACAAGTCCTGTTCCACATGCATTACATATAGTAAAATAATCATTCATTTCACACAATGTTCATAATTCAAATATTCACTTTAGTTACAATTGAGAGGAATAATAAAGTATGTAGCAAATGGCTACCCGCAAGTAGTCACCCATGTAGGAATGGGAATTAGAAAGTGGCTATTAGTAACCAAGCAAGTCGTGACTTCAGATTTTAATCAAATTCATGTCTTTACAATCTACTTATTATCATGAATTCTTAGAGAATTCAAAATACCGCGACAGAATTTAACCACCTTTTTAAGTCGTTAATTTAAAGATTGTAGACATTGCGTCACAAAGTAAATTTACATATGCACCACAGATCGTTAGCATTATATATTCATGCATGTTATTATAGGCATGTAAGTGCGATAGTATCTAATATACCACAAATTGCTAAAACTAAGATGCTGATCGAGCAATATAATTTTTTTTGTACTTGTGGTAGATTACAACACGCTAGAAACTATTGGGCGGATCAACTTTACCTTATATCTTTCCGGTCGTAAAGGCATAGCTAGTTTCCTTTTATAGTGTCAGATAAGGAGAACGCCTCGTCGTCGTCTGCTACCACGCTATGTCCGGCGCCACTAGGTTATCTAGCAGAATATAACCTTTCGATCGTAATCCAATATGGAAACGAGACAGGAAACGAATGTTCAACGGAATATTTTGTATCTGTATCCTTCCCACAAAGATTTTACAATGTTTAAAAATAGATTTTCTTTTGTTATAGGAATTGACCTGTGACGTAGAACTGCAACATCCTGAACCGTCAAAACAGCAACCGCTGCAATTCTCTTTCACTCTTTACGACCTTGATGGACATGGTCGTATGACCAAGGATGTATGTATTTATTTTGTATATAACAATAACTTCCTTCAGCTTGTAAGCTTAAAGATATATGTATATCGGAGGATTGTTTCCGTGAAATGCATTTCTAACATTTATATTGGTATTTTTCAGGATATTGCTGGAATAGTTTCAACAATATATGAATCTATTGGAAAATCGGTGACAGTACCACATTATGGATCTAAAACCATACAAGTACGCTTAACAGTAGTGCCGGAAGATGGCAAGTCTAGGAATCATAGAGAAAGGCGAGAAGGTCGACGACGTCGGCGTAAAGAATGCTCATCAACTGTCAACACCGCTCCACGAGAATGTATAGATCATAGTGATGATGAACATCGGGACAGATTGTCTAATGATGATGATGTGTCTTCTAAATCATCGTGCTCAGGCGACAGACGGCCACCTCAAAGACAAACGACTTACGCACAAACTCGACCCCACCGCCAGCCTCGCAGGGATCATCGCGAACGGAAACATACAAAAAAGCGTTCTGGAAGCTTGCAAAGACGAGAACTATTGGAAATAATTCAAGCTAACATGGAAAAAAACCACCTGAGCTTTCAAGCCGCGAGGTAAGCTCATATCTCTAATCACAACTTACTTACAATTACTTAATTTTTTTTTCATTATTGTTAATTTTTAAAATAATAACAGACGTAAGTACATAATATTTAAAACAAAAAACACCGGTTGCAAAGGCTCTAGACTTTTTTTATTTGTTATGAACTTTAGTGATATTACAACCTTCGAAGAGTACTTATTTATATTTTATTGTTACCATTAATTCAATAAATTACGATCGAATATTTTCCGGGCGACCACTAGAACGTTTAAAATAATGGACATAAGTACTTATCGCCTTATTGGTTCATAATTTATTTTGTGCTCTGTCGATTAATAGTGCAATATTATTTTTGAGGAATTCAATTTTTTTCTGTCTTCAATATAAAACTTGAAAGAATCCTATTAGGTCTATGCCTAAAAAAGTATTTGGAAGCACTGTTACAAAGTAGAGGCAAATTATTGATGTTATATGTAACTTAAATAATATTGACGTATAATTAGATATGGTGCCACCCGTATAATGCGATAAATGCGAAAAAGCAACGAGAGAACTTAAAAAACATCTCTCCTACATGTTATTAATTTTATTGAAACCATCCTAGTAACGACTTTTTTCTATTGTGTAAAGTTTTGATTTGTAAATAAAGAAATAATTTATATTTCTAATATTTTGTTCTTTTGTCTTTCCAGAAAGCCCTGTGAACCAGTTGTTAACGACGAAGAATTTTCGAATAAATATCAAAAGCATCGAAATAGATCTCACACGATAAGTGAGAAACCTGTAATTACATTCCAAAAAATTAAATCTGAGAATTCTGGCAACGGATACCTAGATCTTGCAGGCGGTGGCGACTCACATTTGTGTAGGTACGACCGTTATCTTCACGCAGTTATTTGTTCCTCGGCACGTCACGCACACACAGGATATCATCAAAAACAGAATCAAATACTACGACCGCAGCGAACAGCTCACGTTCAACACGCGCGGTCTAGATCGCACGATCTACCCGCCCAAGCACAGACAACACAACAACCAAGAGTATTACAAATCATATTCTTATAGAATTTAAGAAAGGGCAACACTAGTGACCGTGTTGTCCTTTTTGCTTGTTAACGTGTTATGAATATGAGTGTGATAGTGGATTGTATAAAACTGTTGAGTTACCAAGAGCTGTATTGAAAGCAAACTTTATAGTGAAACCAAGAATTGAATTTGAAGTTACTGACAAAAGGAAAATATAAAATTGCGTATCCGAATAAAGGAAGCAGTGTTAAATAATTTACAAAATATTTCATCAAATATTGACACAATTAAAATTCCGAACAAGTATGTGGGGCCTTAAATATTCTTCTCTTCAAAAGTGCCTTTACTTGGTAGCATTAGTATTGAGTGGGAGTGAAGGTTTAGCAGAGTTCACGTTTATAATGTATACTGATAGGTGATAATGCTCAGTAGACTATGTACCTTTTGATTACAAAACTCATTTTCGGGTTTATAGACTGATTCTAGTTTTAAGTGTTAGGTACTCCGAATAGTTTATAGCATTGTTATGTAAAATTGTTTAAGTACAATATAATTAAATTATAATTGCTCATATTTCTTGTTTTACATTTATCACTGATATTTGTAAAATTTTAACTGTTTTGATTTTTCACCTCACATTACCAATATCAGTATTCGTTATTTTAAGTTAATCAAGGAATCTCTTATTTTTATCTACCTCTTATTTGCTTTCAAAATGTATTTATAACTTATTATGGACACCTGAATTGTAATGTTAAATAAATTTAAGACAGTAGATATATTGTGATAAATTGTTGTTAAATAAAATAATTGTAAATGATTTTAACTGAAAAGTGTTCAGTTGTCAGTGTACAAAGTGCTGTATCTTGTCAAAAGTATTTATTGTCAATAATAATCCATGAGATTAATTTACAAGATTGTTTTACTTGTCATTTAATGTGCTATACCGACCGCCGTCTTCCTTTTGTCTGCTGTATCACTGCAAACAGCATTAGAACTGCACATATAACGATGGTCGATTCTTGTGGCAGACCACATTTGCTCACTGAATAGTCGCTTGGTGTTATACTTACCTAAAATCATTATACTTATTTAAGCAAAGTGCAAAACAGTATATACTATTTATCTCTACGTATCTGCCTCCACGAAACTAGACCCACAAATGTAATTTCTTATTTCACAAACATAAACTAATGCTCTTCTCCCTTCGAGGTAAACGCAAACGACCAGTGGCGTAACTACACCATCTGATGCCCGTGGCTAATTCATTGGATGTGTGTGTCTGACTGGCACTTGGTCGTTATTTTTACTCATGTATTTTCACTCTCTGTGTTCAGGGCCTTTGGTGCCCGGGGGCCTCCTCGAGCCGGGGGCCCGTGGCATTTTGCCCGCTCTGCCACCCTATTGTTAGCCACTGCAGACGACAGTCGTCACTTGTTCTATCGTTGCATACCTCACGAGTTTCCTCAACTAGCATTAAACCTTTCAGACAAGCTCTCGCCAGTTCCAGGTACTTCTGACCTGCACTTTCTTCAGAACATCACCAATTTGATCCTTACTACTAACATTCCCTTACATAAGTAGGTAGTTCCGCACGCATTCTTTCCACGTACCCGAAACAGCTCTGAATAACTTACTCTGTTTAACTTTTCCATTTGCGTCACTACGTCCTCCGTCTCTTTCTGTCAACCAATCTTACCCTGCATATATTATATTTCGCAGCCAAGTCATCTTAGCAGCATTTATTCTACTAACTCTGACTACCATACATTAAGGTGTAGCAAGAATTTGATCTTCTCAATATGTAAGTTTACCGGTTCATCATCAGCCTATCACCGTCCACTGCAGGACGAAGGCCTCCCCAAGGAGTTTACCAGTTACAGTTTTTTAATATTTTTGGCAATTATTTGAATTGCAGATCCTCTTTGATTAGTGGACAGGATATATTTCCTAAATCTACACTACTAATCTAACACTTATATACAGGTGTATTTAAAAATAGAACATCACTGAAAGGGTAAGACTAGCATGCAGTTACAATATTTTTTTTTCTTTAACATTACACGCGTGCTTTTATGAGAAACCGAGGTAAAAATACCTGGAAATTCAAATGGTCATAACTTGTAAACGGATATTTTTTTTTTTTATTGTAACTGCATGCTAGAGTGATTTAAGTAAGTATTCTATTTTCAAATACACTCTGTATATATAATAAAATAGACAGTAAACTTACCAACATGTATTTAGGATTAGGCCTATTCCTCCAAGAGAATGAAGGAACTGAGTATTCGTAAAATTCGAAAGGTTTAGGATCTGTATAGGTATGAAGCAGCAAACATCCGTGATGTGTATGACCACCAAACACAACTCTCGGCTTGATTTTATTTGCAAGAAACTTTGTGGCCTCCAGTGATAATGATTCCCGTTTTGGGAGAAAACGTTTGTGTCTTTCTGGTAGCGGAGGAGCATCAGGCCCAGTGCACACTGCGTCGGACAATCTGTGCAACGGGAAATGCTGTAAAGAATATCAGAAATGTATGTACATACATATAATACTGAATATAAGCGTGTAATCATCGTTTTATTTAGATACAGTCACCGAAAGGAGACCTACTTACTTGCATAAGTATTGGTCTACTGTAATTAATTTTTTTAATCCTCTCATTACAATACACTGAGTCTTCTGCACACTTTAACATTTCTAAAATAATATAAAATATTAAAAAATATATAAAATAATAAAAAATAAATAAGATTCAATATTATAACTTGTTACCTATTTTTATTGAGTTGTTAAATATTACCTGCTATTTTATTTATATCTTTTCTAGCTTTAGTGCACATATTGCACCGATCCCCTTCCATGGCCATAGAATTCACAAGCACAAAATGGTTATCTTTTATACTTATAAACTCAACTACTGAGTTATTAAGCATTTTTTCGAACCTTTGCGCATTGTCATTTCTAATGCTGTAAATAATTTTAAAGTACATTTAATAATAAAGTAATAATAAACTATAGATTTGAAAATCTAAAAAACACGCTTTATAAACGAATAATAATGAGTTCCACTATCCACCTCCTGGCTCCTTCATCAGATCAGCTCTAAGATGCCAAATTATAGTAGTTGTATCCAAACTATATTAGTAGTATATGCACATACAAAGTATACACTTAGGCATGTGCAACTGACCAGTTGATTACGCTACAGATAGTAGATATGTACTATAACAAAATACTTACAAATTATGAAAACCTATATCATGATTGCCGGCAACAACGTGCATAACTGTATCGGAATTCTCAGGGACAGGAAACAATTCATGAAAACGATCCACATAAGCTTGGAACTGCCTACTGTTACTCCATTCTCCCTCATCAAATAGATCACCTGACAATAGTTATAGAATATGGTATACACAGTACACTTGCTTATAGTAAGATAATTTCAATCAATTTATTAAGTACAGAGAGTAGTCCCTACAATCCATTTCAGTATCTACATGTTTTGCCTCCATAACTTGAAAAAATAAATTTAACTTTTCGAACATAGCTCGAAATCTCTAAAATAACCATTAGTACATTTAAATCGATGATAATATCTCGATTTTTTAAATGTACATTGTACATTAAGTAGTAAGTACATATATGATCACGAACTATCTATAGTACCTATATCTACTAATACAATCAAGTTAGTTTGTTTATTTGTTGAACGCGCGAACGCGAAACCTTTCTGGAACTAGGTGATTACTTTTAGTTGGATTTGAAAAAATATTTTTTCATTTGGTAGCCACAATTCTTGACGAAGATTATAGGCTATTTAACACACGCTACCTAATCCTTATAAGCAGTGACTATAAACGTGGTCGAAATTTCGGGAAACGTCCTGTTTGTTCATATACATTTTTTTTTATCGTATAAACTTACCGAGAACAAAAATCACATCTGGTTTATGAATTGTTACGATAGCCATATACGCTTGGTGCATCTGCCACTCTCGTCTCCATTTGTCAAGCCAGTGTCCCTTTCGTGGACCCAACAAATGTGTGTCGGACAAAATGAACGCTTTTAGTGGTGTGCTTCCAGTCTCTGAATTTTCTATACTATTCCAAGAACACTGTAAATGAAAGTATGATATCTGATGAGTAGTTACATAAGGCGTGAAAGTATAATAAACAAATTCTAATTCGCATTTATAATATTAAATTAGGATTAAGTTTGCTTTGACTAATAAATGAATTAATGAAAAAGATATATGCAGATAAACAGCAGATCAAAGATGGGCCTCTCGCAACGGAAGAACTTTAAAAACAAACATAAGGCGTTTTAGGTGCTTATTTACATTAGTGTGGGAGTTCAGTTAGGCTAACAAGTTTATTTTCTTCCTACGTCGCGTCGGCTTAAATTTTTTGTTAAATATAGGTAAATTTTATTATAATTTTATCAATAGTTACCAATTTAAAGTTCTTACTACTCCAACTTACAACAACGATCTTAAAATTCTCATTAAGATTAATGATTAATCCCAACCATGAGATAGCCACTGTAAACCGTTGAGGAGTTCTCTCGACTAGCTTCCGTCTCCATCACCAAATAAACTACCTACCTACAGTTCTTCGTTATTAGAAATGCATATACGTGTGCTAAGTTTCAACAAAATCGGTTCACAGTTCAAAACTCAGTGGGTGAACAATTATTTATTCGTCCCCCATTTTTGTACCCTTACGGTTGAAATTTAAATGGAAGTTACTTCGAAGTAACTGACCAATAAAAAAGAATTATCGAAATCGCACTACCCCGTAAAAAGTAATGCGTGATCATACATAAAAACAATATACCTACAGGTTGACCGAAGAACCTCCTCCGTTTTTTACTTGGTTAAAAACGTGATACTAAAAGAGTGTTACATCATAAACACAATTATCTAAAAAAATAACACGAAAAAATTCTAAGCTCCATTACCATCAATTCAACCGACGTAACTTAGACACAATACATGTAAAATTATACTTTACTACGTTTTACTACACTATATCTAAGTACAAAATCGTCGTGATGATTAAACAGAATAAACACTCAACAAAACTTACCTGTGCAGCTACAATGTAATAAATAAGATATTCACAATAAAATGCTGTAAACAAAACACCAAGAAAAAGCAGTAATCGTTTTTTTGCACGATGCATTTTCGAAGCGCAGGTAGCGTATGCATTTAATCACACAACGTTAGGTATAAACATTATTTTCCTACCGGTTGCATGTACATTTCTGATTCTTTTGGGTTATCAGTTCCTAACACTTACAGATAACGACTGATAGTGATAGCATAGATAAGACAATAGTGGTGATAGTGACATTCCGATTTTAAATGAATTCGATTGTAAAATTTACTCGGTGCTGCCAACCTTGAACTAGTTGTCTGTCTAGAAAAACTCCAAAATACCACTAAAATATACAACTAGGATATGATAATGATTTTTTTAGTACTGTTAGCACAGATTACTAAGTAGTTACTACGTAACAGATAAATCACTTCCCTATAAAAATATCGATACTTAAGTACCTTATACTCTTTCCGGGCTTTAAAATGTTGGTAGGGTTACCTCTTCAATAATTAAAAAAAAATTACAATTATTATGTAAATTAAGTACTTAACGCTTATTTTTCATTTCCAATGTTTAGTATACAAAAATACTACATGTGTTTTTTTTTATGTAAAGATTAATAAACTTCTTCCATTTTCTAAAATATCAATTATTAAACTGTATGGTGGCAAATATTCTAAATCTTACAAAAAGTTTTAATGAATAGTTTGAGGGAAACAAGGAACAATATAGGATTAAAAGGTTAATTTTATAAAAATACATAAATAGCGCTGTCGGGCTTTTTGAAGTAAAAACTTCTATAAGCACGTTGTGCACTTTTGCTATGGGCACAGATAAGATAATAGTTACTACGTAACAGATACATCACTCCCATACAAAAGTGAAAATACCTACGTTATAATAAATAGCCTACAAAATTTAATTAATAATACCTGGCGTTAGCTGCGACCAGAAATATATCTTATTGACGCTTTTCGAAAGTTGAGAACGCCTTGCCCACTGCGCGACCTTTGTCTGTGTGTGTAACTGCTTTGCCAGACACTTCACACAGACTTTGATAATTAAATTTATGGGTGTTGAGTTTTACATAGGGAATAACAAATAAAATTATTTCCCCTAAGTTTAATTTTTAGAAGTAATTACAATATTCTTCACCTTTAATATTGGGTTCGATTCCCACCCACGACAAATAATTGTGTGATGAGCATGATCATTTGTTCTGTGTCTGGGTTTAATTTATCTATAATATGTAGGTATTTAGAAATAAATAAGTATGTTTATCAGCAGTCAAGTTACCGTAGTACAGGCTCTCCCTAATTTGGGATCAGACGGCCGTGGTTGAAATGTGTCAAGTTATTATTATTATTCTTAAACCTTTCCATAGTTACATAAAATGTTGATGCTGTACACATATACATATATACTAATGGCCTGTTGGCTTAGTGGTTAGTGACCCTGACTGCTACGCCATAGGTCGTGGGTTCGATTCCCACCCGAGTCTGGGTGTTCTTTGTGTCCGTTGTTTGTATGTTTTTCAGGTCCCCCGCGACACAGGAGTCATTCCTAATGGGGGAGCTGTCTTTAAAAAAAAAAAAAAAGAATGGCCGCTGAGTAGACGGGAGAAAGATAGTCTGCTTACGATTCAATGCTACTCTCCGACTTTAATATACTTTATTTCTCATACAAAAAGTTGGCCACCCTTGTTGCAGTTCATATTTTTTCGTCAGTTTATAATAGCGCGAGTATGAATTCAGTTCAGAATCATACGGTGAAATCTATCATAGATATCATTATGATAATTTTTACTATTACAACGAAAGTCTACAATTACAGGAGCATTAGAGATAAAAGGTATCTGCCTGCTATTTGTAACTGTTTGTATCTTATGAGAGCCCTTTAATCGGCAACACGTTTTATGATATGCGCTCCAATTTAATACTTTTGTATAACATATTATGTTATCCAAAAGTATTAAATAACTACTAACTACTAATCCGTGCCGCTCTCAATATGTTTTACATTTCAGTCGCTCTTACTATATTATTTTCTAGCCTTATTATAGAGGTTCCTAATTTAATTTCATGTTTTAAGATAATCCTATAGGTAGGTACCATGTCAAACATATTGTGTGAGAGAAGCAGCCGACAGTCCACACCTACAAAGTTCGTCACCTTTCCTAAATGTTATGGGTTCATTATTTACAGTTTAATAGACTACATCTATTACAACATCCACCCTGGCCAAACACTCTAAACCTGATTTAGTACAATTTCTATATAACATTGTATAGAATAAATTGTATAAGCAACATTTATTATTTGTGTTAAGAAGATAACTATTATTTATTATTAGCAGAGCCACGCGGCGAGTAAAGAATAAACACCCAAAGTATTTTTAAATTATATTGACAAAATAAGTAATAACTAAAATAATTTTTGCGACTTATTTTTAAAAGATTTAACAGATTACTAACATCTAGCAATGATGCAATTTAACATAATAAATAAGTGTGTAAGCTGTGTGGAGTTATTATTATTATTTAATACATTTCTCAATAACAAAACACGTCCATTGTACAATAAGTTCGATTTGGCATTTTGTTTTTATTTACGACGTTCAGTGCGTGCGTGCTCTCAACGCGTTGTCGCCCCTACTGACACTTATTCCGGCCACGGATGCCAAATTGGTAGGTATATAAAACGCGACCTCGAGCGAGTGATGTAGCACTGCTATGGGGAAAAAGTTTGAACTCGTGACCGTCACGCTAATAATACATATATAGATCTACTAAAGGGCGCTAATCTAAACATTGAGTTCTGTCAGCTCCTTATTAATTTTATTAATGTCACCAACCTGCCAATGTGACGTTTTAATTTTAAGTTCGTCGTTTCGTTTAAATTTTCATTTTCATAAACAATCATATCATTTTTCACTATGAATTTTATAGTATTTCAACAATATATCAATATGATCTTGAATTACGTTTTTGGTACTTTAAAAATAAAAGCACTCCGCGATGCGCGAGACGTTTAAGGACCGCCGGCGGACGAACGGGCGGCCCGGTAGGTATTTAGCGCACGCAAGTAGTGATATAGGCCTGCAGGCTACCAGTACCAAAAATTTAACTAAATTAATTGTAATGGTTATAATAAAAACGTTGAAATTCGAATAATGTTTTTCGTTCGAGTTTAACAGTAGTAACGCTCGGACAATTTATTCACAAATACATCCGCTTTGGTAGATTGTTTTAAATGGCGCCACGAGGGGAGTGACCTGTCAGCTAACTTACTAACTACAATTAAGGAGCTACTGAAGTACCTTTTATAATAAAATGTAAAACACTATGATAGCGATGATAATGGTAGCTACTACCGTTCAATATGGTAAGTATGGCGCGCCGCAAATCAGCTGATAAGAAGTACCTACACAATCAATAACTCATGGCTTTCTATTTCATTACTTTGCTGTATTTCTTTAGGAGCAATTTTTTTTCCTTTAAATATCTTTTTTCTATTTCCTGTTTGCTTAATTTACATATACAAATTAGCCATAAAATATAATTCTTCAACCCCATATGAGACTAGGTCATCATCACCTACCCTTGTCCCAATTTTATTTGGTCGATGCAATATGTTTTACTAATAGTGCACAAGGTTTTGGCTGATTCGTTTTATGGCCCGCCGCCTGCCTAACGCTAAACCTCCTTGGGAATATTATCGTTTTAAGAAGGGAAAAAAGAAAAAAGGTCTATTGGGATAGAGAAAATAGGTAGAGTAAGGAAGCTAGAGAAGGGGATAATGCAGGTCTCCGGTGAGTAATGGGACTGAGACTGCAGTGGCTCGAAGAGGCCGGGGTCGGCGTACCACTAGGATAAGTACACCAACTGGCCAGCCCATATAAGACATGGAAGATTAAAAAAAGGAATTGAAATATTTGTTTTTTTTTCTATTTACCTAGGTATCTCATTTTACCGTAGGTCGCAATTTTTTTTATTAGATAGCATTACGTTTCGCATCGAATCATTAATATGCAAAATTACAGAATTGAGAATAAGTTAGAAGTGCGATGTGCGCGGCGCACGCGCGCCATATTATGAGCCAATGCTCACAACTAATAGACACACCTGGAAACATTTTGCGTACGTATTATATACAACTAAATAAATAAATAACTATTCCCTTAGTTTTTCAGAAAATCCATAAAAGATAACTTAAAAAGTTTTAGCAGTTAGGTTTTATGGATTTTCTTAGTACCGGGATGAAAATTTCCAAAATAAGAAATATGTAGGAACTATTTAGTCTTTAACTTTACACATTCCACCTACTTTTATGAGAAACGGAGGTAATAATACCTGGAAATTTAAACGTTCATAACTTGTAAACGAATACTTTATTTTCAAAAATATTTTTTTGTAATTGCATGCTAGAGTCATGCAGTTTCAGTGGTTAAAGTAAGTGTTCCATTTTTAAATATATCCTATATATGTATATTAAAAAGAAACCTGTGGTTTCAACAATAATGTGTGTAGTTTTAGAGGTACATTAGACTGCTACTCCGTATTTGTCAAATACTATAAACGTTACGTATTTTGCTCAATACTATTTGTAGTGTAATATTCTAACGAAGCCGGGCTGTGCGCATAGCCTAGCATTCGTGGAAACAGGTGATAATGTCCTCTGAACATTTCACGGGACAGCTCTCCACTTCTACTTACAGAGATTATGTAGACTCGTTTTATTACGAATCAATCACCTCGTCTGAATAAATACTGGCGTGTTCTGGCGTAGTTCGTACGACTGCGATATACGAAACCAAAAAATACATGTACATAATCTATACTAATATTATAAAGCTGAAGAGTTTGTTTGTTTGGCTGAATGCGCTAATCTCAGGAACTACTGGTTCGAATTGAAAAATTATTTAGTGTTGGATAGCCCATTTATCGAGGAAGGCTATATAACATCACGCTACGACGAAACTGAGGGGACGGCTAGTTGTAGATAAAGTTGAACTATTCTTTCTATTTACAAAAATGATACACAAACAATTTTAGCCTCATTTGTTTTATTAGTAAAAACCTTATGGTACAAAATAATCAGACTGATTAAATCAATATTTACAAATTGGACAATAGGCAAACAGTAGCTTTAGTTTTCAGTGTGATAACAATAATAAAATTATATAAATCTCACTGTTACCAATAACTATGTCATTATCGACCTTTGTAATTAACAAACTACCCAGCACACTATTTTAATGACAAAAACATTGTAATGTTTTGTCTTAGGTTTTTTGAACCAAAAATAATAGTTAAGCAAAGCATGCCTATTGTCCAAAACTATCTTTTATCACAATCTCTTACCAGGTACGTAGTGTCTATTTTAATAAACATGATGTATGTAATATGTTTTGCGAAATTATTGTATATTGTTGTTCAATATCGAGAATTTCATTAGGTAAATAATTCACGTATAATAATCATAGAGAGCAAGTACTACAAGATGCATTATATTTGACAATGAAATAAATATTTTTTTGGTATATTAATACTTTACAAAAATTTGAACATTTGGTATTATTTAAATTAGAAATAATAATAATAAGTGAATCCATTTTGTACTTAAAAGGATAATAACTTCATGATAGTAGGAAAATCGATTTTTTATCACATGGTTTATGCATCGCTCATACTAATTTTATTCAAAAAGAAATCGTTTAAATTACCAAGTCAAAATTAGTACCATTTTAGCATAAACAAATATTTAGTACCAATTATTATGACTTACCATAGAACTTACTATTTAATAAAAATATTAAGAGATTAACATTAATTTTTGCCTTTCCAAACATGTCCATGACCGCACAACCTTCATATTGTTTTTGTAATAAATCTTGTATATCTACTTCTATGGTTTCCATTTCAACACCCATGAATTTGCCTTTAATGGTAAAAACGCCATTATGGTCCGTTGGTGTAATATCAAACTGTACATTTTTGAATTGTGAAGGTGTGAGTCCGTCTATCTCTAAAAGAACACCCCTCTCCAGTAACTTAGCGCCGGAATATTTCACAGTTAGTTTAGATTTCAACTTCTGAATATCTTTGCCTGATCTCCTCAGGCACGCGTGTACACTTCTAAAAAGAATAAATAACTTTAAAATATGAACCAGTTCCTTAGAATCAATTGGATTACTATGTACCTATCTCTACTTACTTTTTGCCTGTGTGTAGATTAGCTAGACAAGATTTTATATATTGATCATAGGATTTGCATTTTTCCTCATAGTACTTTGTTTTTTCTAGTAAACTTTGTTTAGTACGCGTTAAGGTAGCAAGAGCTCTTCTCTGAGCTTGCCTATATTTGCCTTTGTTACATAAGTCCAGAGCGATAGAAGTCACTAATGCTTGATAACCATCTTCACGCGTAACATATCCTTCATCTTCAAGCATTTGCAAATTTTTGCGTAATTTAGCAATGTGTTCACGCAGCGTCATCACTTCGTCCTGTCGCGCCTGACCGGAATAGATCCTTTTCTGAATTCTTTCATTGTACTGCTCTTGTTGAGCTTTGGTAGTACCAATACATAAAGCTTCCAAAAGGTGCTCACCTTAAAACATTGATATTCCAATAGAAAGTTTCAGAAAATAATTGTTACTTCACGACAAATAAAGATGTACTTAAACTTACCGTTTAAAAATGGAATAACAGATACACATAACTCTTTAGTTTTAATAAAAAGTTTGTTCAAATCTGTCATATCGTCTGAAGGTGCCTGAAATTTGTTCATAAGAGCCAAACATACTTCTAATCTGGCATTTTCCTCAGTAGTGTTCCCAATCTATTTGAAAAGAAAAAAAAATAACATTAAAATTAAATATTTAAAAAACTATAATATTTAACGATTGGACTGTTAATAGATTTCATAAATAATAAGGACTTGAAAATTAACCACGAGGAATGCCCGACAATAAGGTTAATTTTCATCAAAGTAAAGAAATAAAAACCTCGAGAAATAGATGCCTTGTAAATAAACTCCTCCTGTGGGTAAATACTCATAATAATAATAAATTTAAGTGTAAAGTCAGATGAATGAAGAGTTAATTCTCTACGACAACCACAAGCAACAAAGGTAACAAAGGAGGCTGAACAAAGTCAAATATCGAAACAATGCTTTTCAGCGAAGTTTACTAATAGTTTTGATATTTGGTAGTTACCTCATGGTTTAATTTTCCATCATTTTTTAGATGAGATGCACCAATAGCAGCAATTGTGGGAAGAAACATAATTTTTCGAACAATAATAACGTCAATTTTAGAGAAAGAACCCCCCCCACTCGACAATCCACCTCTACTTGCCAGAACTAGTCCTTGATTTAGCCTGTACTACAAGTACTTAATTAACTTATTTCCGAATTCGGACAATTTCCTACAAAAAAATATTCTCAGAAAGCGATGCAAATAACCAGAGTTTTCATGTAAAGGATATTCCCTGGAACTGGCCAAAAGTGTATAGATAGTAGGCAGAAAAGTTATATATTGACTTTTACAGAATCAATATACCTATTTTTATTTCTTTCAAACAAATATGTTTAAGTTATTCGATCTAAAAAGTTTTGTTAAAAGTATTTAATACATACTGTGTCAATATCCCTCGAGGCTAACTGTCCTACAGACGGAACATCTCCCAAGTCATCCAACAGTTCGTTAAGTCGATCACGAGGATCTGACGCTATGATGTCTTGATATTCGATTAGAAGTGCGTGTGTATCTACAATTTCCTGAGAAAAACATATTGAATTATAAACCACATATTTACTTTCAAGAGTTTAAATGCAAAAAACGTAAACAGATTCGTGGTCAACCGAAGGTAAATTTGAGTGAAGAGAGTTTATAGTTAAACTTATAGAACAGTTATTTAAAAGAATTTAGATATTAACAAGGCTAGGGTCAAGGCGTGAAGGTCTTGAGAGGCTTTGGGCGTAGCTCCTGCACTGGTAGATGAAGAGCACTTAAATTGCCGGATAGTCTGAAGCGGACGAGGCTTGTATCTTAGCGCGGCGGGCTTATATAGGCCTCAGGGGCGTGGTGCGGCGCGGGAGAGTATCTCGGAGAATAGAGGGGTGGTGCGTGGCGCGAGGTCTCGGAGTGGAAGAATGACGCGTGACACCATATAAAAGAACAAAATATTTGTATATTACCTGCACGGTGATATAAATATGGGGATGATGGAGTAACGTGGCTTCCGTATACTCATCGACGGCAAAATATTCTTCAAGTGTAAGACCACGGCAACATCGACGAAATAGCTCCTTCATTTTCTCATGACATTCCACGATAAAAGGATTTAAGCACCTGAGATGACGCGATTCTTCTCCAAACTGAAAAAAAAATACGACGATAGAGATGACACAGCAACACATTCATATTTCTCATAAACTCTATGCCAAAAATTATATGACCTTACTTTTTATAAATTTTATTGTAGGTATACATAATTTTCAATTTAATTTTTATATTCAGCCTGCAATCCTTATTTTCAGGTTTCCCGTCTGATTAATTAACTGCAAATATGTGAATTTACACGCTACTTACACGCACAAATACCCCCATTATTCTCCCCACAAATTCAACTGTACTGTAAACGGTACTGTATTAGATATGTAATAAATAAATAGATTATATACCTATAGGTATATAATCTATAATAATGTCTATATTATTATAATATTAGCGTAGAATACATCTTGAAAAACAAACCAAAAAATATTGTTATAAATAAATAGTTCCTATTAAGTAGCTTTATTGTTTATTTTACATCTTTCTTATTTTTTTCTTTCATAAGAACCTTCTCCTGACAACAACAAACACAAAAAAAAAAAGAGAATTAGCGAAATCGGTCCAGCCGTTCACGCGTGACCGTGATGCCGTGACCAATAGAAATAGAGATTAATTTTTATATATGTATATAGATTATCACATTGCCCCATTTTCTTCTTTCCCTGGTGCCTCAAGCTACTGAGAAATAATAGAATATCTGTCGTGTCTCATGATAGTGACTGAAATATATTGCATGTTATTTGATCAAACAAATTAAGAATAAGAATAATTTGTTATCCTATTAAGCTTTAGAAAAAATAAACGAATACATCGAAAAAAATATATAAAGTCCCTAAATTATGGGGTAACTTCTATGCGCTGGTAGTAAAACCGTCATGCACACAAGCACAAAGATTGTACGTGGACACTCGCGTCGGGCGGGGTCACTCACACAGTGGCTTCAAAGTAAACGGTGAGTTTTGTACTGGTCACGGTATCTGGACCTATATATAATCTAAGAGATAGCCAAATACATATTATAGTTATGAACATGAGATCAGAATACTTGTTGATATAATGGTCGTATCCTTTTTTATGTTAAGTACCTAGTTTGCAAAATTTCACTCTCCTGTACTACATTTTTTATTACCCTAGTACAACACCATCTACTATTTAGAGCCTTACTTCAGATTATTGAATAGTTTACCACGTAACAGATAAACCACTCCTTACAAAAAAATCCATACCTACCGTTTTAATTAATGGTTTTACAGTATCTTAAAAATAATGTGAATTTATGTATCTTTTAAGCGCTAAATAAATTTACTTAAATGTTCTTAAGCACAACTATTATTGCCTCGCATTGCTCACGGCAGTGGCCGTAAATGTTTTTTTTTTTTTATTGAATATCACGTTAAAAAAGTTAAATTAAATGTAAATTAAGTAGGTAACGCTTATTTTACATTTCAAATATTTTATTATACTTACAAAAAAGCTTACAAGTGTTTTATTTTTATATAAAGATTAATAAACTTCCTCCCTTTTCTAAAATCTCAATTATTCAACTTTATGGTGGAAAATATTCTGAATCAGCGGCCGGTAGGTAATTGGCTACCTAGGTCTTACTAAGGCTGTAATGTGCCCAGTTTTTATTAATTTTAGGCCTTTATAAAAATTACTACATACTATGTGGTACCAATATTTAAATAGTACTTACGCCTTTTTTCGCAGCTGAGAAATGTAATATTTTGGCAACGGAAGCTAAATTCTTGCGTTGATCTGTCGTAAGTGTAGTACCGTTAGGTAAGCTGATGATGTGAAATGCGTCAGGAGCTACTATGGCAGCATTGAGGAATTGATAATACACAAGGTTCCCAATTACCTGAAAATCACAAATGTTAATTTTTTAATTCGACATTTATTTACTTCGCTCACGGTACAATTTATGTTACTAACTAATCTCTTATTAGGCGCACAAAATTGTGAATAAGTTTATTAAAGTAATTGTGTACTTATTTTACATAGTGCAGAACAAGAGATATGAATCTCGCTTACTCCGTCTGCCGTTTACAATTTTATTATGCATTACTTTAGAAGTGAAGAGTCACTCTCAAAGTAACAAGAGTTACGACTGAAAACTCCGTCACCCAACAAACTCAGACCTTTCTCTAACTGATTTCAATTGTTATCGGAATGGATGGACTTTTTACAGGAAATAAAATTAAATCCGATGTGGCGGTAAAACGCCCTTAGAGAATTTCAGGATTCTTTTAGTAGAAGCGTCAATGAACTATCTTAAAAATGCGAAAGTACATTGACAGTAATAGTCAATACTTTATTTATTTATATTTTAACTAATTAAATAAACATATTTCGCTAAGAAAAAATGTTGTTGATTTGTTACATGCGACATGCTACTTCAGAGGCAAGGACAGGTCAGAAAAATACCTTAAACCTTATTACCTTCAAGACATCTTTTTCGGGAGCATGAGGAAATTTGGATGTTAGAGCCCTATGTAAAACTCGTGCCATGTAAGTGATGCAAAAAGGTAGAAGTTCTGTAGAATTAATAATTTCATCCAGAAACATGTTTACTACAGATTTAAGTTGCGTGAGAGCTTTTTCTAATCGCGTCTTTACTTCTGGATAAGTCAAGGCTTCTTCTTGGCTCACAGTATACGGCAAATTCCTAAAAAAGGTAAATTGTAAGTAAAATAAAAGGCAAACATTCGATTAATTATGGGCCATGGTGGTGGACATGTTTAACACGGAATTTACTGCAGAAAAGTACATAGACGTATTTTACATACTATTCAAAACAAAATAAGGGCCACCCGTTAAATTGCATTATAAACACTACACATCACTACTGGTGTTTTATATTCATATAACAATTTCTAAATGTTACATTATGGATTCTTTTATGTGTCAGTAGTCAAAGCATTTTATATAGGCCTGTGCGATGGATATTCGCTTGATTCGTACGGTTAAACGGTCTTCTTGAACTGTAGTAACCCGCACTCTTCGTGAGCGACGACTCACTGACATTACCCGTCACCTGGTATCATCAGTTCTAAACATTTTGAACCGCTCGTCGCGGATATCCCACCATTAGAACCCTAGGACGCGCAGACTGTGACTGTGTCCTGAATCAATGTGACAACCCTAGATGCTGTATCAGCGTCCAGTTGTTTCCAAACATGTGACCTTATGCAATACAAAAATCGTTGTAGTCTGTATGCACTTTAAGTCGAAGAAACCATTAAGATCTCTTTGAAACTGATTAGAATAACCTCTAACTGATTAGAAGAACCTCATAAACTTAACCTTCCGGCATACCTCTCTTTTCCTAATGGTGGTCCTTATTTTGCTTTCAGTAGTATATTTTCTAATAAACGTAAAATAATCAAAACCAAGACCAAATTGTTTTGGCAATAAAGTATTATACTTACGATATTTTACCAGTTTTCATTTCTGTCTCATTCCTCCAAGCTTTATAGATCTCAACTGGTCCTGTTTCTATATTCAGATCTTTATCTCTTAACATTTTGTTCACAAGAGGACCAATTATGGTTTGCAAGCTATTTAACCCAGACAGCTGTCTCGATAAACTCACAGCCATTTTTAGCACCAATGGTGTTGATGCAATTATATCAGATGGCTTCACAACTTTACAGCTTATTTCTTCTTCTAAAGTAAATCTAAACAGTTTCAAGAGTAAATATTCATCTCTTGCATATGCTCCATAATTATACAAACTAAATATTACATTTTGTAGGAAAACATTCGTTTTATTCTGTGGAATACAGAATAAGAGTTTTGATAAGTAAGTGGGATTTGTTTGCAGCTCGTAAAAAAGATGCTGATACCCATCCAGAAGTCTTTTGCATTCCTTGGTGAGTGATTTCAATCCCTTTACAGCTGTTGAAACAGTCATCAAAGAACCTTTACCATCAGAATGTTTTTCTAATACTAATTTCGTCATAGAATTATGCTTCACCAAATTATTCAATTTCAACCCATGTGCAGCCACTTCCTGTAAAGCTATACGATTTTGCACAAGTAGCCCTATTTTTAGGTCCATGTCATCCAACTGCTTAGAGAGTTCCTGGTTTTTTCTAATAGACTGTACAACTTCAGACTTCAGTGACTGCAATTCTATTTCTCGATCATAATCTTCTGTTGAAAAATCTAGCATTGGTATAAATTTCTTAACAACTTTCAATGGTGGATTGGATGAGTGGAACAATGATGTGAATGCTTCACGAGCACGTCGGCCTCGCCAAAGCGCCTGGATTTTTATTATTTTGCGTTCCTGTAAATGGATAAAATTATCATCATCATTTTTATTCGTTTTAATTGTTTTGGTACCTACACAACAATAAAAGAAAAAATCTTACGTAAGACCTACCTGAACTTTATACCATGCCATTGGATTTTCTTTTCTTTCGCGTTTTAGCCTGGCTTCTATAGCTTTCATCTTTATTAAGGTACCATATTTCTTTTCAATAATAGTTTTCCTCCACCATGCTTGAATTTTTATAATATATTCTTCATTATCTTCAAAAAACTTAAATCGGTCATTAATATTTTTCCTCACTAAATACCCTCTGCAATATGCCTGAAGCTTTGTGAATGAGTTCTCCAAAACAGATTGCATATATTTATTAACATGATGTTTATTCGTTTTGTCAATTATAGATTTAATATCCCTTCTAGTCAAATAACGAGCATAAGGGACAAAATCCTTAGGTGTAGTCCAACTGTAGGCATATGATTCCACATCAATGTATACTGTATTCCCGGCATCTGTGTGACACACAATCCATGGGCAAATATTATGGCCTCTTTTCTTTAATGCTTTTGAAAACATTTGAAAATATACATCTTTGCAGGAGCTCTCGATTATTTTAGCAATCGATAAAACTGGATGTAGGAGGGCATTCCAAAATTCTTTTAAATTATTCTTCAAAACAGCTAGGTTTAGCTGGACCAATGATTCAGTAAGCTCTTTGACGTTTTGAGATTCCCCATTAACTTCATTGATGGTTTGAATAATATCATCAAACCAAAGATTTTGTGATTCTTTCCTAATTAAGACTTTTTTCAACATGCGTAAACAAAGATGACTCTCCTCTTTTTGTAAAGGTGTGGGCAATTTTAAACAGGCGTGTTTTAACAGAATCATTAAAGTATCCTGATCCTCATCAATTACTGCTTTGTTTATATGTTCTATTACAGAAACCACTGAAATGAAAAGTTATAAATGAAGACTACTTAAATATTCATCAAATTCATAACACGTAAGAATTTCTAATGTATAAATGATTTTTTTTAAATACTAGTACAAATACTCGGTACTCACATTCTTCATTGTTATCATCTTTCATGTTCACCATATCAATAGAGTCCCTGATGTCATCCAAAGTTAACAAGGGACATGCACACTGTTCTCTTACTTTTACCTCAAGTGCTGTTGCTAAAGCTGCTAAGTACCGACGCCGACAATGTGGCCGTAGGCTCTCAATGTGCAATTGCTTTGAGTTAAGATTATTCCATACTGCTATATCATCACCCCTGTCAACTGCCTCAGAAACAGTAGCTATAGCCAATAAATAAGATACTGATGCTGCTATTTCACTTTCATTCAAACTTTTTTCTAATTCATATTTCTCCAATTTCATTTCTTCATACAAAAGTGGGACTGCATACCTCTGAACCTTGAAGTTTAACTCTAAATGGGGATTATTCAAAGCAATATATAAATCTTCAGGTTTTCCTTCATCTAAAGCTCTGTTAACATCATTTATAGCCATTTTATGGTCCATGTGATCTAAAGATTTACGGTTCCCTTCGTTGATAATATTTTGAAATATTTTATGCCAATTTGTAACACTCTCTACATCAATGTCTTTATTACATTCGTTTATTTCTTTAACAACATCACAGTAGAAATCCACATTTTCAGCATTATAATCTTTAATTTTTACCCAATCTTCTTTAAATATTTTATGTATAGTATTAACATCTCCGTTTTGAGAAGATGAGCACAAGTTTTTCCATAAATATTTGTAATTGACAGAAGTAATGTGCCCTTGAATTTCAATAAGGGTTAGTAATTCATCATACTCATCTGGGATATAACTATCATTAAGAGAATGATTGTGAGCCGCTTGCATTTTCTCAAATTTTGCAGCCTTCAAAACTTTTTTGTACTCTTCTATTAATCTGTTCTGTACATGTTTTAATTGTAGTTGTGGGTTGAGTATAGCTGATGTTATTGATCTATCTTTGTCCAGAAGATGATTTAACTCCACAATAGCATTATGTAAACTAGAACCATTACTATCATTTTTTGATAATATCCCCACAATTTTTTGAAACATTGGAAGAGGGTGCACACATTTTTGTAAGTCTTTTGAAACAGAGTCCAATTCTTCATCTAATTAAAAAAAAAACATTAAATAGGAATTGTATCTTCATAACATTAAACACATAGGACATAGTACATACCAGTAAATATGACTTTTCCAAATACATCATGTATAAGTGGAGCTTTGCCAAGTTTAAACAAATGTGAGCTAAGAGCATGAATGCAATATATCACTCGTGGCATGTTCTTATTGTCATATATATCTGTAGTTTCTGGCTGAAATGTCTGAAAATAACGAGCATAGGGAACCTTTACCTTAAAAAAACATTTTGTAATTGATCAGAAAATTATCAAAAATAAATTTTACAAGAAATGTAACAAACTGATAAGAAGTGATTATTGTTGCTGTTAAAACTTATGGTCCTGATTTAGAATCCTGTTAAAAATTGAGAATCACAACAATGCTAACGCAATGGTAGTCCTCATAAAACCTTTATTTGAAATACTTGATGTTGAAATATGTGTAATATATAAAATAGTTTGTGCATTTCAAAATTTACTGGTTAGACAAATTTAATATCATACTTGTCTTATTCCTATTTTAAAAAGATCAAAGCGTGGGATGCCTCCCACCACAGGTAGGATGCAGCAATTTTCTTTCTTGTCTTAAATGTAATAAATAATATGAATTGAAGAAATAAGTCTGCTGGACAATTACTATGTGGTAAGTGGGTATGGTGGTAGGTGTTATGTCCCTCCAACACAATGGGAGGATTCTCTAACCAGGCTTGCTGAGCATAGCTGGCGAGCCACGGCTGATAATAACTATTATAATAATGGCTTATAATTCCTATTTTTAAACTTGACAATTTCGAATAATTGATGATCAATTTTATGAAATAAAACCAGACCGACTCCGATCCGACCAGGCTAGGTGATCATGCCCATGGCCCGTAATTGTCACGAGAACTTTCATTGTGTGATGCAGTATTAAAAGTTAGTTACTATGAAGTTCAGCTCGTCTTCACTAGATGATGTTGGAGTATGTTTTTCGCTGTATTTAGCTTTCATAAAATTCTTTGAATCAAACCTACATAATTATATTCTATTTAATTTAGCAATGTAATATGTATGGATTGACTTGTCTTTTATGAGTAAAAGTAGAAAAAAAAGAAATTCATAGATGTGAGTCAAATATTATTTCAAGCCTACTGTCTTTAGGATATAACACTTACCACAGGAAGTTCTGTCTTCTTCAGAACTTGCAGAAATTTATTGATGTTGTCCGTGTGTTTAAACTGTAATCCCATAATCTGAAATAAATAATGCAAAACCATTTTATACCAGAATGGAAAAAATGAGCAGCTTCTACCATTATGGTTTCTATATCCTTTATTAAAACTAGAGGAGGTTGATAGTAAAACATTACTTCTTACCTTATAACGTTTTTGGTCAATATCATATATTTTGTTCATAGGGAGCAAGTCAGGCGAAATAAAGTTACCAAGCTTGGCCAAATAGACACCATTACGTAAACTTTCTTCAAACTCAGTGGCAGCCGGCAGTTTTTCTTTTAAACATGCTTCCAACCAAGTCTTAGCTTCTTCTAACCGACAAAGGTATTCATAAGCGATCGTTCTTTGTCTTATAATATCCATTTCTAAACCTGTCTTGCGAATATCAGAATCACCTGGATTGGTATTATAAAAAATAAATAATTAATTTAAGCAGAAACAATAAACAAACTATGTAGAAAGTTAATTGTGATGATTTTTTTATTTACACGAGCTACTTACAGTCGTCAATCTTTCCAATATGCACTTCTTCGGAATCCTTCCCCATTTTGATGGATAATTTACGCTTTCCTTTAATGTTAGTAATAACATTTAAAGTGGAATTATAGGGCACGCTATTGAATAAGCAACTAACGTTAAAATTATCACTATTTCAATTTCAAAACAAAACGGGCGGTTACTATTCGATTTGAAGTTTGACAGGTAGCATACCATTCGCACCATAGATTAAAGAAAAAATTGTAGATAGAAAATATAGTCACGTGACCTAAAGCCAAACTTCTCAAAAATAGTGGAACTCCATCCACAACGACCACAACAAATACCATTGACATAAGAATACATGGACTAGCCAAATACAAAATTATAGTGTATACCTAAGAGCAATAATATAGCTCTTTGGTGTATACCCACAAAAATTTTAGCGCATAAAATGGCTGCTTTAGGATTGTTTTTAAAGTACGACTTACATGATCGATATCGATATTTAACTGAAACATTGAACAATTGAAAAAATTGAGTTTAATAAATTAATTTGTACCAAAATAGTTAGGTGTTATTTTACGTTAAAATCTCACGAATATCACAAATCTTCGCTTGCCCGGGTATCGGTGGATCTCTGCCCGGGTCGATCTTTATTTCTCCCCCTCTCGTGGGTTTAATTATAGAATCTTTAAATACATTTAACAATAAAAATAAAAAGGACGATCAAAAGACGGAGAAAAGTAAGAGGAAGGCGGAGAGTAAACAGGTGGAAGACATCTCGTCTATCGTCTCGAAACGCCTGTCTCAGAGAAGCTCCAAGAAGTCAATCTGACTCCTGGGAGCAGAAGAGTCTCGGGACGACTGCGTTCCAGGTCTGTCGTGTCATCGGACGGAAATTCCGGTACGACGACGGACAACATAGAGGCGATGGAAGTGGACGTTCGTGGCAATGACAGCCATAAACGCGAACGAACAATGGACGAGGATGCTGACACGTACCAGGTAATGCTCCCTCCCAAGGTGGCTAGCAGCCTAAGAGGGAGGTCGAGGCCACGTACGCCGATTCCAGCTCTGGCATATACACGCACTAACCTTAGGTGTTCCTTTGTTAGGGCCCTCAAGGACTACTCCTCTGCCGTTTCTGGGGTCGTCGAATCGGTCAGTCTCAGGAATCAGTCGAATTCGGTTACGCAACAACCTGCTCCCTCCACCCCTTTGCCATTCCTGATGCCCACTTTCGTCAAATTATAGACGCAGTGTTGCGAATTATGGACGGGCGCCTGGCGGGATTTGAGGCAAGACTGCCTCCGGCACCCATAGTTTGGCCACCACTCGCCGTGGCCAAGGGTAAGACAACTTCAGTTCCGACGTGGGTCATGACTTCCTGTTGTGGGTGGCCGTGTCGTAGTCTGGTATACGGTAGCGTCGTTTGCTCCAGTGCCCGTACCTGCAGTCGCGTAGAAGACAGCATGCTCTTCCAAGGCCGCTACAAACGTTGCACTCCAGCACCTAAAAGTACGTGCACACCAACTGTTCCCTCTGGTGCTGAGCCTGCACCTGGCCCCTCAAACGTGTTTAGCCGCATGATATTTGTATAACTGGAAATTATATACGCAATCTTCTCTCCTTTTTTAGTCAATGATCACCACAGAGCATCTTAATCTTACACACAAAACACCAATTTAATACTCTCTCTTTTTAGTGGCTTATAATATAATGTTTATGTAATCGCCACAATTTAGAGTAGGAGTGTAACCAATATCCCTGTAGCATAACGGTACCAGCGTTAGCGACCGGTGAAAGTGTAATATTATATTATTATGTAATATTATATAATTATTTATATATATAACAGTACTTGAGTAGGTATAAGTAGGTATAATTATTGAGTATTGCATGTATGTAATAGACGATAGGGCACGCCACGATCGTGGCAGTAAGACCCGACATGGAGGATTGACTAGAGAGGCGGCATGGCAGCCTCTCCTACCGGATGACGCAGATACTTACTGGACATGGCTGTTGTGGGAAGTATCTGTGTCGGATAGGCCGGGAGCCAACGCCTGTGTGCCACCACTGCGGGGGCTGCCGCGAGGATACCGCACTCCACACTCTAGTGGAGTGCCCTGCATGGACGCAGCAGCATGCTGACCTCGCGACGGCCGTAGGTATGGGTAGCCTCTCGCTGGAGACCATAATTATGTCCATGGTCCAGAGCGAGAGAGCGTGGGATTCCGCCGCCTCATTTTGCGAGAAGGTAATGTATGCCAAGGAGGCGGCGGAAAGGGAACGGGAGAGAACTAGTACTCTCCCATCCCGCAGAAGGCGCACCAGGCGCCGGAGAGAACAAGTGGATCTCCGGCCTCCATGAGCGCTTGCCTGGGGGCGACGGACAGGGTTATCCGGCGCCCTAGCAGAAGCAGGCCCGAGACGGTGGCGCCGTGTTCCGCGCGTGCCTCTCTTACTGATAGGGGACAAAATCCCCCACAACACAGTGGGGTCGCCTGTTGTTTAACAGGCGGCCAAGTCTGCCAGGGTTCACAGGGATTTCCTTCTAAGGGTACCCTACCGCTTAGCCAAGGTGGGGTGACGACCCGTGGGGGTTTCCACACGTAAAAAAAAAAATGTATGTAATAGACAATAAGCATTAACAACCTTTAATTTAACGTCAACGATGCCCACCCGTTTAATAAAATAACTCCAGTCCATCCTAAGGTTGCCTGGAAGAGATTACTTTGAGCGATAAGGGCGCCCTTTGTATACTATCGATAAAATACATCTCCTGTTACATTCTCTGTAAAACCTTGGTGTACAAATAAAGTATAATCTATCTATCTATCTATCTACTTCTATTTAAAAGTACATGATATATGTATATGCCTATTGAGATCAATGTGGTCAATCAAGAAAGTTCAAGAAACAGCCAACATTCTGAAATACTAGGCTGTACTACGTAATTTATAAAGCCAATCATAAGACATAAGAAACCATAAACTTAGTATCCTTACGATAGTAGACTACTAGATAGTAGACTAGATAGTATACTAAGTTTATGTAAGAAACTAAGCACTAGCTTTTTAATCGATTTCAAAAAAAGGAGGAGGTTCTATGTTCGACTGTCTGTATTTTTTTTATGTATAAAAACGAGGGTAACCCTCACAAATTAAGGATAGATGTAGTGTGTTTGCTGATTTTTCTTAAAATTAAGCAATATTGTCGTTTATAGTGATGAAATTTATTACTATTAAACGACTTAAAAAAAGGAGGAGATTTGTGGCGATTTCCACATACAGCAAAAACATACTTCAATACTACTACTGATCGTGAATAGCGCTATGAGAGTTCTTACACCGATTAGTATATAGGTATACAACTTCCCACCCAACATCAACCATAAGGCCGCGGTCCGCCAGGCATGATCACCTAATCTGGTTGGAAGATCCTCCATTTGTGTTGGGTGTGTAATATATGGCACTAACGACCCGCCCCGGCTTCGCACGGGTGCAATGATGATACTAAATATACTACAGAATGTCTTTATATACAACGTTCACAGATTTTTTGTCATTAGACAATGCAAACATGTTTTTTTCAGAGGTTACTCTTGAAAGAGCGACATATAATTATTGGCCATGTGAAAAACACTCAACGCTCAAATCTAAGCCTGCAACATTGAAAGTTTGACCTTGCGATTTATTAATGGTCATTGCAAAAAATATCTTTACCGGAAATTGTCTGGCCCTCTGGCCGGTACCGCCGCTACCGCCGCAACCGATGTCCCTGCATTTTAAATCTGTAATATCTTCGAAAATATTCATTGAAATTACATGCTGTGAAGGGCCATTTTGATCTATATTAAATGCACAATGTATTTAAGGTACTTAATTCGATAAGGAATAAATCCTGTATTGCTTAAAATCGCGTCGTAAATAAGCCATTATTTCTCGTAAAACGTAAAGGATAAATAATGGTTATTGTGGGTTATCCCTAAGAGATAGACATATACCATAGTAGACTTTTTTGTAGACCTTTTTCAGGTGTACAATACTGTGGTACATTATTTTGATCTATCTCGTAGAGTTCAGCCAGCGATTGCAATGTAAACGCAAAAAAAATGTGTTTATTTACGACATCACATTAGAAACCTCTAAAGTTATCAGTGTTTCTCTACTATATTATGCATGTATTATACATATAAACCTTTCTCTTGAATCACTCTATCTATTAAAAAAAACCGCATCAAATTCCGTTGCGTAGTTTTAAAAATCTAAGCATACATAGGGACAGACGGACAGCAGGAAGCGACTTTGTTTTATACTATGTAGTGATGATAATAACAAATAGTATAGTATCACTTGAAATAGCGTTCACATGATTTAATTTTCATTTGAAATAAAAACAAATAACCTAATTTCATGTGGTTTAATGTTATATTTCATTTAACCTTCATTTGCTCCATTAACATTTAGAATAACGTTCATTTCAAATAAGTAATGTTTAATTCGTATAATGCTCTTTTTATATAACGTTAATTTGACCTAGTTTTCAAATTTACTAATTTTTAGCCAAAATTCTGTAATGAATAACTAAATATCAGGAAACATCATACTCTTATAACCTCATATAAACCAAATTATTCAAAACCAGTAGATGGTATCCGACGCTCCTAAATTACATTAAACGTTACTTATAGATTTTGACTATTATAGTAACTGAATATTATACTAAATGAATATCATTTCAAACTAGCAGATCCCGCGCGGCTTCCCTTGGGTGTATAAATGTATATTTTTATATTTTGCGCGGAACCCTAACTCTCTTTCGGAAATAAAAGTAGCCTAAGTTACTCTTTATAACACCTGCTATCTGCCAGTGAAAGTCCCGTAGAAATCAGTCCACCCGTTCCGGAGATTAGCCAAAACAAACAGGCAGACAGACAAAAAATTTAAAAAATGTTGTTTTGGTATATGTACCGTGTATACATCCAAATGCACTTAGTAAAAAGCGATTATTTTAATATTACAAACAGACACTCCAGTTTTATTTATTTGTATAGATACACATTTTAGAAAATGTTCATTAAACCATATAAAATTAGGTAAAATGAAATAATGTCAAAAAAATATTAAATCAAATGATCGTTTTATTAAAGAAAAGTATATTAAATTAAATTAGGTCATATTATGATCATTAGAACTTTTATTATTATTTAAAATGCGTTGGAGGGACATTACACCCGTTCCTCCATAATGGTGACCCTGACGTGATTGGAAGCAGCCTCCAAGAAGGAGACCAGCAGCATCATACCTTCGTATACACTCCTAGAGCAATTAGCGGCAATCAAATCTCGGCCCGCCCGCATCCTCGGCCTCAACAGGGATACCACACGGCAATTTCTTCAAACAGGCTTCAAACAGACCAGTAAGTACCTGGTGCCTTTATAAGATTACCTATTATTTAAAAGTGTCTCATGTATTAGTCTTTTCAATTAAGTTTGAAATCGGTTATGTCGTATAAGTTTATTGTACGAATTTGGATTACAATGTAATTTTTTTTATTTTATTTTATAAGGGGGAAACGAGCAGACCTGATGGTAAATGACTATCGCCGCCCAGGAGCACCTACAACACAAGAGTCACAAGTCCGTTGCGGCCCTTTAAGGTAGGAGTTGGGGAAGAGGGGGGAAGTGAGGGGAAGGGCGGGAATAGGGGTGAGGGGGGGGGAGAGGGAAGGGTGGTAACTTCACTCACGCGGCGAAAAGCAATGCAAGCATTGCTTCACTGCCGGTTTCCTGTGAGGCCGTGGTATCACTCCGGTCGAGCCGGCCCATACGTGCCGAAGCATGGCTTTCCCACGAATAATTGGTCGATCCAGGTGCAAGACGTGCGAGTATTATATGCGGGTAGAGCACTTTTTTTAGAAAGAATTAATTTTATAGCCTTCTTTTCTGTACTTCTGACAACGTTTATGCACATAATAAGCGGTTGGGCATTTAAAGCGTGAAGTCATAATAAAATAAAAACTTACTTATAGGAAAGAGACTTCCGGGCACTAGTTTCTACCACTGACCTCTATTATACACGTACGCGTACTTGTATAATAGAGGTCAGTGGTTTCTACACATTCCTGGTCACTAAGAGCAATGGTCACTATTAATGTCAAATATAAAAGTATTTTTAAGTCATTTTAAGAATTTATTTTAAGGGCAACGCACATGGCGAAATATCTCCGCGTAAAGAATTATTTGATTATTTAATTTTCAACACCTCTGTGCCACCAATCCACCAACACCCAGCAGATGCTATCTACGTTTTTTTATGGTATAGGGGGCAAACGAGCAAATGGGTCACCTGATATTAAATGACTACCGCCGCCCATGGGCATCTGCATCTCAAGAGTTACAAGTGCGTTGCCGGCCTTTAAGGTAGGAGTAGGGGAAAGGTGGAAGAGAGGGAGATGAGGAAGGAGAGGGGAAGAGGGAAGGGTTAGGACCTCCAGTAACCTCACTCACTCAGCGAAAAGCACTGCCGGTTTTTTGTGAGGCTGTGGTATGGCTCCGGTCCAGCCGGCCCCTTACGTGCCAAGGCATGGCTCTTAGAAAAGCGCAAATCTTTTTGCTCGATCGAGACATTTGCACGAGACCTGATCTTTTTGACCTGCGCATACGGTGACGGGTTGCCCTTCCCGCCACCACCAAGCCCAAACTTTTTGTACTTTTGTAGTGATTTTTTCTTATTCAAAGCCACGAAATTCCGGCGTTTCTGTCAGTTGCCGGTCAGGGATATTATACTATTATTTTCATTATAATGGTTTGATTTTATTAACATTTTATGACAATGTCGCGGTCAGAGCGAGAAAAACAGTGCTATTTTTGCTATATATTCCTTTGCATGTTGTGTTTCCCGGCGTGACTTCAATACGTCTTACTATATTACATAGGTATTACCTACCATTTAAAATTTTCAAACAACATACCGCTACCGGTAGGTATGCCGCGCTAGTCTTAAATCGCAATTACGTGGGCACTAAAATTTTCCCAATTTTTTACCGTTTCAGAATACAAAGCGACAAAATTTCGAGCGGGTTATTTTCACTGTGCGACCTAGCCCTTAATGTCACTTTATTTATATCAAAGAAAACTTGGTTCTAAAAAAAGACATTTATTTATTATTGTACACAAACGTATATATATTGGAAAAAAAAAATTTGATATAAATGCCGAAAGAAAGTAGCCCCTGCCTTGGAGACAGGGATCTAGCTAAGGACGAAGATGAACCTGAACCTATTTTACTTTGCAAATGTCTTCTGGATGGAGATTCATCAGAACAGGTTGTGGTGTCACCCCGAAAACAGAAAATTTTATCCACTGTTGCAAGAACTGAAGAATATTTACGTGAGCGTCGCATTCCTGAACTGATAAGATTCCTTCTTACTAAAGTAATTTCCGATGGTTCCAATCGGCCTATCGCTTTTCTTGAGAATTTATTAAATGAAGGTATGTTATTTCGGGCTGGACATGGATTGGCTCCTGTTTTATATGAAGAAAGGTAGGTAATTATTTTAGATTTGTTTTCAACTTTGAATATAAACAGGTTATAGATAAAATTCGCCCATAGAATTAAGTTCCTGATCTGGTGTCGCGATTAATCGGTAACTGCTTCTCTGCGGGTAGGAAGTGTTTCTCAGCTTAGCTTGAAAAATAGGGCTTTCAAAAAATCGCATAAAGCTGAAAATTGGTACGCATGTGGGATCCTGATAAAATTGAGGGAAACCCTCGTAAGCTGTAGGAACGAATAGTGTTTCTGTTTACTTTTCATTACTTACATTACTTTATCAGGTATTTGCGTTTATTGTTTGGCGTCGACTTAAATTAGTTTATATAAAATTTGATAGTTTATGTAAATAAGCTCAATACTTAAGAGGTTTATTTATTTTTAACTCTTTAATTTTTTTCGTCGGTTTAATTTTTTGTTAAAAAGATTTTTATGTAGTTTGATCTGAAGCCTGATTTAACATTTTGTTTTGCAGACACTTACGAGCTGTAATTAAAAGCTTTGATCCAGGTAATCGAGGATGGCTAACTCTGGGACAAGTCCGCAGAGCATTTATTACACTTGGGCTTACTCTCACAGAGATTTTAGACGAAAGGATCCCAACTGATGTGGTTTTCGATTTTCTGAAAAGTACTCAAGAGAAAGAGCTTTTTAATTTATTGTCAGCGGGAGTTTGTCAAGTTGATGACTCCAGTGAAGATACCGAAATAAAAAACGAGATAACTCCATCAGATTCTTTAGTTATGTGAAAGTAACTACTTCTAGTTTCTTTGTTGTTATACGATTGCCATCCATTTAAAATTAAATTACCAAAAAAATTATTTGCATTTAATATTTATTTGGGAAAAACAAACAGTTCACTTAGCTTAATTGATACAGTCAAAAATTATGAAAAAATGTCTATCCCATAGCGTTGTCTACATGTTGTATATAAATAGAAAACATTAATTTGGAATTATATACAACATGTAAGGTAGCGTAGGATACATATGAGGGATGTTAAAAATTTAATTTAAAAAAGCTTTTAAACAATTGTATTGATTGCCCCCAACTGGTATTAAAAATAAATTTTAATATCCCTCATGAGTATCCTAGGCAGCCCATCAAGCTGCTATATCCTCCATCGCGCAAAACAGTTCTTGGCTTCAACTCGCCGATCGACCGGAGAGGGGACCAAATTATTTATATTTTTGAAACATTATGTATGTTATAAATGGATCAGTTTCATATCTATTTATTTTTAATTCTCTTTTCTTTACTTTAATAATTTATTTTTCTTAATTCAGTATGAAAAATAATTGTTAAAATTTAATTTTATTTAAAAAAAAACTTCTATAATTAATGATATACATTTAGTTAACTGAGTGGTTCTTATTAAAAAATATCAACTTAGCAAACTTTAAACTTTACTAACAATATTTGAAACAAATTATATTACACACAAAATAAAATCAGAAATATTAAAAAGCAATACGACTATGGTGAACGTCCTTCCGATCTGGTGATCGCAGTCAAAGTGGACGAGAGCCACTGCTCGCGCTTCCATCTTCCTTCCTGAGCCCCTCCGCAGCTGTTAGCCCCGCCACATCACGCCACTATGACGTTACGGCTAGACCCCGCGGCCCGCCTACCAAAGCTTTCGTTTCCGCTAACTATACCTAATAATAATAATAATCTGTATTTCAGACCACAGATACATGTCTACATAGTGTTAGGAAACTTAAAATAATGTTAGTAAAAAAAAAACCGGCGTTGAACGTTGATTATGTATGTACGTGGATTGTTAGTATAGTAAACTAATTATATGTAAAGAGGGTTTACTATAGTTCTATAATACTCTTTGGTTTACATGGTGTTGCAGTTTGTCTATACTCTCGATGAAGTACTGAAGTCTGTCGGTTGTACGTTTTGGAATTATATTATATATTATCAAATTAATCTTTTAATTTCTCGCCATAATCCATTTGGTTATGGGCCCAGAACGTTAGGCGCGTTAAGGACTGAATTTATTTCGGTGCGAGAAATTAAAATAATTTTGGTTGATAAAATAAAATACAATCGTCATGGCCGGGTCAACCCCCTATCGAGAAGCTCCAAGGTATGGATGATTATAATAATTGGAAATTTTCCATAAGGATGCTTTTAATGCACGAAGATTTGTATGATTGCATTGAATCGGAGGATAATTGTAAAGATGAACGGAAACAGCAGAAAGCTTTAGCTAAGATATGCTTATCAGTGCACAGTTCTTCTTATCCGAATGTTAGAAATGCTAAAACAGCATTTGAAGCATGGACGAATTTGCGGAAGGCATATGAAGACAAAGGTCTTAGCAGAAGGTTAAGCTTGCTGAGAGCGTTATTTGCTACGAAACTTTCACAGAGCAGCAGTATGGACAGCTATCTGTTAAGGATGAGTGATTTAGCACAACAGCTGGACGACATAGGTTCCCCGCTCGAGAAGGATTTTTTGGCAGTTTTGATGCTTAATGGATTAACACCAGACTATGATCCATTGATTATGGCATTAGAGAATTCTAACATCACACTGCATGTTGAAAGTGTCAAGAGTAAGTTACTGCAGGAGTATCACAGACGTGACAATAAGACTGAGGAAGTAACTGCCTTAGCAGTGAAGAAAGTGCCAAAACGCTATCTTTGCAAGAAGCCAGATTGTCCTAAAAACGTCAGACCAAAGCCAATCAAGAGTACTTCAAACAATGGATTATTGTCGGCATTATCTATAAGTTTGGACAGTGAACGTTTTCATGTGGACTCCGGTGCATCAAATCACATGTGCAGACAGAAGGAGATAATTAAGAATTTTACTTCGACTGAACCAAAAGAGGTCAACATTGCAAATGGTGAAAAGATTTACACAGCTGGATGTGGTAATGTGTACGTCAAATTGAAGGCAGGCATGCAAACCATAAAAAATGTTTATTATGTGCTGGGACTGTCAGCGAATTTGTTATCTGTCAGTGAGATGACAAATAAAGGTTACAATGTTTTATTTAATAATAAAAAGTGTACAATTGTAGCTAATAAGGAGGTAATAGCCACTGCTACGTGCATTAATGGTGTGTATTTACTAGACACTGTTAGTTCAGGTTTATGTTGTAATGTAGCATCAAAGAATGTCATGGAACCTCAGTGTGTGGTCTCTGACGGGAGTCTGCGGTCGGAGCGTACTTCTGAGGACGAGACGATTACACAGGAGGTTTGGCATCAGCGGCTAGGTCACCTCAACGCAAGGAGCATGAACGTCATGAAGAAAGGTATTGTTCAAGGTATTTCTTTTGATGGTTCTAATTTTGGGCATGTATTGCGTGTATAGAAGGAAAGTCAACTAAATTACCTTTTCCGAAGAAATCGTTTAGTAGGTCAACTGAGACTTTAGGGTTAGTACACACAGACTTGTGTGGACCTATGAGCGAAAAGTCTCTTAGTGGAGCTCGTCATTTTTTGACGTTTATTGATGAGTTTTCGAGAAAAACTTGTTTATTTTCTAAAATCAAAAGATGAAACATTTGAGAAGTTCAAACAGTTCAAAAGTTTAGTTGAGAATGAGACAAGTAAGAAAATTAAAGTTCTCAGAAGTGATAACGGTGGTGAATACATATCCAACAATTTCCAGGAATTCTTGAAGGCAAATGGGATACGCCATCAAACGACGGTTCCGCATTGTAGTGAGCAAAATGGTGTGGCGGAACGACCAAACCGAACCATCATGGACAAGACTCGCTGCATGCTGCAGGGTTCAGGACTGGATAAATGTTTTTGGGCAGAGGCTGTAAACACCGCAGTTTATCTACAGAATAGGTCACCCACAAAAGCAATTATGGGCGCGACACCTGAAGGGAAATGGACAAATAAAAAAATCAATGTTAGCCATATTCCAAGAAATTATATTTGAGATCTAAGGCTTACATTTTTGTAGGGTACTGCGAGGATAGCAAAGGATATCGTCTTTTGGATCCATCATGTCCTCGTAAATGCGTAAAAGCTAGGCATGTCACTTTCATTGAAAATAATTTTTGGAGGAAAGAAACATCACATGATGCTACGTACGTAGTACATACTTCGTCTGATGATAAATGTATTTACCATTCTGATGACATACGATCCCTTAGACAAACAATTTTTCTGTAAATGAAAGTGAAAGCAGTGTTAGCCCAGATGACTCGTCGGATCCGGCTTACGTTCCAGGCTCTTCAGATATCGACTCGGAAGATTCGTCGGTACCAATTTTCGAAGATGCTGATGAAACATCAAGCGGGTTAGCTATGATGGTGATGGCGGCAGCGTGTTGTGATGAAAGAGATCCCGAAACCGTTAAAGAAGCCCTGTCTACCAGTAAAGTCAAAGAATGGAAAGCAGCTATGACAGATGAGTAGAAATCTTTTCTTACAAACAAGTGTTGGGATCTTGTTGACTTGCCTAAGGGACACAAACCTGTTAAATGCAAGTGGATATTTAAAAGGAAAAAAGGGCTAGATGGTAAACTATTAAAGTACAAGGCTCGTCTTGTAGCAAAGGGATTTACACAACAGTATGGTATTGATTACTATGAAACTTTTTCTCCTGTGGTAAGGTACTCAACTATTAGATTGTTGCTGGCATTAGCAGCAGAATTTAATATGAAAATTGATCACATGGATGTTAAAACAGCTTTCTTAAATGGCGATTTAAACGAGACTGTTTTGATGGAACAACCTGAAGGGTTTGTGATTAAGGGCCAAGAGAAGAAACTTTATAAACTTAATAAAGCTATTTACGGACTGAAACAAGCAGCCCGATCTTGGTATGAAAAAATAAATGAAGTTTTTGTGAATAAACTACTCTTTAAAAGAATGTCATCTGAGTCATGTGTCTATTATAAAGGACAAGGGGAGGGGATAATTATTATTGCCCTTTATGTAGATGACATCTTCATATTTTATTCAGATTCATCATCAACCGAGAGAGAAAAGATAAAGAAAAAACTCATGAACGAGTTTGAGATGAAGGATCTTGGTCCTGCTCATCAAGTTTTTGGAATGCGCGTGGAATGTGGTGATACCAAAATAACTTTAGATCAAAGTGGTTACATTCAGCGGGTGTTGTAAAAATTTAACATGACTGAGTGTAAACCTGCTCCTACACCTATGGAAACTGGGTTGAAGCTTGAAAAAGGCAAGAATAAGGATACTAAATATGATTATAGGAATCTCATCGGATGTCTTATGTATATTGCAGTGTGCACAAGGCCAGATATCATGCATGCCGTGAGCTTCCTGAGTCAGTTCAACGAGTGCTACGGAGAAGTGCACTGGAAGGCAGCAAAAAGGGTACTTAGGTATCTTAAAGGTACGTCTCATTATTGTTTAAGTTACGAGAAAGGAGGCCTGGATATTACTGGGTACGCAGATGCAGACTGGGCTGGTGACAGCATCGATCGTCGATCGTACACAGGGTACTTATTTCAATTAGGTAAAAAGTCGGTTATTTCTTGGGAAAGCCGGAAACAAAAAACTGTTGCGTTGTCCAGTACTGAGGCAGAGTACATGGCACTCTCTGATGAATGTTTGAATGTTATTGTAAAAATTAACTTATACAATGATAATCAGTCTGCGCATAAATTGTGTTCAAGCCCTATGTATCAAGCTCGAACGAAGCATATTGATGTTAGACATCATTTCATAAGAGACACTGTAAGAAATAAGATGATTAACATCGTTTATTTAAGTACTGAGAATATGATAGCAGATTGCTTGACCAAAGCCTTGACCAAAGAAAAGTTCAATAGATGTATTTTTTCAATATTTTGTTGAATATAATTTGTTTAAGGGCCAATGTTAGTATAGTAAACTAATTATATGTTAAGAGGGTTTACTATATTTCTATAATACTCTTTGGTTTACATGGTGTTGCAGTTAGTCTATACTCTCGATGAAGTACTGAAGTCTGTCGGTTGTACGTTTTGGAATTATATTTTATATTATCAAATTAATCTTTTAATTTCTCGCCATAATCCATTTGAAGTATAAAGTCCAATCCAATGACGCAGGATTGGACAATCCCACCTGCCACACAATTTGCTTAAGATGCAGTGGGAGCTGTCACGCGTTCTAAATAAAATTGAGGCACTTTGCTTTCGGATGGCAGCATGAAAGCCGTCAATCCCACTTCAGCGAACATCGCCGAAGCACTTCAAAAACGCGGCAGCCCCGCCAGCAACCTGAACGCATTGTTATATTGCACGCACAGGGCGTTGTATGCTCTCTGCGTATACCTCACCCACAGACTACATGTGTAGAATGACTGGCAGTAAGCTCTAAAGAGTGTCATTTTTACCCCTTTGCACCGTTTTACACCGTGCAAATCTGCGCACCAGCATTACATCGGACAGCGAACGCCCTACGTTCTCTTTTTAAATTCAAGTCAGGTACTTAGTGCTTGACTCTATTTATAGGAGTGCCACCAGAGTTGTAACTTGTGGCACATTATCGTAAAACTTACCACGTGCTTTAAACACAAGTAACTCGCTGTTTTTATCATTATACTTAAGTCCATGAGCCGCCGCATAACTCTCACAAATCTGCAAAAGGCGTCTGAGAGCCAGTGCTCTCAGACGCCTTTTGCAGATTTGAGAGAGTCGATCAGTATCGAGGGACTCAGCAACACCATATCATCAGCGTAACTGATATTGTTAACACATAAACCATCACGTCGAGTGTTGCTGAGTTCCACGATCAACTGGTTAATGTACAAATTAAAAAGGTGAGTTGAGGTTATCCCCCCTGCCTCACCCCGCATCTCAACCGGTACTCCTCAGACAATACCCATTTTACGTAATTAGTTTCGTTTTGATACCAGTACATTAACTATGAGACAACTGTCTTATCAACTTCCGTTTCCCGGCCATATGTGTATCAAGGAGAAAGTCCAGCACTTTAGCTGTTATGGTAGCCAGGGAAATTGGCCTATAATTCGAAGGTTCCGTCACATCACCCATCTTATTTTTTAGCTAGTAAGTATAAGTGACTCGTGCACAACGAGTAAAACATAGACAGAACACTCGGCAAGTGCGCACCCGCATACCCGAGATGCTTAACGCTCATGTCCCGGAGACTGTTACCATATTCTTGATAACATGAATAACCTCCCCAGCACCGAACTTCAACGGTGCATCACTGCCATTGCACACACACACACGGTGATACCGTCGAAGACAAGTCTAATGGCTGGTCAACTTGAAAATGATTTACAAACATTCACTATAGGCAGCGGGTTGCACTTACCTGCTATGCTCACAGGCAGGGGCGGCCTAACGCATTGCGAGGCCCCGGGCGATAGATCTTTGCGAGGCCCCGGGCTATAGATCTTTGCGAGGCTTCGGGCGATAGATCTTTGCGAGGCCCCGGGCGATAGATCTTTGCGAGGCCCTATGGTCCTTTGAGGAATTTAAGTGAATTGAACCTAAATTTAATGCTAATGCTTAATGAAAAATGCAATAAAAAAAAAATTGACAAAACTTTTATGTCAATTTCCTTCCCTATCCTTGGAACGGTATTCGCTAACCAATTGACGATCTGTTTTATTTTCCGCTAAATCTTTCAAAGCATCAAATATATCGTTTAGTTGATATTTAACGGCCTATCGACTCTACCCAGAATTCCGATTTGTTGCCCGTGGTCCTACTACCTGGTCCTACTGGTAGGACCACGGGCAATTTTTTTTGTCCCTAGTTCAATCAGTAGGACTGTAACAAAAACATCATTATTTTGATTTGTTGCCCGTGGTCCTACTACCTGGTCCTACTGGTAGGACCACGGGCAATTTTTTTTGTCCCTAGTTCAATCAGTAGGACTGTAACAAAAACATCATTATTTTGTATGAGCAATGGTCCTATTAAACTGTGGTAGGACCACGAGTAATTTTTTATTGTCCGTAGTAATTTTGGGTTCGTTCCTGAGGGCTCCGGTTCCTGAGGCACCAGTTTCGGAGGGACCCGATTAATTTTTTTCTTAATAAATTTAAAAGTACCGTTCGCAGAGAATATGTTTAATAAAATTAATATGTTTAATAGAACCACGGACAAGTAAAAATGTCCGTAGTACTACCAGTAGCACTACGGGTAATGTTAGGTGCCCATGGTCCTACTGATAGAACTGGGGGCAAAAAGAATTGCCCGTGGTCCTACCAGTAGGACCAGGTAGTAGGACAACGGACAACAAATCAGAATTCCCACGTAGTTTCAGATAGCAGTTTTGACTTGAGCCAGCAAAGAGATTTTTCTCCGTGGGTGGTTGTGCGAGGGCGCGAGGCATCTGCATGAGCGAGGCCCGGGGCGGTTGCCCTGCTTGCCACCTCTGCTCACAGGGAGATACCGCTTAGGGTTCAATTTCTTTGTATTTTGCCAAAAAGTACTAAAATTGTTGTTGTTGTTACGATTTTTAGATTATTATGTCCATCTTACTTTAGATTTTAAAAAAATTCGTGTCTTACGAATTTTATCAAAAATGATTTTTTTGAAGTGAAAACTTCTTAAGCGGCGTTGTGCATTTTTTGGGATGGGTAAAAATTGTTAACACGTGACCTGATCGAAACTTCGTAAGACGGAGCCGAGTTTCCCAAATTAAAAAAAAAAATTTTACGCCATCTGTGGATTCTGCGCGATACTACTGTAGTTTGATATATACTTATGTATTATATGGTATAGGTTCACTAGACGCTAATCTGAACATTGAGTTTTGTCAGCTCCTTATTAATTAATCTATAAAAAATGTGTTTTGAAATGAAAATTTCTTTAGCGGCTTTGTACACTTTTTAGGATGGATAAAAAATGTTAAACTCGCGTGGACACGTGACCTGATCGACAATTCGTAAGGAGAAGCCGAGTTTCTTATATTTAAAAAAATATTTTTACGCGTTCTGCTGATTCTGCGCGATACTACTGTAGTTTGATATATACTTATGTATTCATATAATATGAATATATATATATGTATAGATCCACTAGAGAGCGCTAATATAAACATTGAGTTTTGTCAGCTCCTTATTATAATAAATCTTTAAAAAATGTGTTTTCACTTTTGACGTGCAGTCCTATGACTGACAGTTTTTTTTTGGAACAAAGTTCCTTATCACGCGTTCCACTTCAGAAGCTCGGTGGCTCGGCGAAGCAAAGTGTTATCGCAACGAAAAATGCTGACCGCGAGTTGGTTTCTCTATTTGCGCCATCTGTGGATTCTGTACAATACTAATGTAATGTTATGTTGGTAGTGTACTTACTAATTATCGATATATTGGTTCGGGCAACTTTCACAGATGGTACAATTTTAAAATCAAGATTTTACAATATTTACCGTGGGAGAGCTTTGCTTCGGCACGTACAGGCCGGCTCAACCGGAATGACACCACGGCCTCACAGAAAACCAGTAGTGAAGCAAAGTTGCATTGCTTTTCGCCGAGTGAGTGAGGTTAACGGAAGCCCTAACCCTTCCCCAGGAGTTGGCGAACCTCCGTGCGGCCTGTACTCGTGCCCGGAGGTCCTACACTCACAGCCGGCGGCGTCACCGCGAAGAGGGGGAAGAGGACCAGCTTCATGAGGAGTACCGAGAGGCACGGAAAACTCTGAAGCTGGCCATTAGCCGCGCCAAAGAAGAAAAGAGAAAGGAGATGCTGGAGGTCTCGATCGTGACTCCTGGGGTCGGCCATATCGCGCGGCGCAACAAAAGCTCCGTGCGTCGGGCCCCCCCCCTTACGGAGACTCTCCAGCCCAGCTTCCAGCAGGAAGTGGTTGAGGGCCTTTTTCCGCAACGGGTGGAGCACGTTACCCGTCGATGGCCCCTTTGGCCGGAGACGACGGGGAGGACGAGGAGGATGGTGTTCCGCCCGTCACGGAGGCGGAGATAGGGGCGGCTGTTCTACGGATCCGTTCCAAGAACACCGCCCCCGGGCCAGACGGAATCCCTGCCCGAGTGTTGGCCCTCACCCTCGACCACATGTCCGACCGCCTCAGGGAAGTGTTCGACGCTAGCTTGGCGTCCGGGCGCTTCCCTGATTGCTGGAAGAGTGGGAAGCTGGTCCTTTTAAGGAAGCCGGGACGGCCTACCGACTCGGTCGCGGCCTACAGGCCCATTGTGTTGCTGGACGAGGCGGGTAAACTGTTTGAGAGGGTCCTCTCTGCCCGCATCGTCCGGCACCTTGGCGAGGTCGGCCCCGATCTGTCGGATGCCCAATTCGGTTTTCGGGCGGGCGTTCGACGGTCGGTGCTGTGTTGCGCCTGAGGGCTGTGACCGAAGAAGTAGTGAGCTGTGGCGGAGTGCTGTTGTCGGTGTCGTTGGACATCGCCAACGCATTCAATAGTCTGCCATTCAGCTGCACCAGGGAAGCACTCCATTATCACGGAGTGCCAGGGTACCTGAGGCGGCTAGTGGCAGACTATTTAGAGGAGCGTACCGTCATGTACGAGGACCGAGATGGAGTTTTGAGTCGTCGGCCCATGTCGTGCGGTGTTCCACACGGGTCTGTCCTTGGACCACTCTTGTGGAACATGGGGTACGACTGGGCCCTTCGAGGCGACTTCCCCCCCGGGTTCAGCGTAATCTGTTACGCCGATGACACGTTGGTCACAGCCCGGGGGGTGAACTTTCAGGAGGCGGCGCGCCTGGCCACCAGGGGAGTCTCTCTGGTGGTCGGGCGTATCGAGGCGCTGGGCTAGCGGGTGGCCCTGGATAAGACGGAGGCCCTTTTATTTCATGGGCCCCGTCGTGGTCCACCCCCTGGCGCCTCTATCGTGGTGAACTCGGTCCTCGTACCGGTTCAGGCCCACATAAAGTATCTGGGCCTGATCCTCGACGGCAGGTGGCTCTTCGATGAGCACTTCCGACAGCTTGCTTCGAAGCTGGTCGGCGCTGCGTCCGCCCTGGGGCGACTCTTGCCCAATTTGGGTGGACCCAGCGTCGCTACAAGACGGCTGTACACGAAGGTTGTCCGGTCAATGGCACTGTACGGTGCACCGGTGTGGGCGGGAGCTCTGACCGCCCAGAATAGGGCGCGCCTCTGGCACCCTTAGAGGGTTTTGGCGGTTAGAGCAATACGCGGATACCGCGGGACACGGATTTGGAGGCGGAAGTGCTCGCCGAAGTATATCGGCGAACGGCTGAGTTCCGGGCGGGAAGCGGCAGTCGGCCCCCGCCCGAAGAGATTCGCGAATGGCGTGAGGCCGCTCGCCGAGCCACCATGGCTCGTTGGTCGTCCCGGTTGGAGGCTCCACGTGCTGGCTTTGCCGCCGTGGAGGCGCTCCAGCCGGTCATCGTCGAGTGGGCAAGGCGGCAGCACGGGACCCTTTCCTTCCGACTGACGCAGGTCCTTTCCGGGCACGGCTGCTTCGGGAAGTACCTGCACTCGGTCGCTAGGAGGGAATTGAGTCCCGCCTGCCACCACTGCGACTGCAGTGAGGACTCGGCTCAGCACACGCTGGCGGTTTGCTCCGCTGGGCGACGCAGCGTCGGGCCCTCACTGCACTCATCGGAGGGGATCTCTCGCTACCGGCCGTCATACGCTCCATGGCCGGTAGCGACAGGAATTTTACCGCGGTCGCGACCTTCTGTGAGGACGTCATCTCGCAGAAGTAGGAGGTATAAAGGGTCCGGGAGGACGATCTCCACTCGGACCTAATTCGCCGTCGGCGAACCGGGCGGCGGAGGCACGCATACCAGCGCCTCATGCCGCCCTGAGTGTGGCCGCGCCTCTTCCTCTACTCCCACTTTAAAGGTCGGCAACGCACTTGTGACTCTTGAGTTGCAAGTGCCCATGGGCGGCGGTAGTCATTTACTATCAAGTGACCCGTCTGCTCGTTTGTCTCCTATAAATTTATTCAATCTATTAAATACATTTAAATATAACGAAATAAACTTTAAATTTTTTAATTAACTTTTCATTGAAATAATATTTCAATTATAGCAATTTCGCAGTCATAAGCAGTAAGCATATTTCTAATCTTCGATACCTACCTATAAATTAATAGTAATTCTACTGACAAACAAAAATATACTAACAGAATGTTTAATGGGTTAATAGAATTCATGTCCCTGGCAATTAACAGATGTCAAGACAAAGGCTGTCTTATTGGAGCTTATGAAAAAGCACAAACATATGCCTGTCTATGAGGTTGAAAAGATTCTTCAAGAACATGGTCGTACAATACGAAGGTTGCCTTCCTGTCACTGCGACTTAAACCTCATTTTAAATCCATACATAATAAAAATAAATACACAAAAATATCTTCGCACCTCTCGCGTTCCTGACGCATTATCCGGTCGGATCCACCAATTCATACATTCATTCCACCTTTATGGTGGGTTTACACGCATGTCACGCAGCCTGGCAAGTAGCCCGGCACGCAGCCTGCGTACTTACTTATTCACACAAGCATGCACAAACAGCTTGTTCACATACTTGTGCCCGTGCTTGTGCTCGTTGAATGTCGGTTTAAACCCACCATTACGATTTAAGTGTGCTAGTTAGTTTGTGAAGTATGCTACGTTTAGGCCTGAAGTTAGAGCGTTCATTTCTTGGAGACAATTATGCATTTAAAAAGTTAAGCCGAAGTGTTTGTATACTCTTTGGTTAAGCCTTGAGTGCAAAATATGACAGATTGACAGCTGCTTCTTATTTATTATCTCTAACTTCTACATGTTAGTTATATATTATTTAATGGTCAAAACAAGAAATAAGAAAATAATACATATGCATTTTATTTCATTATATCAAAAACTAAAAACATCTTTATCAAAATGTAAGAGTTGTAGCAGTTATTTTAAAAGTTTCCAACAAGGTTATCAGAAATAGTTTCAAGTGTTATCCTATGATGGATAGAATGTTTTTTATTGGTATTGTAATTCATTTAATATTTTTGTTTTCTATCTTTGACATATATTTTAAATCACCCATTGTAACTAATGTGGACTCCTATCAGCCTCAACATGAAGAACTTGCTGAACGTCTTGTACTTTTTATGGTTGATGGATTAAGAGCAGAATCATTCGTTAACTATTCAACAATGCCTTATTTAAGGTATGTTAAGTGTTTCTTTTTTAATTGAGAATTATATAAACATATTTCCTCCCTTTAAATACTATTTGGCTGGTTTATTTATTTTAGTGTATAATACAATTTAAACTTGAAATGTTTTTTTTTAATTGGTTGTAATATACTATTACATTATTTAACATTTCAGACAAGTGGCAAATTCTCATGGAAGATGGGGAATATCTAACACTCAGGTTCCTACAGAATCACGTCCGGGCCATGTGGCAGTGATAGCAGGCTTTTATGAAGACCCTTCTGCTGTTGCTAAAGGGTGGAAAGAGAATCCTGTTGATTTTGATTCTGTTTTTAATCGAACATCTTTCACCTGGTGCTGGGGGACCTATGATATTGTTAATATATTTACTAAAGTTAATATTAATGATCACATAGTTATCTATGATTTTGACCCTTATGATGATAACTTTTCTACAAATAAAAATACTACATCATTAGATGAATGGGTATTTAGTAATGTCAAAAGCTTTTTTCAAAAAGTAAAGCAAGGTAGCATTCTTAGCAAAAATTTGAAACAAAATAAAATTATATTTTTCTTACACCTTTTGGGGACTGACACTGCAGGGCACACTCATAAACCTAAAACAAAGTAAGTATAAGCAACAACTTTTGCTATATATTGCATGTAGATGGCAACTTATATATGTTTGTTGTTTACAGGAACTTTTTAACTACATTGAGATATGTTGATGAGGGCATAAAAGATATTGAGAAAGTTATAAGAGATTTCTATCATGATGATGGCAAAACTACATTTTTGATGACTTCAGACCATGGCATGACTGATTGGGGTAAATTCTATTGTAACTTTATAATAAACTAGCAACCCGCCACAGCTTCGGCTTCGGTAGAGACAACTTCAGCAGTCATCATATTTCAACCAATTTACACAAAACATTAAAAAATTAAACACCTAAACCTTCCTCATAAATCTATTGAGTAGTTTTTCAGTTTTTTGCGAACAGACAGACGTGGCGGGGGACTTTGTTTTATAATATGCAGTGATTAAATTTATACTTCTTTTAATATAAATAACTTTTTTTATTATCTTCTTATCTTGCCTAAACATATCTTTGAACTATACTGAAAAAAAGTACTATGTATTTCAGGTTCACATGGTGCAGGAGATGATCATGAAACTCAAACACCTTATGTAATTTGGGGCTCAGGAGTGAAACAGAAAAATCATGTGCCACAAGACCTTGAAACAAATGGGATGTCTTTAGAACACAGGTTTGACATTAATCAAGTGGATTTGGCTCCACTTATGTCTACTATCCTTTCTATTCCTGTGCCTGTTAATTCTAAAGTAAGTAAAGCAGTGTCTCTTCTTGTAATTAATTACAAGAACAGAATTGTGAAGTCAACATCGTGGACAGGTATTGAATTGATTTGTGATGTGCGCTTAAATATGTATAATTTTAGGGAAAATTGTCTACGGAAGTATTAAACATGTCATTGTCTAACAAAGCCAAAGCTATGTATAGTAACAGTAGGCAATTGGCAACACAATACAATAAGAAGAGGCTTCAAGTTGAAGAAAATGCTTTGCCACTACTTTATATGCCTTATGAGCCTTTTAGAAAAGAGAAGTATCAAGAGTTCATTGAATTTACAGAGAAGTTATTAAATGAAGGACAGTATGAAAAATTGATACTTTTAAGTGAAGAAATCATACAATTAAGCCTGTCAGGACTTCACTACTATCATAATTATTACCAGTTTCCTCTACTGCTCCTTGTCACAGCTTCATTTTTGGGTTGGATATGTTGCTTATTGAAGATTTTAATTGAACAACAGTATTATACTCTAGCAGTACCCTCTAACTTGAAGAGTTCAAACAGTTCTCCGTGGAAATTGATGAATGCAGTGTTTATATCTTTATGTGGACTGTCATTCTATTTAGTATATGGTAATAGAAAGTCAACTATAATTTATTAATCTTAACTGCTGTAGATGTAATTCAACAAATTATTTGTATTTTTCAGCCCAGAATTTGCCTGCTCCGTATTACTTGTATTTTTTACTGCCTATATTTTTATGGTGGTATGTCCTTTTTTCATTATTTACATGGATGAAAGCATTTAGCCAATTCAGCAAAAACAAACAGATCTTGTCACTATTACTACAGATTATCAGTTATGCATTTGGTTCCATAGCACTTGTAAGTTTACATGTACCTACTACATAAGAAAGTTACAGGAAGTGTGAATATCCATGGTTGTAAAGTTGTGATTTTTTTACAGGCTCTTTCATTTACTTATAGATGGATGTTAAGTGTTCCACTTCTGGGTATGGGGTTGTGGCCTATTTTTTCTACAACCAAACACCACTTATCAAACCAAGTGCTTGTTTCTTGGCAAATCGGGTGTATCTTGCTTAGCATGTTTACATTCATACCAGTTGTTGGTAAAGATGTCTTTATAGAATTAGTGTAAGTACAGTGAACGAGAATAATCAGTTTTTTATGTGTACCTACCGAAGAGAAATATTTATAAAAATAAACATTTGCTTTCAGTCTTATTGCAGGTGTTCTTTGGTTAGTGACAATTGCAGCGTTCACTCATAAAATATTACTTAATTTACGTCCCACCAATTTTAAGGTTAAGAAGGAAATTGCATTGACTGTTGTTCAAGTTGTATTATTAATTTTATCTCTTCAAAATGTTTATGTGCAATCTAAGAGATTTGAAAGAGGCTCCCCAGTTTCCTACTACTATCAAACATTATCTTGGACAATAGCAGGTAACCACTACTACTACTATAATTTGAATGTAACCAATAAATAAATAAAATAAGCTCAAACTGAATGACAGAAAAGTACCCAATTCTACATGTGATTACAGGGGTTTTTTAACTTGTCACACCAGCGCCTGTGCCAGCCGTTTTATGTTTTTTGGTGGATTAGTGCCTCTCATTAGATTTTGCTTGTTTGATTTTCTTAAGGATCAAAAATTCGTGTAAAAAGTCAAACATTTTAGTAAAAATTTTTATACATTATATGCCTTTGGTGTTTAAAGCTCATGTATTTCTGTTTCAGCAATTTCACTAGTCATTCCTTTGATGTTTTCAAAAAGAATAATTTGTCGCTTAGTAGCTATCAATACATCTATAATAAACTTCTACCTCTTATTGTCTGTTTCTCATGAAGGATTGTTTATAGTTACTTTAATATTTAACTTAATTAGTTGGATATTTATTGAATTCAAGCTACTTCATTCAAAAGATATTAAGGTAAATATTATGGTTTATTACTAGAGATTATTGGTATTTGCAGAATACGACCATCGAATTTAGGGTTGTTTTAATGTTTACAAAACTTTTACTAAATAAATTAGGTACCTACTTAATCCCCAAATAAAAACATTTTTAGTGTATTCGTCAGTTTGGTATGTTAAACCAGCCTTCCATGTTCAAACTGGGTAACGGCTTTCAACAGGAAAAGGAATTTAATCACAAATATTCATTCATAAGTGGGAGAGCCATGCTCGGCACGTATGGGCCGGCTCGATCGGACTGTTACCACGGCCTCATAGCAACACGCTTGCATTGTGTTAAACTGTGTAAATGAGGTTACCGGAGGTCCTAACCTTTCCCTATCTCCCCCTCTTCCTTCCCTTCCCCTACTCCCACCGTAAAGGTCGGCAACGCACTTGTGACTTGAGTTGCAGGTGCAAATGGGCGGCGGTAATCCCTGACCATCAGGTGACCCGTCTGCTCATAGCAAAGCCGTCTCAATACTCTCCTTCGATTCATATGGACGGGGCGTCCACGAGGCCATACATCTCAGACATCATTGCATTTATACCTGTATATTACGAAATGCTACTATGTATATTAATAATATACCTAATCGGTTTCTTCTATGTGCAGTATTTCTGCTGGTTTGCCGCAGGGTAGCGTTTTATCTCCCTTATTATGGTTGTTCTACCACCTTTGTGCAGATGATATATAGATATAATACACAAGCTCCGTTTAACATGTTATCGGAATCAATTAACATAGTCAATGCTGACCTGTCGTACAATGACGAATGAAGTCAATATTATGGAGTCCATTTCAAAATCAATTTAATGGCACCACATTAAAGACCAGTACTAATCTCAAATGAGTACTCACGTCCTAATTTTTCTTAACAATATCGTATTCAACATTATGGTCCACCTTTTTATCTCAAAGTTCTTTCATGACAAACGTGAAAATGTCTTAGGTCATCTGAAGATTTGAGATTGGAGATGCTACTGCATTCCACAAAATTTTATGTTGAATCCTTTTACTGTTGAAGCTGTAGTGTAGTGTAAAGCTTGTGGAATGCGTTGCCAGTTAACATTAGGCGAACGCAATCAATAACCATCACTATATATTATAAAAGACGGTCCACCACCGCGTCTGTCTGTTCGCGATAAACTGAAAAACTACTGAACGGATTTTCCCTAACGGATCCGTACACACTCAGCACACACTCAGTACACACGAAGTATACATAGTGTATATGTGTCGAATTCACCCTGAATATACACCGAGTATACACCAAACATTTTTTAAAGTCCCGTGAGCTGGAATTTTTTAAAGCCAAAAGTTAATTTTTTTTATAAGTGACTAATAAGACGTGAAAATACCAGCGTATACGTATACGCTATAGTGACTTTTTGTCGTATAATATGTCCCAAAGGTCGCAGGTTGATGTTATATACACCGACTATCGAAAATGTTTTGACCGGATTGATCATGTAACCCTAATGAACAAGTTGCTGTCCATGGGAATCAGAGGCAACCTCTACAGATGGTTCGCGTCGTATGTGGAAAATAGGTGTCAGACTGTAGTATTGAACGGTTACGCATCTAGAGCAACAATTATCCCCTCGGGGGTTCCCCAGGGATCATTGTTAGGACCCCTGCTGTTCAACATCTTCATCAACGATATTGAATCATGCTTTATACACTCTAAAATTTTATTATATGCGGATGATATGAAGATAATGAAAGAGATATCTAATCCGGATGACTCAGCACTCTTACAGGAAGATCTGAATAGATTTCTGAACTACTGTAGGCTAAATAAGCTTGATTTGAACGTGTCCAAATGTTACGTATGCTCATTTACACGCAAAGTTCGTCCCCTACACTTTGATTATAAACTCTCCGACATCATAGTAACCGGGGTAAGTGTAATAAAGAACATACGAGTCATATTCGATTCAAAACTTCTTTTTGATGAAAACATTAACAATGTGGTATCCAAAGCTTCCAAAGCATTGGGCTTTGTAATAAGAATATCAGCAGAATTTAAGAACATCAAAACCATCAAAATTTTGTACTGTTCACTCGTTCGTAGCCACTTAGAATATGCTTCTCAAGTCTGGAATCCATTCTATAACATCTACATAGACCGCCTTGAGAGTATACAAAGAAGATTTATGAGATCAATATCGCTCTCAATGTTACCTACCCACTTACCTAAATTTCACATTTTTCCTTTATACGAGAGAAGGAACATTGCGGATCTGGCTTTCCTATTCAATATTTTAAACGGTTCAATCGACTCATCTGAGCTAGTGAATTAAATTAGTATACGTGTTCCATCGGCGTATTTACGCAATTTTCGACTGTTACATGTTCCCGAGGCGAAAACCACTTACAGGCAGAACTCATACTTGCCGAGGGCTGCTCGTTTATACAACGACACGAGCCGGGAAACTGTTATCGACGTTTAATACTAACACGACCATGTTAAAAAGGATCTTGTGCAACAACTTCTTCACTGATACTTGTTGATTAACCAACTTCGTAAATATTTAGTTAAGCTGTCTTCCACTTTCTTTTCTTTTTTTCAATGGCATTATTTCTAATTGTGAAAACTTTTAAATGGCCATCTCTTTGTTAGTATTATCATGTTTTAACTTGTACTCTAGCTGTAAGTTTTCCGAAAATATATAAAATAAAATACCAGCTAAATATACCGCTGAAAAGCCAAAAGAACGAAAGACGCCTGGGGACCGCTTTTTAGTCGGGATCACCAATGTTGAAGACGGGTCTTCATGTGTTGAGGTTGTAATAAAAATGCAGTGACAGTGACTGGCTTGATATAATGGTAAATTTGAGTATTACATTAATTAAGTAGGTACTTAGAAACGCGTGCGCATCTAGTTCGTCTTGAGGTATTTTGGTGAACGTGCGTGCGTTCGTTGGCGCTGGCTAGCGGCCACTGCGGCCAGTGAGTGTGCGCCTGAGGCCGTGTGCGCTCCCCTCTTGTCTCTTCCGTCCCCACGGCGCCCCGCGGAGTAGTGATGTGATTCGCAACAGTAATTGGAAGTGAAAACTACGTGTGTGTTTCACACTTATGAAATACTTTTCGGTCTACGTTAGTATTTGTAAGCCTCTAAAAATTTTTCCTAATTGAGACTGAAAAAAAATTTGAGTGCATACTCGATGTAAACTTACGGTATATGATTCGAATTCACACCGAGTATATTGGGTGTATTTTTATTCTATACTCAGTGTGTGATCAATAAACACCAAATATACCTATAGTATTCTCCTAAGTATACACCAACACTGAGTATACACCAAATTTACACCAAGTATATACGGTGTATCCGCTGTATACGGGTCTGTTAGGGTTCATGCGGTTTTCACCAATAAACAGAGTGATTCATGAGGAAGGTTTAGGTGTATGATTTGTTAACGTTTTGTGTAAATTGGTTGAAATATGATGATGATTGTTGAAGATGCCTCTACTACCCGTGCGAACCGGGGCAGGTTGCTAGTTTTTAATAAAATGGTTCATGAATATTATTTTCGACTCGTAGGCAAGGGTGTTCTTAAGATAAAGAGTAAGTAACAGTTTATAGGAGAAAGAGTTTGCTGAAATTAAAAGAAACCCTGAATTACTTGGTGAAACCTTTACTTTCTACTATAAATAATCCCACTTTTCTTACAGCTTTTAGAAAGCAGTTTTGATAGTGACAATGAAGATGGATTAAGATCTTTCGCTTTATTAGAGAGAGGAATAAATAGTCAAGATTTCAGACGAGCTTTCTTTTTTGTATCCTTTTTAAAGGTTCTTAGAATAAAAGAGTTGTTTTGTATTTCATGAATGAATAGGAATGGACGTCCAGCGTCCATGATTCAGCTATAGACATCAGTACTTACATTAACAGCCCATAATATATTATTATTATGAAAATATAATCTTTTGATTAAAGCTTAATCTTGGATTCATTCATATCTTAGATTATTTTCTTAATATTCTCCATAAGCGAGACCATCAGAATGACTACAAACGAGATACGCTGTTTACCTGTACATGTTTCAGATGTAGTCAGTGGCGTAACAATAGGATGGCAGAGCGGGCAAAATGCCACGGGCCCCCGGGGCACCAAAGACCCTAAAAAAAGGAGGCACTAATTACAAAATGTATTAAAAAATATTAATTTTGTAATTAATCAATATTAGTTATCTAATTTAATAAACCTAATAAAATATACGAGTTATAAAATAAACGCCAAGTGCGAGTCAGACTCACACACATCCGATAAATTAACCACGGGCCTCAGATGGTATAGTTACGCCACTGGTTATAGTGTCCTTTTAGATAAGGAAAGCATTTTGCTTTATTATCTTAACAAAATTTAATTATACTTTTCTTTGACTCTTATACTCAGGTTGTGTATATTATAGTTGCTTTTTTTGGAACTGGAAATATAGCATCATTGAATTCATTTGAAGTTAGATGGGTGACATGTTTTATAACTTCATTCCAGCCCTTCATAATAACTTCACTTATATTACTGAAAACTTTAGCACCATTCTTAACTGTTGCATGTAGTTTTCGTGCTGTACAACATTTGACTAAGGTAAAGCTTAATTGAAATTCTATATGAATATGTTCAATGTAACATTTATAAAACAACGCATTTCTGTGATTTCAGGCACCAACTGGTTACCTAAACATAATAGTATTAATATATTCCAATCTAATGGGAATACAATTGTTATATAATGTGAAAAATACAGGAAGCTGGCTAGAGATTGGAACATCTATATCACAATTTGTTATTGTTCAAGTTATCACCTTGTTTATTGTTATAATTAATTCTATAGCAAAATTGTTGACAGACATCAATATTCATAGTTTTACTGGTAAACTATTTAGAAGTAGAAAAAAAAATGTTTAATATTATAATATTTTATTTACCCTTATGATAACTTTTTATTGTTAATTATGAATCATCAATTTACAAGTACAGTTCAAAGTCTATTCTGTTGGAAGTGTAAAACTGGCTGTCTTCTCCATGCTTCCTAACCCAAACACCACTTTTAAAATATCCTTCCTCTGACCATTTCTGCATTTGCTGAGTTGAATGTGGTCCAGATAAATCTTCATCCTTTTGGTCCCACTTGAATTCCCATTTTACTTCTTTTTGTTTTTCTTCCTCGCCATCACTTTCATTTGTATCAGGGTTACTCTTTTCTAAAACATTTTTTTCTTTTAAATCAAAGTCATCAGCATACATGTCTAGATCAGCATCTCCTTTTTTACTTTCTTTTTTAGCTATGGCTGCTTTTATCTTTTCATAGGTTTCTTGATAAATATCCATGTTACCCATTTTAGTTAAAATCTGGTTAGCAAGTTCTGTTACTCTAGTAACTAATTTGCTATTTTCATCAACAATACCAGCCTTTTTCCTTTTCCAGCGCTCAGCACTGGACACCTTAGAGCCAGCACCTAAAAATGAAGTAATAAGCTTTTAAGTATAAAGCTCACTACACTCTATACCGTCACGGTAACGGCACGGCTCCACCCTAGCAATTGTCATTCAAATCTGAGCTTTAAAACGTGATCGTATAATACATTTCATAACATCAATATGAAAAAGCCAAGGGCTTGCAGTAAACGCGCTTACTGCAACCATACAACTCGACTCGCGGTCTGCGTGCTTACAGCGCGCCAACTGCAAGCCACCAGCGAAAAAACTTCGCGTCGTGTCGCACATGAAGACGATGAAATTAGCTTGCACCTCGCGGGCGGCGCGCGGAATGCGAGCTTGCACCTCGCCGCCGACGCGTGGTAAAGCACGCTGCCGGCTACCGGTAGCCTCAATTGCAGGTGGCGCCGTGCTGCAGCTGTGCCGTTATAGTGTATGATGACCTTAAGTCTACTAAAACTGTCATATGAATGGCATGCTAATTTTTTTTGTGAATACAGGTGTATTCACAAAATGATATGATAAATATGAATGAATGAATGAATGATATGATAAATTATATGAGGTCTCACAGTGAGCCCGGACACAGAGTCGGCAATTTCAATTCTTAAACAATACTGGAGCGAATGACAATGCTAAGCGTTCATTCAAAGGAACCCTTATGAAAAGTAGCTGGACAGCTATTTCACGCAAAGCATAGCGTCGATGGGAGTCACAGTTGATAAACATTACGGTTTTATTTCATAGTTTTGATTGAACAGTGGACAATAAGAGATTTTCAAACTCCTTACAATTACAGTGCGGAAGAATACTGTACTTTTTGTACTCTCACCGTTTATTAACTTTAATCTAAAAAAACAATTAAAAAAGGTTTCTAATGCTGGCTTTTCAATGTCGATTACTTGTGACCTTGAGGTTTTATTTTTGTAATTGATGAAGTCCTTTTCAATATTCTAACATATTCTTCCCTCTTTCTATAAATATTTTCTCCCTCTGCATCTTTATACATTGTTCAAACTACACCGATTTTCCTTTGGCACACGATTATAGTACGAGAGCCCACAACCAAGACCATACATTTCCATCACACAAATGCAATGAAACAGTTCGGTAAAAGTTTTAAAGGCTCAATCGCGTAATACCAGAATCGCAAAACACCAGATTCGCAAAACAGCAGATTCGCTATATACCAGATATGCAATATAACAGAAACGCAAAACAACAGAAGTACAGTCGTAATCAATTGAATTCATACTATACTGTATGAATGTATTAGTATCTACCTCAGAGTAAAATTTTCCAAAGTTTTCGCTACTATAGATAAAATGAGATCGTTATACAGATAAGGTCGTAACCCTATTTATTATAAACTGCACTGGTCACTTTTGCGTTAATAGATAAGATGACACGTGTATTATTGCAAATATTTTGTTTGCTAATACATATTAAAATGAATAGTGAACGGAATTTTAAGTTTATAAAAAGCAATAAGGGAAAGCCTGCAGTACTCTGTGATGGGTACCGCTATAATTTTGTTTTGAAAAATAAATCCGGATCTACAAATTGGCGCTGTCATAATCAAAAGACTTGCAATACATCAATTACTTTAAATAAAGATAATGAAATTGTGAAGAAACCTTACCATATTTGTAACGCTGATTATGCGAGAAACTTAGTTGACGAAACCATTGATGCAGGGGATGATGAGGTATGTTCTAATTTTAAATCCGTCCCAAAAATATGTGAAAAGAACTTTTTTGATGTACTACCTACATTTATAATGATAGAAGCAGAGCATGAAATACCGAACTTTGCTAGTAAACGAGATACCCTATATAGAGCCCGCAGTAAATTTCTGAAATTAAAAAGCACTTCGTTCAAAACACCTGCAGAAGTTAAATTACCTGACCATATTGTAGATAACTTCTTTTTATACGATGATCGTCATGACGACAAAATTATAATATTTGGGACTTCAAGCGCCAGAGAGTTGATTATGAGAAATGATGTGTACTACGGAGACGGGACTTTCAGAATAACGCCGAAACCATTTTATCAAGTATATACACTTCATATTGACTTACCTTACAACGCGAATGTGGTGTCATTTGTACCAACACTTTACGTACTACTTCCTAACAAATGTCAAAACACATACAAACGTCTATTCTGCATTTTAAAAGAACCGTTCAGAATGAACATAGCGGTGTATAAATGTGATTATGAAATAGCTGTAATACAAGCTGTCACAGAAATATTTCCAAGAGCTCTAATTAAAGGTTGTTACTATCACTATATGCAAGCTATATATCGCATGAGCAAAAAGCTAAATTTCGGAAAAACGACAGAAGAACGGCGTGTCGTAACCCTATGCACAATTTTAGCTTTACTACCCAAAAATTTAATACCAGAATCTTATTTACATATATGCGGAATAGCACCAGATACTGATTTTTTTTATAAATTCAAACAATATTTTGAAAATCAGTGGCTACAAAAAATAACTACAGATATTTTTTCTTGCTTTGGAGAAAAAAATCGTACAACTAATGCCATAGAGGGATGGCACAGATGCATTAATTCGAAAATACCACATAAACCGACATTATTTCCATTTGTCATTCTATTAAAGAAAGAAGCACTTTTACAATATGTAAAAATTAAGAAAAATGCTTTTTTTTTGTCCTGGCCAGAAAAGAAATTTAAAATTTATAGAGAAAGATGACAAAATTAATAAAATTGTAACAGCTTGCGTCAATAATGAAATCACGGTGGAAGTTTGTCTATAAAGATTGGAATTATTAATTAGGAATCACTAATAAGGTAAAAGCACCTATTACGGAGGTATTTCTATTATTATTAAATTTCGTTTTGACTGTACAAAATCTGTTATTTTGCGAATCTGGTATTGTGCATATCTGGTATATAGCGAATCTGGTGTTTTGCGATTCTGGTGTTTTGCCATTCTGGTATCACGCAATTGAATATATTTAAAAATGCAGTCAGGTCAGACGTTTCGCGAAAAAAATCTGAAATTAGGTATTTTAAAATCAGAATAACCAAATCTATCGATTTTATACTGTTTTGACCGTAAATCGATCACACACTTATTTGTCAATTAAATACCACAGAGACCTTAGTAACGGAAACGGACCAATCACAGATCAATATTTGATGCAGAGTATTCGCTTAGCAAATGGTAACTTGAGTTTTGTTTGTGAATGACTAGGCTGGCCACAACAAACGCTGTGAGAAGTTCCTTATTTAGCTTAGCGTTGCTTCCACGCTACCCAAAGTATTGCTTGTGAATGTCTTAATAGTTATTAGTATTTATCAGTTTTTTTACATTTTTTTCCCATAGAACATACAATGTTATCAATAATTTTGAACAAGGTCTCAGCATGGCACTGACTATTTTACCTCTAAGTGCCCTAAATATCAGAAGTGCTATAAAATAAGGATCCAGTTACCTAGTCTTTGTAAAGCCTTTGCAATTGTTTCTTTAGGCTTCATGTGCTGTACAATTTCTTTATAATTTTGTATTAAATCAAATTTTTCCTCAGGTTCATCTTCATCGCTACTAGATTCGTCCCCAAGTCCTTTGTTCTCATCATCTTTGTGAACTTTGTATTTATCTTCTGGTCTACCTTTAACCTTGACCCAGTCAATATTATCGAGCCAACCATCTCGGATCTCCTTTTCTTTCTTCCAGTGGTAGTGTCCCTGATTATCGAAGTGTCCCTCTTCAAGTTCTTCCTTCATATTAAATGGTGTGATTGTTATCTGTTATAATAGAACAAATATGTAATAATTGATAAAAGATGCCTTAACATTATACTGATATTATCAGTGTTTTTTTTATGTTATAAGGGCAAACAAGCAGACGGGTCACCTGACACAGTTATTTGCGTCAGACACCTTGACAATAGAATTTTTGAAAGTTTGAACGTTATTTTACTCACTTCACCTTCCATTCCTCCGATGCCTTCTTCTTCGCCCTCAATATCATCAGCATTCAGGACATTATTTCTTTCCTCCTCCGCACCACTGTCTTCTTCATCTGAATCTAGCGAGTGCTTTTTTCCCTCCGTTTTTTGTTTTTTTACTTCTTCGAGATCAAAAGCTGCAGTAGCTGATCGCTTTGCCATTTTTATGCCATAAAACAATATACACAAGGTAATATTATTATTTTTCTTACGTTTACGTACTCATGCAATAAATGTCATTTGACAGCATCTAAGCTGGTGTTGCAGGTTTAAAAAACACATTTTGTTGGGGCAAACCATAAACTTAGTACACTAGCGCGCTCAAAGAGCTATCAGCTATAATTACTATATTGCTCTTAGAGCGCGCTAGTATATCTAACTATAGCGTAATAAACGAACAAAGTGTACGAGTGAGATACTTAGCCTTATACAGAAACCTAGGTGTGAGAAAGAGACAATAAACCTGACAGTGACCCCGGTTTTGAAAAATTTTGTCTCCCCGCCGCACTTCACGCTCGCCGAGTGCAGGCGAGGACTGTCTTAAGTTGGCGGGGAGAAGTCGCTTTTTTAGGTTTTTTTTGCTATTTTAACTGTTTTTTAGTTAACAAACAGTTGTTCTTCATTGTTCGATCAAAATTTTTTTTTGTTCGTTCTTAGTTTTTTTTAAATAAAGTAAAAAAATTATATAAAGTCTAAATGGAGTAACTCAACGCGACGATCTGGGTGTAAACTTGGACAAGGTTATGTTCATGAACACGTCGCACCCAGACTGATTGACTTCAAAGGGTTGACGCTCAAAGTTGTTCAGGAATATGTCTACACTGAGCACGTTATCCAGCTTGGCAGAAATTCCTCAGAATGAAGGTTTTTGTAAAACCAGTGCTTCCTACATCTCTTGACATACGGTGCTGAGTTTGGCGGTGGGGAGTGCCCACGTCTCAGCGCCGTATGTCATTCAATGCACAAGCTTTTTAAAGTCGCGCGTTGGGCTGTGAAGCCAGCTATGCTTGGAGTTTCTTTGAAGGATAAATTCGTAATGAGGTCATCCGACAAAGAACCAAAGTTACCGACATACTTTGCAGAATGAGCATGCTGAAATGGCCTGGTATAGTTGTTTGAACAAACGGGTCCTAGATTTGAGACCGCGAATTGGTAAACGGAAGGTAGGACGCCCCCCAGCCAGATGGACTGACGAACTGAGAAAGGTAGCTGGGATATATTGGATGCGAAAGGCGGAGAACTGGGTGCTTTGGCGCACGTTACGAGCGCAGTGGACTGCAATAGGCTGATGGATTGAACATTTATTGAATGTACATGTGTAGGCAGTATTAAGGCATACCTTACCCCACCTTAACAGTAGCATAGATAAGATAATAGTGACAGTTGTGCATGATGGAGCTTTTATTATCTCAGAAATATAGGTGCCATAAAAAAACAATCAATCTTACCTAAATCGTTGGGTTGTAAAAAAAACTCTAGAAACTGAGACATCGATCCCCTAACTCATAATCATACTAATTATGGAAAAAAGGCGGTGTAATTAGTGCACAAATCATTGACAAAAAAAAGTTATAAATAATATATTTCTTATCGAATCGAAGAGGAGGTAGGGGCGGCAAAATTTAACTAGCCTATAGGCGGCAAATGTGTAAATCCGCCACTGATATTGTTACATGCCGGAAAGAAAACAATAGTCTTTTGTATGGGTGTTCGAATGTGACAGCAAACCAACAAAATTGAGGCAAACGAGAAACGTAGGCAAAAATATATCGTTTTTTTCTCCCGGACGGGTCCTATCTGCACGATCCCACTTAAAGAACAAAATACTGTTAATACTGAGTGGCACACCACCATTTGTTTGCACAGTGTGTTTTTTTTTTAAATATATTGTAGGGGGCAAACAAGCAGACGGGTCGGGGAAAAACGATCAAGAAGTCGCCTCCTATTGCACTATGACAATGCTTCGGCGCACACACGTAGTGTTTGTATACTTTTTGGTGCACACCGCGAAGAAGACAGTTATTTTTGGCTTCTGAAAAGGTAGAGCTAGTGACCCATCCCGCACATAGCCCAGACCTGGCACCAAGCGATTTCTTTATTTGCCAAAAATTTAAGATTTGATGAGAGGTATGACATTGGTAGGCCGGGATAGCTTTCAACCAGCCATGTTTAAAATGTATTGGAGAATACTTCGAAAAGCAGTAAATATATTACTTTACATGTAAATTGTTTTATTAATGAGTTACGTACGTAAAACTTTCAGTGTACCTATCCCATGTATTTGGCTTAACTTACTTGTGAAAACAGCGGATGTTATTTCCAGTAATGGCAAACTTTTTAATTTTTAACACACTAATGTAACCCTATGTAACCGTAATTTCTAAAATGTTTTTTCTCACATCACTAAGTATTTACTTAGAAAAAAAAATGATTTTTTTTCTATCACTAACTGATATATTATCATTCTATAAAAGCCAATCGGTGACAAGAGCAGAGAGAGATGCAAGACCAAAACAATCTTGTTTCTCTGTCTATCGACCGTATGCAATCACGGCTTGTTTGCTTCCTTTATTATATTATCTCTTTGGGACTGCCGCCAGATGTGTGGACAACCCCACGGGTCATCACCTCACTGAAGCTACTATGGTGAAATGGTATGTCGGAATCGAACCGACTAAAACCACGCGGTGTTCCGTCACACGTGAGTATTGCAAAGGGACTCTGGTATGGCCTAGAAAATACGCCTCCGGGAACCCCGGTAGACCTTGGCCGCATCTTAATCAGAAGGTTGTCACACTATAGTGCGGAGGGCCTTGCCTCTTTGTTTTAGAGAGGCGAGCGTAGCGGGGAGCGGAACCCTTACCCCCAGGCCAGCGCTTATGAAGGCCGGAAATCATTTTGCGCGCTAACGCGCCTGGTCCCTCATCTTCGGGACAGGAGAGTAATAGCCCTCTCACGGCTCTTCCGCCACCTCTTAAGCGGACATCACTTCTTCACAAATAGAAGCGGCGGAGATTCCCACGCACTCTCAGTTTAGACCTCGGACAGAACCATGTCTCCAGCGAGAGGCCTCCCTCGCCAATAGCGGCCGTGAGATCGCGGCGCTGTTGCGTCCACGCTGAGCAATCCACTAGAGTGTGGAGTACAGTACCCTCGCGATGACCTCCTCAGTGGTGGCACGCAGACGTTGCCTCTGGCTGTTTATCAAAAATTTGCAACCTTGTTGCTTAAACTATTTTTCTTTTTTTTTTTATTTAGTTTGACTTGCCTCAGTGTCTGCCTTTAATCAAATCTTGCAAGTTAAATTTTACCCACTTTCTAGATTAATAATCACATGCATATAATTATTTGTAAAATTTTAAAACATTTATAATTGATTGCATAGATCGCATTAATACTAAAATAAGAAAAATATTATGTGGTAAAATCTATTATTTAATAAGAATACAATGAAAATGTTGTGCCAATGCACAATTAAAATATAACATTTATTAATTTTTTTTCCATATCAATGTTTTATTATTAGCAGGCATTTCTACAGTATCGATGAGGGTTAAGTTATTCTGTTCTGCTAATTTAACTAAATCAGTAATATCACGAAGGCCCCATGAGGCATTTCTTGCTTTGAGGGATGCATCAAACTGTACATTACTATCAGGTGTAATAACACCATCCTTACTATAAGGCCCATAAGTGATCATCAGTGCATCAGGCTTTAAATAATTGCCTGCATTTTCAAATAATCCTATAGTACATTCATAAGGACTAATGTGAATCATATTTGCACAATACATGTAATCAACACTATTTTCCTGAAAACCATATAATGATAATTTAGTACATATGTCTAACAGTTTTGGCAGAAGAATGTTTTTTGTTGTGCAATTCTTTGCATAGTATGTTATACTTCCTAACAAATCTTCATCCACTTCAGTTGGTTGAAACCTCACACCTGGGAAATGCGGAGCAAAATGGGCAACATGTTGCCCAGAGCCTGATGCTACCTCCAAGAATAATGGACTCTCTTCATCTTCAACATTATCAACATCACTTATTATAAATCTTTTCAAGACCTGTAGAATTGGATCTTGGTTTCGAGATGCAGCGGGATAAATGAGTTTTTGATTCTTTATGCTGAAAAGAATATTGTTTTTAAATTATTTTCCATAAATGTCCTACCAACTAAAAAAAAAGTTGTAATTGTCCAGTATTTGATTACCGGTATTTACCAATATAGAGAATAATAATTTTGTAAACAGTAAAGAATCGTGAAAGTAGAATTTTTAAAGCTAAAATGTACCTCTCTTCTCCAGAAAAAATGCAAGCAACATCTTGAGCCATTGACCTAGGCTTTCGAAGAGTTCTACGAACTATAAATTGAAGAAAATGAATTTTGGTTGATCTATCAATCTGTAATCCAAACTGAAATGTTATAAGGGATATGTTGTTGTTTAATTCAAAGATAATGAATAAACTATGAAGACTAATTATTTCTTAGGCAACTAGGATAAGTTAGATTATTTACAAGAAAAAATGACGTTTTCTAAAACATAAATCGATCAGTACGATAACACGGTCATCTGTTAAGTTGACAATTAACATTTGACATTACCAGATCTGAGTCCAGCAGTGTTGCCCTTTTAAAATAAGCTCAATATTTTAGTTACTGAATAAGCTTATATTGCTCTTAGCTTATAAGCTTATAACTATTAGTACGCGACAGGTCGACATGGCAATTTTCTAGTGATGTGGCATCACGTACCGGTACCAGGTAGCTTATATCGAATATTTTTTTTGGAACGCAGCAAAATAACAGTAAAATTAATTAAATAAGGTTTATTATAAGTAAAATGAATTTTTTAAATAATATTTTATTCATCACTCTTTTCTTTTGATATTTATCAGTATTTAAAATGGACCAATTACCGATAAATAACCGGTTATCGGTTTGGATTCACTACCACCATAGAGGTATTATAGCTAGAGGCGGGAATGTATATTGGAATCCCTGTACGTGGGTTGACGACGTCGGTAGAAAGAGAAAGAAGACAGCGTTTTACATATATCTCTCTCGCACTTCTTCGCTGATTGGTTGACTCAAAGTATACCTATGAGTAAATGTCATCAGAGGTTCAAAACATAACTTATGCACCTGTATACAGCAGCATTACCTTGTTGTGGTTATTAATAGTTTTAAAAAAATTTCAATATGACAAAAAGCTGTTATGTTTGTAAATGCTTTACCGAACCTTTTTTGTTACTCTCAAATTACAATATAATTTATTTCTACAGTTTAAAAAGTACAGAATTAAAATAATAGTAGCTTATGACAATCATAAAATATAAAAAAAAAATTAAAATCAAAGACTTGACTTCCAAAAGAAGCAAAATGTTTATTTGAAGCGGTTATCCTATCTTCTTTATCAAACGGTTACTCATAAAAACAGAGATATTAAAGATAAATGTGCGAGAGAGATGCATGTAAATTGCTGTCTTCTTTCTCTTTCTACCGAAGCAAAGTCATCAGATTGTGGCTTGCTCCCCGCCTCTAACTATAATACCTCTATGATGGCTAGTTGGCCAGCAGGGTTGCCAACCGTACGAGGTTCTTCGTACAAATACGAGATTTGTGGTCTGGTGTACGAGGTACGAGGAAACGATCAGGTTCGTACAATAATGTACGAGATTTTGATATAGGAAATTTTTAGCATTATTTTTATTGTGGACAACATTTTTTGGCGTCAATGGGTTCTTACACTTTGGCTACATTGGGTCTGCTAAATGAAAAGTAGACATATTGGGTATGTTCGTGGATGTTTTACATTTTAATATTAGCGCACGGATATAAGGGAACGTACCCTTACTGCGTGACCAATTTTTTACAATTTTTTATAACCCTGCCTCGGTGACCACCCGTACTATATGCCAAGACCCGTCCCCCTCCTCCTCTAGTTTTCACGTAGTCACTTAAAAATAGTTTTAAATCATTTTTTGGGCTGTCTTAAGTTGGCGGGGAGAAGTCGCTTTTTTACATTATTTTGGAGTTTACTCCTTAAGAATCGATTTTCATATAAGGCGCCCGGTATGAAAAATATTATTATGAAGAGTAAAATTCAGTGATCGGAGGGCAGCGTAACGCTTTAACGCTTTGTTGTGCTTTATTGGAGTTTACTCCTTATCCTCCTAGATATGTGTGTATACATTTATGTTATATATTGTGTATATACATGTATAAAATATATACTGTACAGTGTCTACAAATGATGAGAGAGAAAGAGAGAGAGAGATAGACAGTGAGAGAGGAAATTGTAAACTCCAGTCGTGTGTCGGAGCTGACACACACCTTTTTTTTTCTCTTTCAACTGTTCATTAACTGTTCGATCAAAATTTTTATTTGTTCGATTTTAATTTTTTTTAAATAAAATAAAGAATTACCCTTAAGTTGGCGGGGAGAAAATGTTTTTTACATTTTTTTTTACTATTTAAATTGTTCGTTAACTGTTCGTCATTGTTCGATTAAAATTTTTAATTGTTCGATCTTAGTTTTTTTTTTATAAAACAAAAAATTTGCTTTCTTAAGTTGGCGGGGAGAAGTCGTTTTTTAACCTTTTTTTTGTTATTTCAACTGTTAGTTAACAGTTCTTCATTGTTCGATCAAAATTTTTATTTGTTCGATCTTAGTTTTTTTTTAAATAAAATAAGAAATTACCCTCTAGTTGACGGGGAGACGTTGTTTTTGACATTTTTTTTGGTCTTTCAAGTGTTCTTTAACTGTTCTTCATTGTTTGATCAAAATTTTTGTTTATTCGATTTTAGTTTTTTTTTTTTTAAATATAATAACAGTTAACGAACAGTTGAAATAGAAAAAAAAAGGTTAAAATACGACTTCTCCTCGCCAACTTAAGAAAGCAATTTTTTTATTTTATTTATAAAAAAAAAACTAAGATCGCATAATTAAAAATTTTGATCGAACAATGACGAACAGTTAACGAACAATTGAAATAGTTATAAAAAATGTAAAAAAACGACTTCTCCCCGCCAACTTGAGGGTAATTTTTTTACTTTATTTAAAAAAAAACTAAGATCGAATAAATAAAATTTTGATCGAACAATGAAGAACAGTTAACGAACAGTTTAAATAGCAAAAAAAAAAAAGGTTAAAAACGACTTCACCCCGCCAACTTATGAAAGCAATTTTTTTATTTTATTTATAAAAAAAAAAACTAAGATCGATCAATTAAAAATTTTAATCGAACAATAATGACGAACAGTTAACGAAAAATTTAAATAGTTAAAGTAAAAGTAAAAAAACGGCTTCTACCCGCCAACTTGATCAACAACTAAGATCGAACAAATAAAAATTTTGATCGAACAATGACGAACAGTTAACGAAAAATTGAAATAGTTAAAGTAAAAGTAAAAAATCGACTTCTCCCCGTCAACTTGATCAACAACTACTGATCGAACAGTTAAAAACAGTTAACGAACAGGTGAAAGAGCAAAAAAATATGTAAAAAAGCGACTTCTCCCAACTTAAGACAGCCAGGTTTTAAAGCAAAGTATGAGACTTTTAGTTGTTTATGTACGAGAAAAAAGTTCTGAGGTTGGCAACCCTGCCAGTCCATGTTAAACTTCAACTTTTGGTTTGTGGGTTTGTGGAGTTTATTGTTATGTCAACAAGAATACCAGAATTATTGGTAACATAATATCGCACGCTCAGAACAACACTGCACTAAGTCAAAATATCTCGTTTTTCAGAATAGATGAAAAACCATTATCTCATGTTATTGTAAAGTTATGCCAAATGTTCTGAACATCACACGTACAGAATCGAATGTGTATTGACATGGTATAGTTTAGTAGATTTAAAATAGGTTTAAAAAGGAAAAAAGTACTTTTTTTGACTTAATTCACTGTTGTGGAATGACTGAACAAAATAAAAAAGATTTATTTAGAGTTACATCGTTTTTACTGATTGATTCCGACATAATGCACTATTATTCTACTGTATTTTTATTGAGATTCAATATGCAATAACGACACATTTGTTTTCAAGAATAGACCTATTAAAAATCGAATAAAATAAAAAAAATATTAAATCAGTAGATGCTTATATTTTTAATATAAAACAGTACTCATGTTGGACTCACATATATTAATTGCATTAGCAAAATTGGTTGTATACAATTGTAACACAAAAACCGATAGGAAATGAAAAACAACAAAATTAGTTAGCTAGACATGCTACAACTTTATTTTAAACATAAAATTGGCAAAAAAGGTCTTAGCAATTTTAGACTTCCAGCCAGCAGGGTTGCGAATCCTCTTCCTACGTAACTTGGGTTCACTCATTGGTGGGGCAATGTTAATAGCAGAAGTGGATGGTGCATCTGTCAGTGTAGCATTGGAATCACCACGAATATTTGCTTTAGAAGGACCCGGTTTATCAATTTCATCAGATGAACTGCTAGAGCTTGACGGCGAGGAGCTGGAGTCTGACGAAGTGGAAGAAGAAGATACTCTTCTAGGGATTACGAGAGGTCGAGGTTATGGTTTTATAGGCACAACAAAAGTAGGATCTTCTTCTTCATGGCTATGATCAGATAAAAACGGACGGATACCTCCCTCTCTGACGCTTTATCGGCTGATGCTGCCACCGCATCGGTTGATGCTGCAAAGGTCGTATTACCGGTACTTTTTTCCGCGTAGCTTTGTTGAGTAGGTCTGATTTCTTCTGTGGTGGCTTCCATTGCCTTTTTAAGTAACAGGAGACCAAGACCTGACATCCTCTGCCAAATAACAATCACAAATTTAAATAATTCAACAATAGTGCATTATCTCAAAATAAATTACTAAACTTCTTATAAAGGAAGAACAATATAAATTGTAAATATATTTATTTTAATTCATAATGTAAGCAACAATTCTGAGTATAAAGAAATAAAAAAATATGTTTTTTAACAAAATTAGAACACAATAGATGTATTCCATCAATAGTGTATCATTTCATTGATTTTCATCTTTTAAGAATAATACTGAACTATTTTGGAATAATACAAAGAATCTAACATACCTTCGTCACCAACAGAGTAGTATTTCGATATAGTAGCAAACACGTTGTATAAGCACAGTCACCAACACTGAATTAAAACTAAATAATTCGAAGTAATTTTCATGCTACATTCAACAACACCGCATTATTTTAAAATAATTCACTGTTGAGTAAAATCTGCGTGCTGTTCACGAAGGCGAACAAGTTGCAACTAGAAATAGTTTTGTTTTCGCGGTATGACTCTGACAGTGCGTCGTCACCAATACAGAGCTAGCACGCCATCTGTCTGACATTTTTGTAAATAAAAATACGCCCGTCTTAGTGGTATGCGCAGCAAATTTTTGGCTTCTCAAATATATAAAAAAGTCGATTTTGAGATTTTTCGACATAATACAGTGTTGTTCTGGGTGTGCGATATGTCGAAGAGTTAAAATAATATTAAGCAAAAATATGTTAAATAAAATATGGATAACTTTCAGAAAGAGTTTTTAATGAATATGTTTTTGGACAGTGATAATGTTTGTAACATTAATAGATTGGTTGTAGCTGTAGCAAATATTGTAAACGAAAATTGTGAAAACATGACCATGTTTAGTAATGTAATAAAACAAGAAGCTAAACAGTCGTCTATATCTGATATTCGTCAATGTTTTGGGTCTCTGCCTTTGACTCGTCGTGTTAAAGGATTCTATGAACAGACAATCCACAATTTCACAGATGAAGATTATATTGTTAAATTTAAAATGAAGAAGAGTACTGTCCAGGTATTTACTTACTATTTGTCAATATTCGTTTCTAATAAATTCAAGTTATAAATCTTATTCAAAGTTTTTGAACTTGGAGTGAGATGTATTAAGATACTGACTGCCTATTTCCATATTCAGTGCAAAAAGTTCCTTCGAAACCTGCTGATATAACTTTGCATTTAATTAGATTAAATGTTAATATCATTTTATTAAAATGTTAGAATACCATATTTTATCTTAGCATGCCTTGGAGGGATAGGTGTTAGGGTTAATTGGTAAAAAACAAATGCCAGTCTCAGGCTGCAAATTAGTCCAGGAAACTGCCAACATGAGTTTTAAGTTAATTTATGAATTAATTAATTACAACATAATATTTTAGTAACACAAGCAAAAATTCTCTTCTCTATTCCTTTTTTACAAAGTTTCAGTCTTGTTTGGCACTCTGATACTTCTTGAAAAAAATTTATATATAAAATATTTTTTTTGAAGTCTAAAAAATGTTATTAAAACAGCAAACTCTATTACAGGTTTTGCTATTTCAATTAAAACCTTTTATGCACAAACATTAAAAACTTTGAACCATTATGTCCTAAATTTCATAAACTTATTTGTTTCATTTCCAGGCATTAATTGATTTCCTGAGGAATCATGTGAGTCCTGGCATCATTTCTCTTGAGAAAAAAGTTCATGTATTCCTTTGGGTGCTGGTTAGTGATAGTTCCTATAGTGAAATTGGTAAACTTTTTGGTTTGCATAAATCATCAGTAAGTTATATACTTCATGAAATAGCTACACACCTAAATGAACACATATATCAATTTATCAGTTGGCCTTCAAAGGAAGAACAGCATATCACAAGGATAAAAGTGAACAGTCGGTTAAAATTTCCCAACTGTGTTGGTTTCATTGATGCTTGTCGATTTAAAGTTGGTTCAAAAAGGAATAAAAGAGACAAACCAGATATTGTCCTTCTACAAGCCGTCTGTGATGAGACATTAATGTTTATAGATATTTATGTTAGTCCAATTGGACAAACAAAGAAGAACAAAGTATTCAAAGGCAGTCAATTGGCAAATGAATTAAAAAAAGTTGTTGAATTTGAAAATCATATTATAGGTGACTCTCAATATAAATTACGGAAAAATCTTATTACTCCTTTTACAAGTGAAGAGTTACTCACAAGTGAAGAGATGAAATTTAATGAAATTCATTGGAAAACTCGCAGCTATATAGGCCACGCTTTTGAACTGATGAAAGAAAAGTTTAGAAAGTTAAACCATATTGATATTGTGAAACCTGAGTCAGTTCACCTTCTTATATCCGTTGCATGTATTCTGCACAACTTTATTTTGATGCATGAAGGATGTCCCGAAGTGAAAGAGGAAACGGTTTCCTATGATGATGGTGTAACAATTAATACCAGCATAGTGCAAACTGCTGATGAGAAACGTCAATTCTTATGTAACTATATTAACTTTATTGATACAGAAGATCTGATAAGTTAAATGTGTTTAATATTAATTTGGTTCTATGCGTGAAGAAAATTAAAAAAAAAAAAATTGTCGTATTTATTTATTTTATTCATATTAACAGTACAGAAAAAGAGAAGTACTTACACTCGTTTTTCACGCGCTCTTGTCGAGAGGAAAGAAAGGTTTTCACAAATCATGCTGCCTCTACCAGCAATCGGCCTGCCATAATTACTGCGGTGTGGCACCTGTGGTGTAGAAGTTGAGGAACACGGAAAAAAAGGAACCCTTATAGGATCACTTTGTTGTCAGTCTGTCTGTCAGTCAAGACCCTTTTTCGCAGGAATCCGTTGACGCATCAAGTTGAAATTAATACCAAATACATAAGCCTGCAGTCCCCTGTAGCTGTAAAAAGTCAAGCTTCTAAGTCAACGCAGTCATAAGATATGCCACTTAAGCCTTATATTTGAACATTTCGCAGGTAAATCAAAACCTAGAATCATCAAATTTGGTAAGAAGCAAGGTCTCACAGCACAAGTAATGGAAAAAGTCCGAAAGTCGTCAATTTGTTGTTATATCTGTCTGTATGTCGTTCTACTCCAATATGTTTAAGGATCTGTTCCATTATTATTTTGTCATTTTTAGGGTTCCGTACCTCGACAGGAAAAAACAGAACCCTTATAGGATCACTTTGTTGTCCTTCCGGCCGTGGGTCTGTCTGTCTGTCAAGACCCTTTTTCTCAGGAACGCGTAGAGGTATCAAGCTGGAATTTATATCAAATACTCAAGTCTATTGTCCCTAGGAGCTCTGAAAAAATCAAACTTCTAAGCCAACGCAATCAAAAGATACAGCCGTTTATGCCGCAAATTTTCGACACTCGCAAGGGAATCAAAACCTACTGTGAACTCAGAATCTTGAAATTTGGTACGAAGCAACGTCTTATAGCGTCAGATAAAGGAAAAATTGCGAAAACCGTATATTTTTAGTTACATCATATGATAAAAATATTTTACGGAACCTTTGGTGCGCGAGTCCGACTCGCACTTGGCCGGTTTTTTTATTATACTATTCACTTTCCTTGTTTTTTATTTTAATTTGCTGTTCTTTGATCGCGTTGAATTCTGCGTCCTCAAACAATACGTTTAATACCTACATAAGTAAGAGTCACTTTTTTATCTTTAAAGTGAAAGTCGTTTTTACCTTACCTGTCTTCTCGGGTACCTGACAAAAAGGGCCTTGACAGACACACATAACCACAAATTAACGACTTTCGGATTTTTTCTTTCCAAGTATCTTGTTACGTTGCTTATATAAGCGCAATTTAATGTGAGGTCAATGTAATACATTATTGTTCTAAAATATAAGAAATCACAGAGCTCGTAGGCAACATAGAAAATTAACTTAATACTTAAGTGACTACACAGTTCTCACATCTATAATTCAAATTGTTCTAATTAACAAAAAAATTGGTTGCCTGTAAAGTCGGTATACGGGCGAAAGTTTTACGTGACAACGACTATGAGTGGTAAAATAATAACCATGCCCGAGTGGAAGGGACGCGTGCCTCTCACTCGCTCTCATTGTGAGCGCATAACGTGAGCGGAGCGTAACGCAGTTTCTTGAAGTGTCACCCGGCAAACCAATTTATAAGACGTTGTCACGTCAAAAATAAATAACCTATCATAACTACAACGTCAACAGTGTATAAAATAATATTAATGTTCTAAAAAATTAACCATGTCAATAATAATAATCAAATATCAATAAATATATACGTCAGATAAAAACAAGACGAGTACCTGCCTACTCATTTACAGTGTGACTGTGGAGCAGGACCGGCATTTAGCACTAAATTGTTGGCAGTAAACCAATCATGTAGGTACTCGATGAATTATATTATTTACATCGTCAAACCTATTGTCTCGTCTATCTACTTTAAAAATTAATGAAGTGTCATCAGCAAATAATACTATTTTGGGTTTACTATCTAATAAATGGGGAAGATCATTAATATAGACGAGAAAGAGAAACGGGCCCAGTAGCGATCCCTGCAGGACACCCTTTTTCAATTTTGATTCTAATGAATTGACACCATTTACCTGAACCTGCTGTTTTCTATCACTCAGGTAAGATTTTAGCAAACAGAGAGCCTGTTTTTTGCAATTGCAACATAGCAACGTTTCATGATCAGTGGCGGCCCGAGCTACGTTTTTACGTCGTGCGGGACCTCAAAGTGGCGCCCTTATAGATTCAAATCCTAAGTGTTCCTGCAATATATATTTAAGGTGTACCTATCTGCGGGGCAATCAGTCTTTCGCGGTTGACAGAGCAGTAGTTCTGCTCATCCGCGTTAAAAAAATGTTGTCCCTCGCGTTTGCATCACTCCGTCGCGTTCAGTAACACCAAATAGTTGTGAAATAATAGCAGTCAATAATTTGATTAACAATATTTATTTACATTTTTATGCTGGCACACAATCTTAAAAAAGATAAAAGGACTACCATCAATCAATTACATGAAAAACCTAGATTCCCTTCACCTTCGTCTTTCTAGCTTTTGAGCTTGCAATAGCGATTTTGAGCTTTGTGTGTCAATCATAGGGTAGAAAATGTTCATCCATATATATAAAAATGAATCCCTATGAGAACCATGGTTTCTAGCGAGAGGCTTCCAATACCAATAGCCATCGCGACATCGAATCGCTGCTACGTCCACACTGAGCACTCCACCAAAGTGTGGAATGCGGTGCCAACAGTCGTGACAGCCTACGCAGTGGTGGTACACAGGGGTTGGTTCCTGGCTTATATGACACAGGAACTTACCAAAGCAGCCGTGTCAGTCAGTCAGCCGGCGAGTACCTGCGTCTACCGGTAATCTCACCAGCCAATCTTCCCGCCTCTTATCGCCCTTCTTTCCACTCGGCCATTAGGACTTGGCGAAGCTGTAACCGTCGCGCCCCGATTTCTCGATCTAGTGCCTCCTTGTGCCTTTTTTTTTTTTTTTTTTTTCGTTTGGAAACCCCCTCGGGTCATCACCTCACCTGAGCTAATGGTGAAGTGGTATGTCGGAATCGAACCGACTAAAACCACACGGTGTTCCGTCACAAGTGGGCCTATTGCAGGGGACCCGGGAATACCCTAAGAAGGAAGCCTCCGGGAGTGCCTCCTTGTGCCTGGAGACACGCTGCTTCGAAGGATATCATGTGGTATCCTCTTATGACTTATGTACATCGCCCGCTGCGGTCGCCGCAATATTGCAGATTGCGGGCCGTCTATGACTCCGCCCATAAAAATTCTCAAAATGATAACCTCGTTTGTTGAGCTGTCTTGCTTTTAAGGTTAAATTACTAATCGCTATAGGTGCACCTATAATATTTGAAGTTCCCTCGATTTCTCCACGATCAGATTCTGACCTGATGGCAATGGGACCAACTAGAAAGTATACGCTTACAAACAAAAAAAACATTTTTAGATCGGTCTAACCGTCTTGGTATAATCGGGTAACGTACATAAAAAAACGGACAAGTGCGAGTCTGACTTGCACACCGAAAGTTCCGCAAGCAAACTTGTATTTAGATAGTACGTCCATTTCGGGAATCATTTCTCGAAGACTTTTGCGAGTTTTTCGAAAGACAAACTTAACTTTGCGGTTCCGATGTATGTCAAAGTCTCTACAATCCAACCGCAAAGTATAAGTTTGTAATCGCAAAAACTATTTTTTTATGTCATATAACAATAAATTAGCAACTTTAGGATTTTTTACTTTACTTGTGCGGTCAGACCTTGCTTCTTACCAAATTTTATGATACTAGGTCAAAGGGAAATACCCTGTAGGTTTTGATTTATCTGCGAAATGTTCAAATTTGTTAAAATCTAAGGCTTAATGGCCCTAACTTTTGATTGCGTTGACTTAGCAGCTTGATTTTTCTACAGCTCCAAGGGACCGCTTACAGCTTTGAAGTATTTGGTGTTCATTTAAATTTGATGCCTTTTCTGGTTCCTGAAGAAAAGGGTCTTAACAGACACAGACACACAGACATATATAACAACAAATTAACGACTTTCGGACTTTTTCGTTTACTTGTACTGTGAGACTGCTTCTTACCAAATTTCATGATTCTAGTCAATGGGAAGGAACCTAATCTGAAGGTTCCTGAAGACAAGGGTCTTGACAGTCACACAGAGAGACAGACTGATATAAGAACAAATTAACGAGTTTCGAATTTTTTCGTCTACTTGTGAGACCCTGCTTCTGTAGCTATCATTCACAACCCACAGTAGTTCATTCATTCATTCGACATTCTACAATTTGGTGTCAGAGTATTATTTATTATACCACTAGCGCTAAACTTCTTAAAAAATTTCATGATTCACATATGATATTGACTTAGAACCTTGATTTTTTACAGCTTTAAGGGATCGCAGATATAAATATTTGATGTTAATTTCAACTTGAAACCTGCATGGGTTCCTGAGGGTCTGGACAGACGGATACCAGTGATCCTTCCTTTTTCCTTTTGAGGAACGGCAACCTTAAAACCCGAAAAGTAAGCGACTTTATGGTTATAACGGTTATGATTGACTAAGGGGAAGGTTTTCTATCAGGGAAGCTTTATGCCTAATTGACTACATTAGTGGTATGACAAAGATTCATAAAATGGTTCTAGATGTTTTCACATCTACCAAACCATTTTATGAATATGTACCAATACCTTTATATCTATAGGTCAGGACCTAATAATGGGATCCGGGAGAATTTTTTTTTAGTAAAGATATTTTTCTCTGAAAGCACAATTTCTGAAGTGGAACTAATGATAAATACCACAGATAGCCACCGTCTCAATATAAGTATTGCACGGTTTGCGATTCGATTACTTTAATATGGTTGCTAAGCAATTTATGCTCGTCACAATGCACATGGTAAAGTGGAGCTGAAGGTGATGTTCCTGCGTTGGAAAAAACAATATTTTGTAGAAGGTGATGAGAAGTTTACATTAGACTACTGTAACTAATTACACCTTTCGTCTCAAATGAAATTTATTTATCGTTGCATTTCTTAATACTCGTTTATCGTGGGGTTTATTAACAGTTTAAAAGGTTCTAAATCAGATACTCAGAACTATAGGAAAAGTTAATAGATTTTAAAAGGATATAAAGTTTTGTCTTGACTTCTCTGCTCAGAACTATGGAAAATGAAACAATGAAGAATACAGCTTACCTACTGGATATTACCACGATTTTGGCACATTGAAGTCGGTTATACCTCTTAAAACTTATCCTACTATTAGTTTTAGCGTGATGTCATAAGATTATAGCGTTCGTCAATAATGCAAATCATATAGGTACGTAATAATTTTTAGAGCTTAGATTATTTAAAAGGATTTAGGACTTTAGGCGCTCTCATAAGGACCTGTTCAGCAATTTAGTTTTTATTGTATGCTATAGCAAAATCAGATGGGGAATGATATGTTTGGGACCTGCTGTTTCTTCATTGTCAGCAATAAAACCACTTTTTAATGTTTTCATATTCATATTTTCTTCTCTAGCACTGAATTTCATACAACTGCCAGCATAATGATATAAAAAATATAAATAAATCATATTTTGAGTGGACACTAATGACATGTTTTGATGAGCTAACAGTTTGGTATTCAATATATAACAACATTATTAATATAAATGATTCCAAAATTGTATTATCCATTATTTATTATTATAATCTAAAACATAAAAAAAACATTTTGTCATACTCACTTTAGTAGGTAGGTACGTAGATAGATAAATCACTTACATTAACATATTCGCTACTGCTTAATATTTGTATGTACAGAAATAGATAGGTAGTTTATATTTCTTAAAATAAGAGACTTTGATTGTTTTACGGTGGGAATACTAGCTCATTTTTAAGATATCTGGTGGTTATTTCAGCCTAATAACATTTTTAAACCACAATCAAATACTGTAGTTCCAATTTATACACATTATAATGAAAATATAAGTAGGTCAAGGCATAAACAAGATTGTCTACAGAAATAACATTTTAAAGCAAATCAAGCTTACATAGTACACAATTGATAAAATGATATTAAATATAAACCTAAACAGTTTTATATTATAGTTTACAAATAAATAATTTTCTCTGTCCCGATGTATACTACATAACATTAGGCACTAAATTGGCAACCTACAAGGCACTATGCACTTAGCACAGCAATATTTGCTATAATAATTATATTATGATCTTTTATTGTAACAAAATGTATACTTAGCTATGATTTTACTACGGCTCGTAATACTATTCCGGGGATATTAGTGTGACTTAAGGCCAGTTCTTATGACACGAATATAGTTACTGAAGTAAAAATACTAACTAATCTCTCGGACTAACAAACGTTCCAGGATTGGTTACTTTTGATAATTGAAGTTTCAGTGGCTTTGTGTCAGTTTTCAGAAATACAATATGTATGTTATGAATACACATAACACAAAATAAGAACTACCTACACCTCATAAAACTGGCGCTACGTATAATCGAGTTAATCCAGTAAATTAATAGCATGCCCTTCTGTAGTAAGCATAAGTTGGCTATATCTACATCGAACATAATAACTGGTTAATATTTTCATTTTAGAAATACACCAAACAATAATATGTGCCTAACGAAATATAAATACATTCATAATCTGTCAACTATTATTCAAGGTATGTAATACATTTTTATAGATATCGTTTTGCTAAAATTCGGACTTGACTTCGTCAAGTTATGATAATATCTCTAAGCCCGGGGCTTATAATATTATATAACAATACCGCGTACCTATATACACATTTAGTTATATTTACATTAGCTGCCCACGCAATAGCTACTGCACTTCTCTCAAGTCGCAATAGACTTTCAGATTAGCTGCACCTTTAATTACTTATATCTACGATTTAGGATTATGGAATGTGACAAAAACTGATCCTAACTACATCTAAATCTGAATAACTATTTACAAACATTAAATTAAACATTAATTAATGAAAAAACTATCAGTCTGATATTGTTGCTGTTTATGACATTAGCGATTTTCCATTTATATGAAATCGTTGTCATTCTGTAACTTCGTTTGATTTACAAACCATCTTGATTACTCTCTTTCTGATATTTTAGTATTAAATGCAGTGTACACCACAGAAATGGGGGAATAACAATGTAACTCTTGGGAATAATCAGCTGACGGCACACAGAAACGAGATAAAATTTATTTACACATTCATAGTTCACACCGAGCGAATCACACACAATTCGCTGTCTTAACCGACACACTCGGAAGGCTTGGCACACACGACAATATAATATTTATCGTCTCAATCACTTCTCAATGGACCCATACATAGTTTGTTTTGGTAATTTTCAAATATAAGTCTTTTTAACCTTTTGCAATGTGCCGCATTTGAGATCCTTGTCCAAGGATTCGGTTGAGTTTCGTAAGTCGAGTGTACGCTCTTTACCGAGCTCTAGGTGCAAGTTGTCCTGTTTAGGACATACATTTGCCACCATATTCACGTTTTTCGAACGAGGTATGTATGCGGTGTTGGCATTTAAGGGCGTTTCCAACGGACTCAATCTGGAAATAAAATTTATATTAAGATTTGAAATAACGGAGCTCCTGTTACATTGCCTACGTTAAAACTTCAATTGTATAATGGTTTGCTAAGTTGTTGCAATCATTGGTATATTTCTTAATAAAATTTGATTTGTAGATATATGAAGTATGTATTTTTGTATGTTACATGTGTAGAAGTGCAAAAAACGATGTGTGACTAAGCATATTGTATCTGTACAAATTCGATTCATACAAGTGCAATGGCATATTATATGTGGTACAACATTTCAGCGAGGATTTTCAGATTACAACTATAACTCACTTCTGGAAATCATAAAAACTCGCCTGTAAAGGAAAACTGTGTTGTCATTTATGCAAAAATGCTATTAATTTTCATCACTACACCAAAATCTTAGTTTTTATCTAATCATAGATTATGGAGAAAAATACCTGTTCAAATGATTGTGTTGCTCATTGAAGGGCGAGGTATCGGTAAAAAATGGATGACGAAATCTTCGTGAAAAAAGGTATCCGATGACAAATCCCACCATAAGTGTAACTAGGCAGGAGGCTACTACAGCAGTAAGTAAAGCTTGTGCACTGTATATATTGCCATCCGCGGCTTCCACCGTCAGTAAATCTAAAAAAAAAATACATATGTAGAAATTAACCTCGAAACTTAATTCAAATCAAGTCAATTTATTTTATACAGTCTTTTGTTGTTACCTGTTTCATGTTTATTATTAGTAGTGCCTTTTTCTTCTGATAAAACGTTTGTTTCAACGACTTCTATTAATATTTCATTCTGAATATCATCTGTTTTCTGTCGTGTCTCGGACTCAGACTGTGCAGGCTTTTTGGTGCCTGGATTTCTATTGCTATGCCGATCACCGGGCAAGAGAGCTGGCATCTTATTACATACATCAGTCTTTCCATATTCTACATTCTGTAGAAACCTTGGGTTAGGAAACTGTCTGTTTCCGACCCAAGAACATACTTGTTGCTTAGAATCCCAACCGCAATGAGGATCTTGCAACGCAACACATTCCCTGAAATTATTTAAAACGTAATTAATAAAATGTTATTAATAGAAAAAAAACGATGGTATAATACCACTAATTAATTTTCTTAGATAAGTACCTGCACGACTGTACGTTTCCACAATGAGACAACGTTACTGCTTTGATAATATCGCCAGACGCAACAATTAGTTTTTCAGTAGTTAATGCGACATGCATTTGTTTGATAGGCACGCCTTGAGGTAGTACTTGTACTTCTGAAATCACAGCTGTCCTTACTGGGTTTTTGCTATATTCATCTGCACTTGCGTCAAAGTCACCTTCATTAGCAGCAACGTTCACAGCTTTGATAACTCTTCCATCGTCGGTACCAATGTACATAACATCGTATTTGTTTCCATTCATCGCTTGAACTTGAGGGTGCACCGCAATAGCCGAAAACCTATATTGTAAACTAACTCTAATGAGAACTGGCCTAGCTAGGAATGATGGGACGGCTTTGTCCATCAACGGATGTGTTTTTATAAAGTTTACCGCTGAATCGGAGAGTGTTCGACTGTCTTCAACACAAGAACCTGGTTTATTTTCAGGTACTTTCTCTTTTTCTAAGGGTAGCCAATTAGAGTTCATACTTTCTTGACCTTTAAACGAACCTTCGAAAGCATCAATTATGTCTCTCATGGAAAAAGCGCAAACTGCTGATCCGCCGATAGCATTTTGAGGAGTTGTAAAAACGGCGTACATAATATCGTTTTTACTGGCACTTTTTCCGTACATTCCATTTATTACTTCAGTTGTTGCCTCTGGGAATATAAAAAATAAATGATTTAAATCTTTTACTGCAATCGTAAATAGCGTAGAAATACTAATATCTCATTATTATTTTTGTTACTTACGAATTTCGTCGAAATAAAAGGGATATTCGCCAGGCATGGAACAATTGAGGCGGGCTTTCAAAAATGATGTCCATCTATCGCTAAACGAATGTGGACCGCCTTTGTCATTTAAGCATATTCTTGCTACTCTCGAATAAACTGCCTGTTGAATGTAAAAATATATTTAACAACTGGTTTCATTGATATAATTATGCCGTGATTTAATGTGGTTTTAGCTCCTACTAACCTTGCCGCAGTTCATAAATTCAACAGCTGTTTCACGATAGAAAAAGTAAACATGGCTAGTGGAAGCCACAGCCCCTACAAATGACGGATCGTTGAGCAAACGAAGATCTGAGCGTTCCGTTCGTACAGGCTCGCGGTATATTAGAGGATCGGTTCCAGAAAAATCTGCTGCCGTCGCTGTATACAATTGACTGTCTGTAAGCAAAATAAATGATGTTTCATTATTAACAATTACAGTCGAATCATGTGACAATAAACACATGTATACCTAACAATGTAATTCTATCTGTTGTTAGTAATCTTGAGAGCTTTGATTATATACTTGTCATATATATAAACAAAGCTTGAGAGTACTAGAGTTTTACTACAAATAACTGTAAACTACCGACGTTATGTATGATGATTATATAATGGTAAACAAAACGGAAATCGCAAATAAAAATTCCAACATCCGTAACTTACCAACAAATATAGCAGTAGAATTATGTTGCGGATCGTAAGGACAGCGGCCTGAGCCGTCGAATTCTTCAAGATGGTGGTTTGCTGGATGCCTTGCGTACCGGCGGCATAATGGTTTGAATGCGTTGGTGCCGCAAACTAGGAGCCTGCCGTGCGAACGTGCCGCTACTCGCGGGTAATTCTGGCATTCATCTGCAGACTTTCCCTTTAATTGACATAGTTCTCTATGTGCATCTGTTGATTGCCACTCCAAACGCTGTGGACAATTATTTATTCATGTCATATTTTTTTCTGTATGGCAATACCAAATGATATAATAATATACCGCATGCATAGAAAATCTTCACTTTTATTTAAACACGCAAATTTGTGTATGCAACCATAATATAAATTACTAAACTCTATTCATAAAAACTTTGATAATCGGCCTAGTTGTTAGTCAGGTACTTTCTCTCGGGATAATAAATAAAATGGCGTAGCAAATGGTTTGCTAAATTTGTTGAGTTGGTGTTCTAAACGACTGTTAAATGACCATACTTGTTGGCAAACCAGTTACACAAAGTAACAAATTCACTTTGAGTTAGATGTGAGGCTTCGGGTTGACTTTATTCCCAAACATTCTCGTAAGCCAGCCAATTTAATATTTGCGTTCTTTGTCCTGCAGTGCACTCTATATCACTACATTGTTATCGGATAAGGGTTTAGTGATAAGATAGCCGTATTGTTAAAACTTGTTAGGACTAAATGTAGCCATAGCGATATCTGCTTTTAGGTCTTCTTTCAAAATCTATCTAGTAGATGTATCAAAATTGTCATATAAAGAATACAATTCAAACAGGTTAGAGAAAGAATAACTGTAGGTATGATTAGTATTCGGGTGAGGCAGAGTGGACGCCCTGTGCCACTGGCCGTGAATAATTCAACACACCAGCGCACACCGGCCAAGTTTTACATGTGACGCGTAATTTAAAACATCAAACTTGACATTCAACTTAATAAAAATTCAATCAATGAGTGTCAACTTTAAATAATAAAATAACATGGCTTATGTAAGGCGTATCCTTCAGAATAAACCTTCTTTTCTGAAAACATATAGAAAATAATAAATCGATAAAAGGATGCGTGTAATAATTCTCGTATTGACTTGAATTAAGAAGCTTGTAACAAAAGTTGAATATTGGATTACATAATCTACATCTTAAAATGTAAAGTCCATATCCAAATATCAATTTATTATGGGATAACAAAATAAAATAATGTCAAAGTATTGTGTAAGTGATACTTTATATTTGAACTAGGTTCTTGTGTTTATTTTACATCATGGTAGTAAGTACATGTACTGTTTTCATTTATATTTGGATTCCGTTCATTTTGTAACACTTTAATAGTGGTCTTTGTACACCACCCAAAGCATTTTTACGGACTGTACGTAATCCCTGTAAACTTGTTTTTGTATTAGTTTTAAAAAGCGATATCCGTTTGGAATACAAAATAAATATGACTAAGAAGAAATAGCAATGGTAGCTTAGTATCTGGTATCCGAATGAAATAAATCCGCTGTTTTGGCCAAAATCATGGAATATACACATTAGGTGAATGGTTGAACTACGGTCGTTCACTTAATGAATTATCTAACACGTGATATCTTCCTTTGTAAGGGCATTGAACGGATATATGATGTCTCTCATAAAACCGTGTATATAAACACAGGACTGTTTTCCATGAGTAAAACGTCAGTAATTTTTGGCTGAGTGCCAAACAATCTCTCACCCTGCGTCCGTTCGCCCATTTCGCTTCGTATTTTTATTTCACACGCCGTGTGGTACCGTCAATCGAAACTTCCAATAAATAACATTGAGTGTATCAGATATTTTTTAAATAAATCACCTTAAACATTTCTGCTTTTTAGGTATTCCCGCTGTTATATCAATACAATGAAATATATTATATGAAAGTGGGACTCGGTGTCTGCAATTAAAATATTAGAGACCTTTAATTGGGGACTACAAAGTTTTCAAGTATAAAAAAGCACTTGCTACCCCTATAACGTCACTAGCGCGAGACCAATCTGTCTTCTCTCCACGAAGCTTTGACGACAGTGGTAGTCGTATTTTATACTTCGGTAAATTGCAACTAAAATGTTATAGAAAATAAACCGCTTTCCGCTTGAAGTGGGTCGTAAGAATTAATAGTTAGTGCAGTAGAATACCTAATGTTGTTTGTGTAAGATTAGATACAAAAACCGGTAGTAGAGCGCGATACCTAGTACGGGTTTCGATACTCGTTCGTTCATCGACCGACGGCTGCCACTGCAAACGGATAAAGCTGGAAGGATTTCAGTGATATCAATCTGGACTATCAAGTTACTGTTCCGAAGATATCTCTTATCAGGAGAGTATTGGATTTAACCAAATACAAGATAAAATGGGGATTTATCTTTAAACGAACGCAATTATTATTAGGGCGTTAACATTTAACATGGCTAAAAATGCGATGAAAACCTCTTTTGATATTTAATACTTAAGGACCGATACATAAATTAAATATATACATAAGTAATAATCATGTATAAAATAATACCTGTTCTAAATTCTCTGACAAATCGTAGAGGCTCAGGTTGTAGATTGTATTTCTGAAAAAGAAAAATAATAAAATGTCATTTCAAGAATGCTTCTAATTAAAACGATTATGCTATCTATAGAATACTTCATCGATGCATTCCGAGAATGTTTGTTAACTAATCACACCTGTTTCAATAAATAACATGTGGTGTTAAATAATTCTCTATTCTTTGAAAATTTGTTAAATAATTGCCATGTTTTACTTTTCCACATTAAGAACGGTATGATTGGAAACGTAGTAGTAAAATGAAGTTACCTGCCGCCCACGATAATAGAGAAGTCATCTTTATCTAATATACGGAAGTGGTCTGGTGCCGTCGCGTTGCCCACGAATTGTTCAGAAGTTTCATCGCCTGAAACAATATCGATAGAATTGTCAGTCTTTTTCTTCACGTACCTAGTCTTGGAACATGCACATCATTTAATAACAGTTAGCCAAACAAATATTTTATTTTCTCATTAAGAGCCAGGTCCGTCTGTGTGTTTTACAAATATTTGCAGTTATACTTATGTATATACAATAAGAAATAGAGATGAGATACATGGGCTGAGGAACCGGGTGTAATGTCGCTCCATTTCCAATAAAGAGGAAGGACCCTCGGACTAAGCTAGGTGATCGTACTTAGAGGGCCGTCGCCTGAAGAGGGATATAGAAATGTATATCTATGAATAAGGATGAGAACATTTAAACTGCGATATAGGATTAGTACCACTAGTTGGTAGTTACCAAGTAGTTCAGTTAGTATCAAGTCTAGTTCTAACTTGTTCAATAATTTATGATTAGATGTCTAGCGAAATTAAAAGGAGCTTTTGTAAAGCACTAAATACACTCTCACTACATGTTTGACTTCATCAAGTAGTTACCTTCAATACTTTTGGTCTATTAGCGATACTATGCTATGTTGTATCTATTACACTTTTTCAATTCAACTCAATTCAAAGTCAGTCCTTTTTGTGCTCTACGTAAATAGGGTACAGTATATACCTGAACATTAGGTTTTCAAAGATCTAAAAAGATTAGGCCATTTCGTGGACACATGAAGTTAATATTATATTAAGATAATCAGATTCCTTTGAGGGATCAAATAAGTTTTTACAAACTTTTGTTGTCGATTCAAATGCACATATTGATGTTTTTTTGCTGTGTTCAGATATACCGAACAAAGTTCCCATTGTACAGCGATTAAATAACAATGAACGTTTGCGATTTCATAACAATTGGTTGGGAAATTCTCACATGTCACTACAATACATCGAAATTGCCACCAGTTTCTTGCACCTGCCATGTAGTTTACCACAGGATGTGAATTTTTAAGATCTCAGTTTTTGTTAAGCAGTAGTTTGACTGAGAAAATTTATTCTAAATGTAATGTTAGAATTACATGAAATAAATGGCAGTAATATGTATAATGGTTTTTAACTTGTAAGGTTATAAGCACAACTGGTCTATTTAAAACATAAAAAATTCCTAGTTTATTTGTCGCATTTTTCAGTATTCCGGTTAGAAAGTTAAAACTAATATTACTAAGGTAATAGACATTATAAGGCACAAAACATTTTATTAATAAACACCACCATATTTTATAGTCTGTCCATTCACTACTACGGGTTACTAAAGAAGGGTGACACAAAAAGTCCTCAGATGCCTTTTCTTAATGCTTGCGAGCTCTCCTAATAATAAAACATTGAATTATGCCTTCATAATTTGTAAAAGAATATTCATAAGTTCACAGATTATTAACAAAATGTAGCATTCGTTTTGGACTTTTTTCAGAAATCTGTACAGTTTAGTAAATTATTTTTGATAAACTATACCTATTTATTTTTCTATAAAAACAATTGCGGGGGTCTTTCTTAATTAGTTAAAATATTCATCTGTATTTGCACTAAATGTATTTGTTTTTTTTTAAACTATTCTCTTATTTTCTTACCATATTTAATATGTATGCGAGAGTTGGCATCCGGCATCCAGGCTTGGGCCGTGGATGCTAAGAGTACAAGGACCGCACGGGCGACGGCCATCTTAATTCAGTGCCTCCTCTCTATACAAGCCATCTTTCTGCACTCCGTGCTCTCTGAAACAATAAAAAATCAAAAATTAAAGAACAAATTAAAAAAAAAAAATCTTTTGAATGTTGAAATAAAGTTGTAAGTAAGTTGTAATAAAGAAATCAGTGAAGAAGTTGGTAAAGAATAAAGATATGTTCCTCTATGTTCATATCAGTTCATCCTAGTTGTGTTTTATTTTAAGTGGCTACAGTTTTTACACATTGATATATAGGTAGGTAAGGTAAGTAATGGACAGACTGCTTATACCCTGTTTCCATCTTTCCTTTTCAGTGTGAAGGAGAGTAAAACATTAATTCACACAAAATAGAAGCTTTTCTACGCAGAAAATTTCGCATTTATGATATTAGTAAGATTATTATGTGTGTGTATCCATTTGACCTGCAGTGTAACTTAAGTAACTACTAAGTGTTGGTACTCATTCTAGTTTTATAATATGTAAGATACGAGTACGTATACAGTAGTGTAGCTATTAAACGCATCAGTGGCATGGGTTCACAAATGTTCTCGTACGTACTAGAACGGGTTTCACTACCCGTGGCGAGATAAGGCATTTAGGCGGTTCATTGACGAAATTCCTATCATAAAGTATATTCGATGAGGCAACAGACATGAGATTTCTGTTTTAATAAAATAAAAGTAATAGTCCTTATACTATTATCGTTGCAAGCTTCACGGTAGTGCATCAAAGTTGAACCGTTGCAACTTGCACGGACGAGATTTATTCAGACGATAAAGTTGCTTTCAGTGTCATAATTCATTTTGTGTTGTACATGTGGCGTTGGTTATATTTCTGCAATATTTTTGTTCGTTACTGTACTCAAAATAGAAGATTGTAAAATTATTTAAATGACGCACGATAATGTGTATGTGCTGTCGTTGAACGCAGGCATATCTAGTGGCCGGGTCTGGTTCTCGGTCACACGGGACGCTCGTTTGACGCACGCATGCATCCACGCACACGCACTCATTGCTCAGGATTCGCATGCTACTTTTTTAAATTTTTTAACTATCCTTGCCGATCGTGAGAAATAAAACTCGATGTCTCGTCCCGGTCGTGATCTGAGCACCGTTCGCTTGTTACGATATCTTATTTTTAATCCACCTTTTATATCCCGATCAGTTCATCGAAGACGTTCATCTATTTTTTTGTATTTTATATCGAGAGATATCAAAAAGTATTGCCATCGTAAAGCGGGTCATTTCAATGACATTTTTTATACAACGAAGTTTGCAAAGAAGGAGACGGCCTGCCTGATGGTAAGCTGTTTTCGTTGTCGCAACACCAAATGTGCTTCTTGTGCATTGCCAACACTATCCATACAATTTCAGAAAAAAAATGTTCTGTTTTCACAAAAAGTATATTGTTATATTTATCAATAAACATTTCGTAGATATTAAGTCTGTTGATGACATTAAGTTAAGAAACTTATATCTGTTTAGTGACAACCTCCGAATTTATGAGAAGTCTAGCGCCGTTAGATTTGACGATCTGGAGGGCCAATTCAGATTTCCAAAACTCTTACATTACGTATGACATTTACTTTTGCGCCCCCTTGTATAAGGTACATAGGCTGCACTAAAAGTATCGGGAATGGAATATTTCCACTATTCCTATCATATTAAAATATTTTTAATTCAAAACTCCTTGGTTTTAAAAATCGAATACCATTTATTTATTTAAAAAAAGATTCTCGGTCTTCTCACAAGATCTTCTCAAACTTATTTAGTCGTTGAGAAAATGGAATTGACTCGAGAAAATTCAAGGGCGATGATTCATTATGACTTTCGAAGCGGTTTAACACAAACACAGTGTGTTGACCGGATGCTTTCTGCATTTGGTGATGAAGCCCCATCCAAAACCACAATTTATCGCTGGTGTGCTGAAATTCAACGTGGACGTGTCAAGCTCAGTGATGATCCCCGTCAAGGTCGTCCAAAAACTGCAGTCACCCAAGAAAACGTTGATGCTGTGCGTAAGCTGATTGAGGAAGATCGACATGTGACATACCGCTAAATTCAGGCAAATTTAGACATTGGCATGAGTCAAATACAAATAATCTTGCATAAACAATTAGGTGTAAAAAAGTTGTTTTCCCGATGGATAGGACGGATTGCTCTGTGAAGAGCAAAAGCGGCTCGCGTTACTTAGTGCGTCAGAACTCTCGAAAGATTCCACGCAGGATCCTCAAATGCTGTATACAACATTGTATCAGGTGACGAATCCTGGATATACGCGTACGAACCCGAAACAAAAAACCAGTCACGAGTTTGGGTGTTCGAAAATGAGTTAAAGTCAACTAAAATTGTTCGTTCACGGAGTGTTGCAAAAAAAATGGTGGCCACGTTTGTCTCCAAAACCGGCCATGTTGCGACTATTCCTCTTGAGGGACAAAGAACGGTTAATGCAGAATGGTATGCTAGCATTTGTTTGCCACAGGTCGTTTCCGAACTCCGTAAAGAGAACTGCAACCGCCGCATCATCCTCCATCACGACAATGCGAGTTTTCACACCGCGCACAGAACAAAAGAATTTTTAGAGCAAGAAAACATAGAATTATTAGACCATCCGCCGTACAGTCCCGACCTAAGCCCTAATGATTTCTATACTTTCCCTAAAATAAAGAATAAATTGCGTGGTCAGAGATTTTCATCAACTGAAGAAGCTGTGGACGCCTACAAAACGGCCATTTTGGAGACCCCAACTTCCGAAAGGAATGGTTGCTTTAATGATTGGTTCCATCGTATGGAAAATGTGTCAAATTTCGCGGAAAATACTTCGAAAAGCAATAAATACATTTTTAAATAGTAATGTTGTGTCACTTCCTTGATTCCCGAAATTTTTAGTGTAGCCCTCGTATATACATTATAACAGGTATCTACTTGTGCGCCTTTGAGAACCAATATGAGAGGTTGTTTAAAGTATTTGTTTTTCAAGTTATATTTATATTGTATTGATGATGCCGAGAACTAAGCCATTGTTATTACACTTCAGCGCATCTTAGCACCGTTAGTTTACTTTATAAGAGTAGATATTTTCTATAGTACCTAAGGACGTGATGGTATCGCCTGTTCTGTTCTTATTTGGTAATAATTTCTACGACTCGATGGGGACGCATGAAGTTTTATAATAATAAAAAGTTATATACCGTTCATTCGTAGGGTGGGATTAATAAGAGAGAATATTTTAGCGGCATGAGTGAAGTTTAATTAATAATGTATATTATTAATGGATCTTTCGGTATTGAATCGTATGTCATATGTTATGTTCTAACGAAAAGGGTTGAGAGTTGATGTAACATGCTGCCTCGTTCAATGCACAGATGTGCAACAAAATATACAAAACAGTGAGTGCACACGACACACCGGGCAACGTATTTTCATGCATGTGACCGCGTTACTCTTTTGGAACTAAACGCAGAGGGATGTATGCTGTTTAAACTCTTTGCATGAATACACTCGCAATGTATTGCACTTCCATCGTGTAATTTATGAGCGCGGAATATACCGAAACAATACATACATAATATATTAGGTCGCACAAATTTGTTCGATGCACCCGTAGATAAGGGATATTAAATGAAGTAATCCGTAAAACATTAATAGGCGAGTTGAAAGTAACTCAGTAATAGACTTTGTTGACATTGCTATTAGCATTGATCAGAAATCCGTCCGAAATGTTGACATAGAAATATCAAAGAAATAAATGTGTTATGATATCGCGCCGTAACGTCGAATACGAAATAAGAAAGATATAAAAATGCAAGAGAGGTGTTCGAATGAATATTTTATGGTAAGACTTAACTGTAGAAATACTCGCTACACTGTAGACAACTATGTAATGTGGCGCAGATAGCTCTTGCTATATCTCTGTATCTAATAGTCTCTCTTGATAATAGTCCATCACTTGCGTAGTATTTATTATCTATCGTTTAACTTTATTATCATAGCATTTTCTCGGTTTTTTCGGTTTCTCGGCCAGATTACCAGATCAGAGAGAGTGATCAGACATGCGATAAATAAGATAAAGCTGCTATTCCGTTGACCCGGCTGACATATGATCCTTGAAAGGCGACCGCGACGTGATGAAGCTACTTACGATCTCACGCGGATCAGGAAGTTGCGGTTCTTGTCTGTCGCTGGCAATAAATAATCCACTCAAGGAACGGGTCGGTTCAACGTTCGGTTAGGAAGACTATGCTAAGACTTTGAAAGACAGTTTATTGCCATTTTTCCATATCAGCACACAATTTATTGCCGCTTCTGGCAGTGTCACGCCGGAAATGTATGTTTTTAAACGACGTGTGATATGGGGTACTACCGTACTACGTGTTAGCAATTTATTACAAAATTCCTGCTTCCTACGTATTCAACATTTTAGGATGTGTGTTTATACTCTACTCTAGTTTAATGGTCCAAAAGTAGGTTAATTCTTGATAAAGCAAATTAAACTAGTATATAGTAATCTGGTGTTTTGTATATTTTATGGATAAGTTAAAATGCAACTAGATTCGCATTAATATTTATTTAAAATGTGTTAAACTGCATTTGCCAGCATATTGTGTAAAATTATCAAAAATGCATAGAAAACATTTCAAAAAAATTCTAAATATTTTCTGAAAAGTATTCAAACAACATTTAAAAAAAAAGGAAATTAAATCAGGATAAGAAAAATAACTACCAACTGCTAAAAATTATTAGATGTCGTAACCTCGACATATTAAAACTAAGTCTACAGCCAATCAACCATATAATACGTTTATGTGTATCTGTCCCTTTCCTCATTTTTGTTAAAAACAAACACTCAAAGCTTACAAATCTATTAATACTATTAAAACCATCACTACATTTCTTTGTGTACCAAAGACTACAGATATACTATATAGTGCAGGTTTAAATACTATTATATTAGCATAGATTATGTAGATTTAGATGGCTACCGACTACACTGTACAACGAGTTTAACCTACTATACATATGTAAGTACATACAACGGCATTTACGTGAAATTTAGAATATTTACAGTTTACGTATAGAAGTGCAGAAAGCTTTAATTTTAAACAATAGGTCTTACAAATTAAAAAATTACATGATATTATTACAGTATTCGTACAAGGTCGGCGCCTTATTATACAATATTTTACTTTATCACTGTTTTCGGTAACAGTCAGCAAATGTGTGGAGAGTTCAACAGCCAGCAGTCACCATATCTATGCCTCAAGGCTCAAACGTTTAAAGTCATTTCACCTAACTGTATATCACTACATATTATAAAACAAAGTCCCCCGCCGCGTCTGTCTGTTCGCGAGAAACTGAGAAACTACTAAACGGATTTTCATACGGTTTTCACCAAGAGACAGAGTGATTCATGAGGAAGGTTTAGGTGTATAGTTTGTTAACGTTTGTGTAAATTGGTTGAAATATGATTATGATTGTTGAAGATGTCTCTACTACCCGTGCGAAGCCGGGGCGGGTTGCTATACATATAATAATAATAATAACTTGACATATCTCACACACGACCGTCTCATACCAAACTAGGCAGAGCCTGTACTATGGTAACCAGACTGCTGATAAAATTGATTAACATACTTATATATTTCTATAAATACATACATATTATAGATAAATTAAACCCAACACAGAACAAAATGATTATTCGAACCCACAGCCTCTGGCGCAGCAGTCAGGGTCACTAACCACTAGAACAGGCCAGTCCAATATAATAATATTCAAGATGTTGTCATCGTGAGATATTTCTCTGTTATCTTGTTTTTTAAGGCAAATTAAATTAGTTACAGCCGTTTTATTAGAGTATGAACACAAATCTAAAATAATATTATGTTCTAATTAAAGTTCATTATCTATATAACATAGGTATTTCCTGATTACACCGACTGATAAACTAATTCATATCTGCAAACACTTGCCAGTTTGTTTACGATAAGGTTTGTAGTAGTGTCGCTACAAATTCTTCACGTTTTTATTAAAAGTGTGTCAGCTTTTTTATAACCGAGAGTTCAAGAGTGACGGAGACGGTTACAACGTTCTGAAACCTTGTTTTCCCGTTTTTCTTATGGCGGCACCTTCAAAAAATTTATAATCGTTTTCGCTACAATTTTTTTATAAATAAAATTAAACACTTTTTTTATTACTTTTATCAACAGATACTAGATTATAGGAGTCATATAATTTACTCCAAAGAAAATGTTCCAAATGTACCTTTGATTTTTCAGACGGTATCAGTATTTTTTTCATAATGTATTTTGTAATATGTATTTCATCTTCAAATTAAATAATAATGTGTTTCTTGACTAAAAGGCATCTTAAACATCTATGTACAAATAGGCTAAGGCAAAACAGTTAAGAACCATTTCCTCGTATGTTTGTTATCCAACTTCCTTTATTTTGTTTAGGTACAAGTGGGAGTCTAACTCGCGCACCGAGGGTTCCGTAAGTAAACAAACGTGTATGTAGATTATGTAGTTAATACTTCCATCTCGGGAATCAATTTCAAAGATTTTTGCCCGTCTTCTCCGAAAGACATATTTCACTTTGTAGTTCTAAAAATACTCTTCCATACCGCAAAATGTAAGTTTGTAATTACAAAAACTTTTTATATGATATAACAACAAATTTAACGACTTTCGTATTATTTCCTTTACTTGTGCTGTCAGACCTTGCTTCTTACTAAATTTCATGATTCTAGGTCAATGGAAAGTACCCTATAGGTTTTGATTTACCTGCGAAATGTTTAAATTTGTTAAAATCTTAGGCTTAATGGCCGTATCTTTTAATTGCGTTGACTTAGAAGCTTGATGTTTTTATAGCTTCATAAGTATTTGGTATTAATTTTAACTTGCTGCGTCCACGGGTTCCTGAGCAAAAGGGTTCTGACAGACAGACGGACGATAAAGTGATCCTTTAAGGGTTCCTTTTGAGGAACGGACCCTAAAAATAGGATCAGATATTTTTTTCAATTATGTGAAAATGCGTATAAAAAGAAAATCTTGGTCGAAATTCAACCACCAGGAGATTTTTAGTTAAAAGTACATATCTTCTTAGTACAGAAAATATTCTATGGCTTATGACATAAAACATTTTCTCAGTTATTTAATTATTTAAATATCTTATTCACGGTTGCTTCTTGTGTCATCTATTTCACAGGAAGTAGGTAAGCAGTGTATTTATATAGGTATTCTTGTACTTTGACTTGTATATAATAGCTAGGTATTGTGATTACGAGGATTTATATTAACAAGCAATAATAAATACTACAGCAGAGCGCCTGGTTGTCGAATTTCGGTCATAATTTATAAAGTTTTAATTGTTTTGTTATATTAAGTTATTAGATTATGTTGTGTTAAGTATATATTCCAAATTTCATATTTCATTAGTTCGCGAAATTTGTTTAAAAATGCGTACAAAAAAATAAATTTCTTCTAGTATTTTGTCTTGATTTGATTTTTTATTTGATTGATTTTGTTTTGTTTTTTTAACGATTGCTGCTATTGCTATTGCTACCAATGCGTAACTGTTTTTATATAATTATGTATATAAGCGAGCGGCAGGTAGTATGCAAATTAAAGAAACAGGTTTTATCTGCCAAATCTTTTATGTGAGCGGAAATATAAAAATATATATATATACATTTAATTAACGCTGATGGGTCTGTCTTTTTTATTTATATAAGTTTTGAGTTTGAGCCAGTATTATGTCATTAACTAACAATCTGCAAAATAAAATATAAATAACAATCTGCAAACCCGCCAACGCTTTTCTTGTTTTTTTACAAGTTTTTATTTTTATTAATCTACTAGCTGACCCGACAAACGATGTCTTGTCAAAATTTCAATAAATTTGTGCAGATTCCTTAGTTTTCCAACTTTTTCAACTTTTTTTTCTAGAAAACTTATTTAATGTAATCAAAGAAGATGTTTTTATTATAAACCAATAGTACCGTATGAAATGCCTTTCTCTTTGCTTATCTATTTATCTCTGGTCAACCATCTATTTGGACATCCAAATAGCTCCACCAGCTTTTCCTGTTCTGCTGTCTTTTACCACCATCTGGTAATCAATCCGTTGTTGTTGAATCGTACAGCTTATTTGCTCCGCGGTAGTAATAAATCTACAATTTTACTTTAAAAAATGTTAAATAAAATGACATTAAAAGGCAATTTATTACCTTTGTTCCTCGGACGTTTGTAGGTTTAGCATGGTATGCATGCAGGCCATCAATTGGTTATTGTTCTGCATGCTAATGAAACAGCTATAAAGAATGCAATGCCTCTATCACGTGAAGCGCTTCTTATGGGAGTACTTTGTGTCTATTTATATTTTACTATTTGAACGCAGGAGACCCCCACAACTTTGCCGCTTGTATAAAATTCGTTGTAATGAAATTTTTGCCACGAGTTTGTGCTTATTATTTGTGATATTTATTATTTCGTTTGCAGTTAATTAATTCAAATCTTTTATTCTCTCCAGTAATTGTTATGCCATCCAGAAAAGTTTTATTTAAGCTCTCTTTTATGTAATATAATTAGGTACCACTTTTATGGTTTTTATTTTTACATTATATCAAATGTTTTAAATTTATCCAATTAATTTTATTTTAATTAATTATTATACAAGAAACATGATATTACATGACGATGCGTGTTTAAATTATACAATTATTGTTTTGTGTTAATTATAAATTGCTCGTTTGTATTGATTACTTAATTTAGATGTTGGAATTTGTTTTGATTCAATAATTATTTAATATATATGCTTAATATCTGTTCTGTATACACAGAACAGATATTAAGCTTATATAAGTATAAGTAGTAGTAGTATAAGTAGTATAAGTAGATAAGTCTTAGTTCACACTAATATATATTTTTTTTTTATGGTATAGGGGGCAAACGAGCAGATGGGTCACCTGATGGTAAATGACTACCGCCGCCCATGGGCACCTGCAACTCAAGAGTCACAAGTGCGTAGCCACCCTTTAAGGTGGGAGTAGGAGAAGAGGGGGAGGGGGGGAAGAGTGGGAAGAGGGGGGAGAGGGGGAGGGGGGATAAGGGAGAGGGAAGGGTTAGGGCCTCCGGTAACCTCACTCACGCGGCGAAATGCAATGCATTGCTTCACGGCCCGTATTCTGTGAGGCCGTGGTAACGACCGGAATCGAGCCGGCCCATACGTGCCGAAGCATGGCTCTCCCACAAAACTATGACTTTTTAATCTTAATTTTTTTTCCATGGAAAGTTAACCACCCTCCATGGGAGTTTATTGCGATGTGGTACGCTCTTTTCGATCGGTTATTTGATACAAAGTTTTAGTAATTACTTGAGCATCTATTACAGCCATTATTTACATATTTATAAAAATACTAGTTGCGCCCCGCGCTTTCACCCGCGTAAGTCCCGATCCCGTGGGAATATCGGGATAAAAAGTAGCTTATATTTTAATCCAGGTCTCCAGCTATCTACATACCAAGTTTCATCGCAATTGGTTCAGTAGTTTTCGCGTGAAAGAGTAACAAACATCTATCCATCCATCCATACTCACAAACTTTCACGTTTATAATATTAGTAGGATATTACATAAAGTCAAGTAAATGTTTGCAAAACATACAGTTACATATTTACAACGTTTTCTTTACGCTTTTTAAAGGACACAGCTTATATTATTTCTATTAGAAAAATAAACTGGGGTAAGAGCGGATAACTCTGAATAGAGTGGCATTTGTCGCTAAAGGAAGTGACAGTTGAGAATTGGGTAGTCAAAACTGGTGCGTGAGGCGTACACATGTTAAACTAATAAGTTCTTAATCGCGTTTCCATCTAATTTATTGTGTGTTATTTGTATTTGTAGGTTTCCGCCATTGTCACGCCCATGATGGAGAATGATAGCCAATACCGCTTTTAGGGCTTTTCTGATCATCTAACATAATGTAAATTTTCAAAGATATTAGAATTATAACTTAATTATAATATGGGCAACAATTATTTTATTTTTATTAATCTTAAAATATCTATTAGGTAAGTATTTGCTTTTATTTCTAATTTTTATAAAATAGTGAAAATGTTTTCATTAAATTAAGCAATAAATTTATAAAATGAATGTTATTATTACTTAAAAATATGGTGTGCCCGTTAGGGTTCAAAATTGAGACTATTCCGTTTTTAAGTTTTTTCACCTATGTAGCCATTTTGGAGTGCATAATAAAGAATTGAATTGTATGAAATTAGTTTTAGTATATTCCACAATGACGCATTTAAAGTTCATACCTAAAGAAATTGCCCGAGGAAGGATTGCGCACGTCCCAAAATAGAGTTGCAATTTGAAATGATTGGATTTGATTGATTTTTGATAGTTGTCAACCTAATATAATATAATATGGGTACAACTTATATGATAATCTTATGAACAGAAATATAAAGTATTTATATCTATGTCTAGTATTTTAGTTATTTTTTTTAGGATTTATTATAAAAGAAATTAAATAATTTTCGACGGTAGGTCCGATATATCACAGCCATCGGTGTGGTGTATTAACTTATTTGAATTTATCACTATGTTGTTTGCTGTCTTTGTAGAAACTAGGGTAAGTTTTGTTTAATATTATATCAATATTAATAATATTGAAAGAGGAACGTTTTGTTTGTTTGTAGTCCATTAAATCTGAAACTACGGGACCGATTTTAATAACTTTTATACCATTAGAAAGCTGCTTTATCTAGAAATAACATACTCCTTATATTATTTCAGTAATAGGTATAGGTAAATGTGGGCGAAGCAGCGAGCCCTTCAATGTATATTCGTTATATGCCTATTTTACGAAAATTCCCTTACGTGTGCTATTTGAGCTCGGTGCTATTTAAAATTTTGTTTCCCGTCCTCGTATGCAAAACACGAATATTGAATTACCCGTAGCTTCTACTGTTTGAAATACGTAACATTGTGGTCAATGGTAATTCCCTCAGACACATATATGTACAACATATTTGTGTCTGAAGGAATTTTCATACATCCTGTACAATTTCCCTACATATTATGAAGGGAAATTGTACAGGATAAATGAACATAACCTAATAACTAACCTAACCCTTCGATCTCCCCTCCTCTACCCCTGTGCACTGCACTGCACTGGCACTGCACCGGTGACTTGTGTATTATGTGTATTAAAAAATATATATATATATATATTACACGGTCAAAATAACAAAAAAAATGTAATAAAATATTATTAATTACTATAAACCTGTGAAATGTATTAGTATTAGTACGCCTTACCGAAACGAGTATGCTAAAATGACCACGACACTCTTTGTGGTGCTAAGGCCAGGGTGTCGTGGTATTTTAATTTTTTTGGCAAATTTGGCAAATAAGTGTTGTTGATTTTGTAAACATTTAATAGAAATTATTATATTCCCTTCAATATTATTATGAAGTCGGCCCTTTAGTTATAAGAACTAAACAGGTATAGTTGTCTAAATAGGTATAGTTTCTGCCTACGTGATTATATGTTCTATATACATATGTATATGTATAAAATAATTTATCCATGACTACTCACAACTGATTCACCGCTCATGAGTATTTCCGTCGACATAGTATAAATGACTCTGTTGTTTAATAGGTACTTACACGTTATCTAATTATGACGTAAAATTGATTTCTTGAAAAATACTACGTTAATAAACAAACTGTAGTAATTTAGATTTAAAATATAAACATATTCCGTATTGCATGTTTATTTTCACATTGGTGTGCGATTCTGTAACTTCAAATTTGTGTATTATTTGTGTATTTGGTAATTGGGCAGTATTATTATCGATGCTATCGATAGTAATACCAAAATTATCTGCATATGTAAACCAAATTACTCGTTAGTTGTGATTGAAGTCTTCATTGAACTGGTTATTAACATATAGTTTTGCAGCTATTTAAATTCAACTGTTTTGTTAAGTTGATTCCAGTGTAACGTAATTCTGTGAATACAATTTTGGTGTTTGCGATATCAAATATAAGCGGGACATAGGTTGACACTCTATCGACTTTAAATACGACAGACGAGTTTAGGACTCGGTTAAGTGTTGAATTGTGGATAGCTAGGGCACTACAGCTAGGGTATGGATGCAAAAGACTTTGATTTAATTTAAAACCGATCGCACGCAATAAAGCTTTAATTTTTTTCTTGTTCTTAATTAGCAATAATTATATCAATTCATTGTCCATATTAGAATATTCTTGTTCTATTTTGTTACAATTCCTAACATTAAAAGTGATAGGATATTTAAAATATAAACATTTAACGGTCGCATTGACCCATTGGCCCCACTTACAATTAGTTAACATACAGTATGCCTCATCGCATCTGGTATTTTTGAGTAGGTACTGTGACAGTACTATCAAGATCACGACAAAGCGCGCACGCAGTCAACCATGTTTGATGAGATTTTACATTTCAAGTAGGTACACTAACTGTTTATCTTTTTATAGCCGAGATGTCTGAGAAATCCTAAATTATACAGTGAAGCTGAAATTCATAATTAAAGGGGTCAATGACATGCCTGCGAATGTTCACACTTCCTTAGTTGCTAACGAAGATATAAGTACATCGACTTACAGCTATTTACTCAAACCTGACTAAATGAATTCAATGGAAAATATTGTATTTTTTTGGCAGTAATTTAAACGGTTAGAATGTTTTTGTTTAGAGACGTGACGATGTGTTGGCATAATTGTATTTTGTTCCCAAATAATATTCGTCACCAGCCTGAAAGTAAACGTACCAACTTATATTTATTTTTATTAAGCTCAATAGTCTCAGCCACCAGAAAGTTGCTAGTTCTATTGTAACACAAAACGTGGCTTGGATATTGTACTACCAAGTCACTATATTAGATCTTGCCAGTCTATTGAAATTAAAGAAACATACATAAAAATCACTTGTTTGTGTAGGTAGCTACACATTTTACATTTTTTTTTATTTACAAGTTATTTACAAATTACATTAAGTTACAAGGAAGTCAGGTATTAGAAGGAAGTCAGAGCAGAAGGTAAATCCAACAATAGGTAACTCAACGTGTAAAAGTGTATAAATATAAATAATAGTGGTTAGCTACAGGACGTGCTGAGACTAATTAATTTTCTACATCTTAACTAAACTAAACTATAAATTCGCTTTCTTGAAAAGATATGTAGGTACACTGAGAGAATATCAAACTGATTGAAAAAAGTTATTGTGCGCACTACAAATTTAGTAATTACAATATGTATTAGTTTTGAAAAGTGTTAATAAAAGAGCTCAAAGTTATACCTATTCTTAGTTTTATCACTATCGAAGGATTAATTGATAAGTCTGTATAAAAATTTTAAGAGCATTACTTGGTTTACAACACTTTTTTAAGGTTTATAGAAGGTATAATTTACCTAAGCGCATTGAAGCTGGTTATCTTTTTTGAAAAGAGTAAAGATTTTTCGCTTTATTTTAAAAGAGAGAGATGTCCATATTTAAAAGTTTTAATATAACGTCACTCCGATTGATATAGACAATGGTTATGAAACACCACAAAATCTTTGACATATTTATAAAATTTGATTTTTACACTCGGACGGTGCTGTGGTTGGTGTATAATTTTTATCGCGGACGTGAAAAACATTGTTTATCTAATTACTCGTACAATGTATAAAGTACATTCTGTTATCATTAAATTAATAACTGCGTACAACGTCCTAACAGCCCAACTACATACATATTCCATTAAACAATAAGTTTACTTCATCATTTAGCTAATTAGCTTCATTATTTAAGTAATGGATCTAATTTGTTCAGTCTTGTAATTAGCAAGTATTATAGTAAGACTTTCTAAATTAGTATACAAGAGAGGACATAACGGTGGGCTTCGGCTGTACAATTTACACCGCTGGCGTTGCGTGTCTCTGTCTAGTTGAACTACACTCGCCAGGGCTGCCAGCACAGTAAACCCATTTTATACTATCAGTCCCTAGAAATTATACAAACTTAAAAGCACAAAGAGATCTGTGTTGGAAACGAAATAACCTTTTTTTGGAAAAAAAATGTATTTCTTGTGCGTGATATAAGCAAAACAATCCATGCTTCTACGTGCTTTCGGTACGATTACGTACAATACTTTGTACTTAGTAGCATATTGGTAAACCAATTGTACAGATTTTGTAACTCATTCAAGCTGGCAGCCCTGCGACTCGCGTCTCGTTGGTAGAGTGGCCCCGTTGCTAGCTAGTCGCTTGCTCTGTGTCAACAAAGCGCGCTCTCTCCTTCGCTCCCCTATCCTACAGGTTTTGTTTGTGCCACCTCCACAATGCTTGCAGCCGTTAGACTTGTACCCGCTACTTTTAATTTATACATATATGTATTGTAATGCATATTCTTGAAAGTGGACACTTACCAGTTTTTAGTATTTCCTGTTGTTTAATCCAATTTAGGTCCGTTTTAAAGTCACAGATCATCGCATCGCTAAGAAAGTAACTACTCGACACAACATTTAATTGGCCACACTAATACACATACATTAAAATCAATTCTGACATATAGTCAGATAAAACACAACGCGCACGAAAAAATCACAGATACAGCACTCGAGATCACAAAGGTTGTAACCGGTTTTTATGTAGGAGAGTGTAACAGAACTTGTGGTTTGGTGTTTACAGTGGGCGCGAAGCCAGCACGTAGAGTAGCGCTATGGCGTGCTCTCGCGGCGCACTCGGTAGGGGGACTGTCGACAGAGGCGCCCCACTATCTCGCGCCCGCCCGAACTTGCCGAACAGAACAGGCTTCGTTTTCGATGCGCGTGCGCCGATGCCAGGTTTACCCGATACGTTGCCAGTTCTACGATATTTTTTTGTTTTGTGTTGACGCTCCCAAATGAGGGGCCATAAAATAGAAACGTGGATCGTTGAATAAAAAGTTAGGAGGGTTGTATTATTTACTCGCTAGTTCTCATCTAGAAAGAACTACTCAAGCGCCAGAAATATACTAATGTACAAAGTATTGTATCTACCTAATATTTACTAGATGTTAAAATAGAATAAAAGTATACGGTGTGAAGTAATATATGATTATATTATTAATCAAGTGTAACGTATATGCACAATCTACCTAAGTACCTAATTTTATTTGTAGTTTTCTTCATATAACATAATAATATAGTTAAAGTCAATCTAAGAAAAATAACAGTTTGCACAACTAAACTTTTTTCCATGCTTAACTACAAACTTCCATTAAAACTATTATTATCAATCCTAGTTTAAAACTTACGAAGGGATACAGATACAGACATGTGCCAGTCTCAATTTATTCACGCTGCGTTCACCCCTCGCTGTGTGCCAGGTAGAATTGACCCACGAACATTCGAAAAAATAACCGCAGAGTTGCAAATGCCTCACTTGGTGCACGTAGAACTTGGCTCTACTTTTGCAATATCTATATTGACCATTACTTTGAAAGACTTTAACTATTATTATTTATTTATATTTTAGTATTTACTAAAATATTTTTTTCATTTATCTTATACCATCTTAATAGGTTGTGTGTTGAGAGGATTTAAGGAACAAGAAATTTTAACGACTCGAGAAGTCGTTGAGTCTTGTGCTGCTTTTAAGTGAGTTGTACCAACGGGATGAGATATAGCGACATCTTTTAATTGAGTAGCGTTTGAGTACACAAGCAAGCAAATATACTCTATAGATTGGTTTAGAGAGTAAAAGAAAGATGCCGTATTAATAACACACCGATTTGATAGAAAGAGATGGCGACAGACTCTCTAAGCAAGACCAAAAATGTATAGGGTGAATTTATCAGTTTCTGTAATTCTGTATTAGTGAATTATATTGAATTGTTTGTTTTCGTTGATGGCATATATAACAAAATCTACATCCATAAAGCCAGAAGCCACGCTTTAAAGTTACGTAATCAACCTGACTGCTGGAATAAAATATCAAAGTACCTCGGTAAATATTACAGCGTACTAAGTCCAATTATATTACATTACTTAAGAATTTCAAAGTAGAATAATGAATTTAACATTAACTTTCAAGTTCATTTTCAAGTAGTCTTGACTCGGTGGCGTGCTGCGTGGGAAGGATAAGCTCATTTTCCTGCTATAATATAACTTAGGTATTATTTACGTAATGGCTAACTTTCTCTTATTTCATTAGTATACCGTGCGGTTTTATACGATATAGTATTGAATGTACAGGAATTGAAACATAGCCACAGGACATCTTAAGGTTATTGTGGGTAAATTTGTATGTGGCAGGTGGTACCTGGGCACGTACCTGCGGTAATGCTATTATGCAGCCGCAACCTCCTACCAAATATACATACTCAGAGTGCAATAATAGCATTGCTGAATAATTATTTGTTTCTGTAAATACATCAGGTAAAATTGATTAAAGTATTTATATCTTGATGTAATTTAATTTTATATGATTACGTAAGCATACAGTTAGCTAATCGTAAGCAGTTAACGCTGCCAGTAGACATTCGTAACACCTGTGTTGTTATTCACGTTTCGCTAAACCTTTTCTTTCGTGTGGAAACCCCCACGGGCCGTCACTACCACCAGGGTTTTCGGTGGAGCGGTGTGTCGGAATCGCAACGACTAAAAACCACATGGTGTGCCATTCTGCGCCTAAAGCAGGCGCTTTCGTAAACTTCACCCAACTATCTTTGCAAAGGAGCTCTGATGAACCTACTCATAAGTAGAACACTACGCTATTAGTGCTCTTAACCCACAGTATGTAATTTGCGGCATCTTATTTTATTTATAAAATATTTAAATATGCTTACTTAATGAATTCTTTCTAGGTTTGTAACTAGAGTGTACAGTATTACCGCACACCTAAATCTAAAGGGAGCTAACTCAAAAATTTCAATTTTTGATTTATGTACACCATCGAATTCCTTATCTCTTAAAATATCACTACTACTCAACGCTAGATGCTAAATTTACTAACACGGGCTCAACTTAAAACAACGAAACAAATATTCATACATTGTTAAGCAATAGGGAAATAACTACAAAAATCCAATTTTCAGCCCCAAAACATGATTAAAACACAATATTCGTACAATACCTTTATTCTAGCTGCATATAAAACTGCAAAACTCCTTTTACAAACTTCATTTGTACATTAGCAACGGAATATACATTTACATAATTACATTAAACAGATAATGTACAAAGGGCGGCCTTATTGCTAGATGCAATCACTTCCAGGCAACCTTAGGATGGATCAAAATGATTCGGAGAGACAGTGGCAGTTGGTGTTGTATTTAAAATTTAAATTATTTGTACTTTCTAATAAATATGAAAATAAAAATATACAGAAATTCCATATTAACCTACTTTACCTACTATAAATACCAATAGGTACTTATCAATATATGCATAAACCTATAAATACATACATAACTAATATACAATATACCTTACAATATATAATATACCTTAATACAGTATAATTTAAAATTTAAGCGATCAGTATCAGCGATCAGTAAAAAGAAAAAAGTTACTTAGTGTTTTGCCTTTTCTGAAAAAAGTGCTTCTTTGAGTTATACCTGTTTAGATCTCGCGTGCGATATATATACCTAGTAATATTTAAAACGGTATTAGGTAAAATATACATAATGCATCGCTTATACACATACCAAATTTACGTTAAAGTAGAAATGCATAATCCTACATACCTATTACGGTAATTATATTTTTCCTCAATTTCGTTTGAAATGTGCAATGATTACTATTTCATTATGACACAAATAACTTTAACTCTTATTTCTTTAATTGGAGCCTCATATGTACCTATGGAACAAATATTAGGAATAAACTTAGTAGATATTTGATGTTTAACAAATTACATGAGTTCTAGCTTCTATTCAGGCCTTGATTTACACATAAATATATTTAGACCTTCTGTCTAGACCCTTTTCTCAGGAATCTGAAGCGCCTGGAGGTATCAAGTTGAAATTAACATCAAATAATTATGTTTGCAGTCCGTTGAGGACTTCTCTGGGCTAGTTGCCGTCAACGTCATTAGATCAACCACAGGTTTCGTTAATTTTAGTTTCATTAGAATATCATGTATGTGCCAAGTTTCAACAAACCGGTTCACCGATGAAAACTCAGTGGGTGAACAATAATTCATTCCTTGTTACTACTTGAACAAGGGAGCGTAGGTTCCTTCAGGGAATTCCCTGAGATCTTTGTTTTTTATTCATTTTGTTCGATATTTTTGTTTACAACTAAAACATTAATGTAGTGGATGTTATTTTTCTATAGTTTTCCTCTAAGAACACATTATCATGTAGCTGTTTTGTATAAATAAATATGTTATACCTAATTAACTGGTTATATAATACAAACCTAACAATTTACACTGAGTAATCGGATCTTTGGAGAAAAGTACTTTAATCATTGTACTAAATTTGTCTCACTAAACATAAAATATCCCAAAACAGTCTTCTACTTCTAGTACATACATTTTCTAAAATCCTTACTCAGATCAAAAATCCTTACTTAGATTAACTAAAGATACAAAATATTTTTTTCTGCAAACCATAGTTTACGTTTTATAAATTAATCAATTATTATATCGGTATCGTATCGGTTATAAATACAACGTATTTTTATAAAAGATAAAAGTAAATGATTTGAAGGTACTAAAGCATGACGTCACAGTGGTTATTTCATACAATTTTGTTCAGAACATAGTGTTTTGCCGTTTAATAAAGAGAAACTGATTTGACTTTACAGTCAACTACCGTATTGCTTGATTTGACACATTTGACTTACATTAGCCAAATGTGTCAAATCAATAATTTCAAAGTCATTTTTTTTATTGGTAGAATATTACAAGCTTCTTGATTTACATCAATGTTCTTGTTACATCTGAGACTCTAACAATCGGATGCAATATACTCTTATTCATTTCCAACTATTTCGTGAAAAAACGAAATACCAACCAGCTAATCAAATTCACGATCACCCATTTTACTGTAATTATTCTAGTAGTCGACCGTCAGTAAACAGACGACACGGTAGTAAAAAGGGAATTTCTACACGTGTTAATTCTCTTAAAATCAACTCCTGAAAGTTAAAGAAAGAAATGATGTAACTCTAGACCAGTAGAACAAAAATAATAGGAACAATCGATATTTGCTCATGGCTACGTGATGTCCAACTTTCTCCTGAATAATATATTACTAGAGATAAGCTAGAAGAGGTCCAAGATAGCTGATAGGCAGAGCAGGTAGTTGGATTTCTGAGCGCCCCGTACATCGCGGTGGGTTATCGCTAACATTTGTCACAGGCCTATTCGCCTATTCCACATTATGATAAAATGATTCCGAAGTTGCAAATGCAACCAACTTCTTAACATATATCTTTAATATTAATCTTTGCGATTTAGAACAACTGAATATGTAAAAACGTACTACTCATGTTACTTAAACTTGGTGTATTTTGCATCCGAATTACGTTATCAGATCCGAAACGGTTTACGATCTCGGTGGAGCTTATTTGCATATCTGTGACAGGGGTGTGGGAGCAGACTGTACTGCAAACGGCGAACAATATATTTCAGAAGAAGACGACACGCTATCTTTGCCTATTGTACAGAACGACGAGAAAGGTACCTTTATAACTGGCATTATGCCATAGCCAGACTAAAAATCTCATATCTTACCGTCCGTACTGAGGCCAAACATAAATTACTTTTAAAGAGGCCGTTGTTCACTTCATATAATTTGCTTCTACTTTCATCATTCTAAACGTACCTCACATTTAACACTTCACATTTTAAATCATCTCGTCTCTTAGATGATTTAAAATGTGAAGTGTTAAAGTTGTCATGTTCCCTTATGCTGATTTCAATTAACGTATAGACCGAGAGTCCCGAAGTAACAAATGTATCGGAAATTAGGAATAACTTCGAAGTACTTTTGCATTTTGGTTTTGAAATGTGAGACTAAAGGGCAAATAATCATATAAACTCCTGTTGAATGGAAGTTATGGCCTAAAGATACTTTAAGCGCTAAAGAAGCTATATAATATGTAGACCCTATCACCCTAGATAAATAACACCAGAGCATAATGTTTCCTTCCTTTAGCACCCCTTTAAAACAGTGTTCCATATACATTAACGCCAGCAATTAGAAGTTCTGTTTCGAATATTTTAATAAGTCCACGTTAGTCTTTTAAAGTTTGTACAATTTTCGTTTTGGTCCATAAGGACAAAATAGCTATCTACAATATCCAGTGAAGCAAGAAAGGTAGCGCTAGAGATATCTGTTAGATGGAGCTTCGCTAACGACAACGTCCGACGTCTCACTTCACCGAGAAAACCGCCACATCGTTTCTACACAGACCGTTCAGATAAGCGTTGAGCGTCATTTGTCATTACCATATCCTGTCTATTCGCTACCCTTATTAATAATAACAAATCCACGACGAAAGTACTAGAGAAAAAGAACTGTACGTGTTCGAAAGCAGTTACAAAACTGGGACTTGAGCGTGTAATCCACTTGAGTTTTTTTAAATCATCTCGAGCACGTCGGCTGATAAAATTAGACAGCTTGGGACCGCGTGTGTTCCTCTTTTATTATTCGAGTATGCCCATAACATAAGTTGCGTGACCGTAGAATTAGACTGGTATGGTAATGGCAGTTGTGTAATTTGTTACAAAGACATATAATAGTAGTTTTTTGTTGTAATGAAATCCACGGACTCAATTATTGTACTCCAATGAATTTCAGTAAATCCCATGATGACCCACTAATTGTAATGCTTTGAATGTTGAGGTTTTAAATAACTCGGAGACCTACAACGAAGAATAGCGTTCTAGTTTTATTAATGATGGTGATATATGTAATAATATGATGATATGTTTTTAAGGTCTTTCTACAGAAAATTACATTTCTTGTTAGGCAATTATATGTAGATATGCAAATTCGACTGAGCTCTCTAAAATCACATGTGTATTTTGTATATTTTTATTTACTTTGGTTATGATCGGCTTCCTAGGTATAAAGAATTAATTTAGATAGATAGATAGATTACACTTTATTTGTACACCAGTCTTACAGTATAATTATCATACATACATTTGTCATAAAGATTATGTACAAAGGGCGGCCTTATTGCAAAATGCAATCTCTTCCAGGCAACCTTAGGATGGATCAATTTGTTTCGAAGAGACAGTTGTAGTTGGAGGTGCATTTCAATTTTTTATTAAGAACTATAATTACTATAACTTAATCAATATAAAAATATACAGATATCCTGCATATTTAGTCTGCTTATGCATACTAATACAAAACATACATAAATATATAATATATATACCTAAGTCTATCATATAACATACATACATACATTTATACATATTTTCATCTATATACAACATACTTCAATACGGAACTGATTAAACTAATGTGACAAATAATATTCATAAACCATTTTCTTAAAAATTGTTATTGACTGCGCTCGCCTAATGGTGACTGGCAACGCATTCCACAAGCGTACAGCTTCAACAGTAAAGGACTTGTCGTAAAATTTTGTGGAATGTAGTGGCATCTCCAGTCTCAAATCCTCTGATGACCTCAGAGATTTTTCATGTGTATTGTGAAGGAATTTGAACCGTTCTTTGAGATAAAAAGGGGCCTTAGGATTAAATAAGATATTGTAAAGGAAACTGAGTATGTGAGTATTCCGGCGAAAACGAATTGGAAGCCACTTAAGCTTTTGACGGAATTCAGAAACGTGATCATATTTTCGTAGCCCAAATATGAATCTTATACAGAAATTTTGAAGTCGCTCAAGCTTATCAAGTTGTGCTTCAGTGAGATTCAGATAGCTGACATCGGCATAGTCGAGAATTGGAAGAAGAAGTGCTTGTGCAAGTGCAACCTTAGTGGCAGTCGGAAGAAAATTACGTAACCTTCGCAAGGACCCTGCTGAAGCGAAGACTTTACGACTGACTTCTTGCAGCTGTGGTCCCCAAGATAAGGTACTATCCATGTAAATACCCAAGTTTTTGACACTAGTGCTGATTTTTAATGTGGTGCCATTAAATTGAATTTGGGGCAGTTGAGACCAGTCAATTCTTGAAACTAACCCAGGGCTGCCAATAACACATACCTGAGTTTTTAAAGGATTAACTTTGAGTCCGTAATTATGACTCCATTCACCAATGTGCGACAGGTCAGCATTGACTATGTTAATTGCTTGCGATAACATGTTCAGCGGAGCTTGTGTGTATATCTGTAGATCATCTGCATAAAGATGGTAGTACGAACGTAATTGTTTAGAGATGGAGTTTATAAAAACAGCGAAGAGTAAGGGAGATAAAACGCCACCCTGCGGTACACCAGCAGAAATACTGCACCAAGAAGACACTGAGTCTTCAATGCGTATACGCTGTCGGCGACCAGACAGGTAACTATGAAACCAATCAATTGTCCTTGGAGATATGTTAAGAGACTGTAGTATACCAAGCAGGATGTGAAAATCTACAGTATTGAATGCGTTGCTAAAATCAAGTAAGGTAAGTACTGTAATATTTCCACTATCCATGCCTAGTCTGATATCGTCCATAATGTGAACTAATGCAGAAGTCGTGCTGTGACCAGGACGAAAGCCAGATTGGAAAGGGTTCAGTAAAGAATGTTTAGAGAGAAAGTTACTTAATTGAGAATGGATAAGACGTTCGAGGACTTTGGATAGAAAAGGTAAAATAGAAATTGGACGGTAATCAAAAAAAGATGAGGGTTTTACTTTTTTAGGTAGAGGAATAAGTTGTGCATCTTTCCACGCAGTTGGAAAGACACCACTTGACAGAGAGTGATTTAAAATATTGCAAAGGATAGGAAGGATTTCGTCAAGGATAGGGAGAATCATATTTCGACTAATACAGTCGCTTCCTACTGCATTTGACGAGATTGCTAATATAGTCTTCTTAACATCACAAGCAGACAGCTGATCAAAGACGAAAGATGAATAGTTGGGAGCTGGTGTAGAAGAGATATATCTAAGAGTATTAGCTTTAATTGTCTCATTAAAGTTAGACGAAGTAGAGAAATGTTTATTAAGTGAATCGATATCAATATTTTTAGGAATAGAGTCTTGGCGCGACTTTCCAACTCCCAATGTTCTCAGAAATTTCCAGACTTTGGCTGGATCTCCGTTTTCAACGGATGAGTGGATATGTTGGCGTTGAGCATTTCTACACATCTTATTGCAGTGATTTCTCAGGGAAACATATTTTTCCCAGTTATTGTCCGTGGGTCGACACTTGTATTTATTTTTTGCTGCAGATTTTTTCGTCATAATCTGCCGTATGTCGTCGGTAAGCCATGGAGCCGGTAAATGCTTTATTTTAGTACATCGCAAGGGCGCATGCAAGTCATAAAGCCGTAACAAATTTTCAGAGAAAATTTGAACTTTCTCATTAACACACTCCGAGTTTAATAGAGCTGACCAATTAATATTACCGGCATCCTCTCTAAGTTTGACAGTATCCATTCTACTGAAGTTGCGTTGCACAAGAATTCTCGACTTTGCCTTGGGTGGGCGGATAGCGTAAGATAGAAATACCAAATCATGATAAGAAAATAATTTACTCATGCATTTAGGCGTAGTTTTTTTATATTGAAATGAACAATGGAAACCATTACGGTTAACCGCGTAGACGACGTTTAAGAGAACATTAAGGGACTGATGCATTATGCGGGGCCAGCGTCGGTTTTGTTGCAGGTGACATAATATAAAGCGCGGCGTGGATGCGCACTCCAACGTTCTAATTCCAAACAAATGCAAATTGGGCGGGCTCTGGTCGGTCGCGTTGGACATCCGTTTAATGGAGGCGTATTGTGCTCTGTGCGCTAATGGTCGTGTAATTGGCACGAGGTTAATCGCGGCCACACGACCGTTTCACCTGAAACGTACACTTTTATCTTTTGCTACTGAAATCACTGTTATTTTACTTTTTGGTAACGTAACGTATTCTATGTAATTTTAAATATGGATCAGAGGTTGTTATAATCGTTTGTAAATGCTCGTCACATGGATTCTACAATTAGGTATTTAGTAACATCATAAACAGAAATGGCAGTAGATTTCCAAAAATAACTAAGAATTTTGTGGCACGTGCGTACTACGAAATTGTCAAAATATCCACTCGTATTATCGTTTCTTCCTGTATTAAAGAGAAGATCTGTAGCTTCATATGCAAAGACAATTGTTCAATAATATTTATTATTTGATGCACAAACGCAATGGCATAAAATCTATTCTTTGCATACCTATTTATCAGCCAGAAGAGGATTATTGGAGAAGTATATTATTTAATGATGAAGAGTGGGAGGGGGACAGGGACATAATGAACGTAGGATAACTGACGTAGTTCGCGTGTCAACTGCGTGTCCTTGTTGAACGCCGCTCTCCGGCCGCAGGAAGTCGCTCATTGTGTCTCACTGACCCGTGCCCAACTGCCCACCGAACCGACCAACTAAATGTAAATACACCGGCCTCATACACTCCTTTCATAAATGATAATATTACGACCCACTCTATATTTAACATCTGTGGGTTCGGTCTACATTGAGAAATAGAAATTCAATTAACAATCAAACCCGTTCTAAATTAACTTTGTGCGGACAAATATTGGTCGTGTGATTTCTGACTATATACCTATTTTCTTCTCGTAGTAGTGGATAGCAAAAGTCGAGTGTAGAGTGAACCATTGTTTTGGGACAGCAGTTGAATATGAATACATACACATTTAAGTTTTATTTCGTTGCCTAGTTTGAAAAGCTGTTGTCTAGCTCTCCCTGCTTGAAAATGACATTAATATATTGCAGAGCATTTTAGAAAATAACAGAAATTCAAGTAAAGCAGTTTGCTACATTGCACCATGGCGACGTGTCCACGATTAAGGAACATAATTATTGTATTTGCAAAAAACGCACTAGAAATAGTGTTTTTAATTTTTTTATAATATCGTTTTAAATTTTTATCATGGGAGAGCCATGCTTCGGCACGTATGGGCCGGCTCGACCGGAGTGATACCACAGCCTCACAGATAACCGGCAGTGAAGCAATGCTCGTATTGCTTTTTTCCGTATGAGTGAGGTTACCAGAGGCCCTAACCTTTATATATTTTATTGCTTTTCTGATATTTGAATGAGCCTAATTTATGTATAGGTATTTACAGGGTTTTTCACTAAGAGGGCTCAGACTTTGAAATGAAATAAATCAACCAATTAGTGTAAGTAATATTGTAAGTGATATTGCCACAATTTTTATTTTATTTTAAAAGACATTCGATGACATTATTTATGGAATATAATGTCTGCCAAATGGCCGCCGGACTCCGCTGTAGGTGGTTTATCCTGTGGACACATTTGTTGTCTCAAATTTATTCATTAAACGACGGCTTGTGGACTCTACAGGACGGCCATAAATGCCATAAATTGGACGCAACACACGGAACGTTAGGCGAACAGTACTGATTTTTATAATAAATTATAACAATTTCAACGCGTTTTAAAAGCGTGTAGCGTTCCATTGTGAAAACCCAAGACTAAAATTATCTTTTAAAAAAAGTATCACCGACTTCAATGCTCCTCAAAATACAAAAATCCCTTCAACTGTGCCTATAAAATTTGAAGAGTTCCCTCGATTTATCCAGGATCCCGTCATCAGATCTTGACCTGATGACTATGGGACCACCTGGGAAGTACACCCATTTCAAACAAAAGAAGAATTTTCCAAATCGGTCCAGGTGTATATATATATATATATATATATATATATATATATATATATATATATATACATATATATATATATATATATATAGTGGAACATAGTACCTCCTCCTTTTTTGAAGTCGGTTAATAAGTATTCTTGTCAAATTTTACAGCTACGCTGTCAAAGATTGAGCGTCCCTATTGAAAAATTAATTATATAATTTACAAAATTTTTTTTCTTTTAAATTATGAATAGAGATGCGCCGAATATTCCTTTGGTATTCGGTATTCGGCGTATTCGGCATCTTTTCCACTATTTGTATTCGGCCGAATTATTCGGTTTTGTTGCCGAATATATTCGGTTCAAGCTTTTCTATTTTCTTGGCTCATGTAGCCAAGGTGTAGGACTAAAAGACAAGACTTCCTATGTAAGATTTATGTTATATAATACAAGTCAAAGAAAATATACTTATTTCTTAACCTATAGTCAACATTTATTTTAAACCTTAAATCAACATTTAATTTAAACCTCAAAACAATGGTACCAATTCTGTTATTTCACTCTCTAAATTTAAATTGACTAAATTTTCTTCATATAAGATGTAAACCTTGTACACTTCGAAACAAGGTCTTATTTCAAATTTAAACAAGTAGGTAACATATGTCGCTATCGAAATAAGCAATTTATTTGTCGACTAAAATCTGACACGCTTAAATAAACTTTAATGCCCCGTAGCGGGAGCCGCTATCCATTGAATGCCATCTCTTTTGCTCTGTGTTTTTAGTAAGCGTCTTCGTAGGTGTCGATTAAAATAACGTCATCTTAGTTCGTTTTGAACAAGTTTTTATACGGCAATTATACGGCATTTGAATAAATGGGGACTCTCGCTGCGTGGAAATAAAGTTGACAGGTTTTAGTGAAATTTAGTGGCGCTGAAAAATAGATGCCAGTAACAAATAGAACTTGTTACAAAGAAGACAAGGTTGATTTGATGAAGAAATTAAGTCAGGTTTTAGTTTAGTCGAGTGTACAATAGTATCGGGGCCAATATTTATTTTTAAACTTTAAATCAACATTTATACGCAGCAAAACAATGTAAACCGAATAATTCGGTCGAATATTCGGTTCGGTAAAAGTTAAACCGAATAATATTCGGTATTCGGTTATTCGGTGAAACCACTATTCGGCGCATCTCTAATTATGAATCTCAAGATCAGAGCAAGTGCCACTAAAGAATTTTTGACTTGACAGTCCGGTAGTTTTCAGTGGCAGCTCAGTACGAGCATAATATGAAAATTACACTCTATACGACTAATGTTAAACTGTTTTTAACACACGAGCTTATAATTTGAAATATTTTAAAAGTTTATCATGATCTGGCGGCATCGGCTTATCGACTTTGAACTTTGAAATGATTTAGAAGATCTTGTTTTCAGAATTTTGCTTTATTATGATCATAATTAGACTACCTGTTATAGTACAGACCCAACACTGAATTGTGAAAATTTTAACACTTAATACGGGCACGGAGATAAGTCAAAGATTTATACAAAATAAGTGTGCTCAGGTTGTAAGAGAAACTGCGAAAGGGTGTGTGCCGGATGTGCGCAAGACTCCGTAATTAGTCAGCGTGACGTCAGGCTTCGTTGGACTCCCACGCGAAACGCCGCCCTTTTATCGAGACAATTAAATCGCACTGACATGCACTGCTCGACCCTTGACATCCCACAACCGCTCTCTTGATTAAAAATTTAGAGTATGATACTCTAACTCGCTCCTAAATATGTTCAGAAAACCTGTCGATCATGTTCATGAGGATTCTATATGTATTCAATTTTAAATAATGATTTGTTTTTTTTTAATTTATTATGTTGTTTTCTCAAAATAAAGATGAAATATGTGTGTTAAAAACGTGATACAGAAATATGCGATGATGTTTTACAAAGTTATGTTAGGCAATTAACATTGTTAAATCAGTCTGAAAATACGTATTTCTTCTGCCTGGTATACATGCACATTTCTAAAACACGGCTTCTCAGTTTTCATTCCTTCATTGCAGTTTCAATGATTTTGTTTTTTTTTATACGGACGTTTCCGTACTCAAAGTATATACTTTCAACATCCTTAACATTTATAATGGAAGAAATATTTCTGGAACTTGTATAAACAGTAATTTATTAAAGTTCGATTTAACATGCTAGGTTGAGTGATATTAATCTCATAACATAAATACAGATGGGTGGGTAATAAAATCATACGAGGAAGTATTTTGGTAATTAACCGCACACGGCTTTACTTCCGTGTATGTCTGAGGTACAATTGAGTCTCTCTCTTGTGTATACTGCCGTCGACAGCACAGGAACAGAATGCGTGTAATTAATCTTAAGTATTGAGTGTGAGAAAATAAAGCTAAATGAGTCGGCATCGTGAGATCGTAGAACAACAAAAGTCACCGAGGGGCGCGACGTTACATGCGATTTCCCACAATCGGCAATATATATATATTTGTTGGGAATTGCTTTGTGTCAACGATAAAAATATAGAGTTAGTTACTAATCAGTTAGGATAGGAATAAGCTGTTAGGACAATGGGTAATTTCGTTTGCGTATTCCCAAGGTACAATGGAGTCCAGTGCACATATGTACCCGAGGAGATTTCACACGATGCTATGTTAGCTTAGAGTCCGTTCAGGGTTGTATACCATTGTTTTATCCGTTATTCATGCCTATTTGTTCCTTTGTACTGCAACTATACATGTAATGTGCTTGTTTTTTGGAATAAGAACCCATTTTTATTTTTATGTAGCACAGGTAGGGTACGCACGTACTCTACAGTTACAGTTTTAATACCTTTGTGCTGTGTTTTGTCAGTTGTTGTGTTGTTTTTATCAGTATATAATGAATTTCTATGCTTATCTGTAGTCAAAGTATTGTCAGCTCTGCAATTTGTTTTCTTTCGTGTTTATATATACGTATACGACGAAGTGCCGGTTACGAGCAAGTGATACTCCTGATATGAGGAAATGTTTGTACAACTACAATAACGCTTACCGTAACCACTTTCATAGGGCAGAATGCTTCTGCAAAAAAATCATATCGTATGGTAAGTATACCCGACAGATGGAAAAGCATTGTCTAACTTGAAAAACTTAAAAAAAAAAATTGCCGATGATGAAATGTTAGTGTCATTACTCGCATTAAGTCCATAGAAATGTATGGGTCATTCACAATATTAGACTTCACCGGACCTATCCCGCACTTGCCCTTAATTAGCTCTCCTAACCGTGTTATGACTAGAGAATGGTCTTTGAAGATATGTTTCCTACGTATACTTGCTCAGACGATTGGCTAATGTACGGGACATTGACCTCACCATTAAAAGATTGCGGGAACGAATTCCATTCATTACGATTCGGTTTTCTCCTTTAGTGTTCACATTTTATCCGATTTCTTAGACAAAATTTAGGGTATAAGTGATGACCGAGTTTGCAAGTAGTTATCAAAATATGTATCAAAAGTGATTGTATTTGTTATTGCATTTAATTTAACGAGATATCTTTCTCTGTTTCTAAAAATAATTGTCTAACAAACGTACGAAGAACAACGTGATTCTGCGAAGGTTCCGTTTTTACTTTTGTATTATGGAAACATTCGGATCCCTAAATATATAATTCGGTTTGGACAATACCTACTTTGTAAACCATCGTGTACTGTTGTGAGACTTCTATAAATTTATTGGATATGATTAAATGATACTTAGGGCGCGTTTATTTGAGACGAATTCACTCGCAAGAACCCAACATGTTCGCCGCGCGGCAACCGCATGTACCTGTCTAGAGACCAAGTTGTTACAGGAAAATACGTTGTATTTTCACTAAATTTAAGAATTGTTATATAATTACATTTTATTTTACTTATTCCATTTTATTGTTCTCGGAGAGTTGCAAACTTAGTCAAGAAATAGGGAAGAAAAAGTTTTAAAGCGCGATTTATCGTGACTTATCGACAATTTAATTTTATTTTATCCGTTTCATACAAAATAAATACAAATTATTTTTTATACCTTAACTAGAAGGTTTATTACAAAGTGTCAGAAGACAACTTTGATTAAGGTCAATGAGGTCTATCCATTGGCATAAAGAAAATATGTTGTTACCTTTGTCACTCAGATGTACTTTCGGTCTACTGTGCGACGGCGGCGGCCGGCCGTCACCCGCATAACGTTCGCGCAGCGTCCGCGTGGTTACGTGAATAATAGGATTTTTTATGTTGTTGCCTAGTAAATAGAATCCACGTTCGCCATTAACACAACATTAAACGCGGCGGCGGCGATGAAACCGCGTGGTGTCTGCAAGAAAACTTTCACCTCGTCTAACCAAGCCCTTAGTAGCCTATTCATAGCATACCTAATGTAAATTACACCTAAGTTATTGCTTGAAATTTATTTTAAATATTTGAGTGTGTAAACTAATATTATGGATTATTAATACGGAATTATTGTAAATATAATGATGTGTTTTTGTATTCGCGCACTATCATGCGTTTAAGAGGCTCAATACATTTATGCCCGACGAGGTTGCACAACGCATCGGCTAGAAATACACGTTTACACACACCATTTAACACGGTGCTAACAGCCATAAAACAAGCATAAACCAAAGCAAATTCTAGACGTAAAAGTTCATTGTTTTTTAATTAAAACCAAGAGAATAATTAAATAAATTATCTTAACAACAAAATTAGTTAATGATCTTTTGGTTGTTCAAAAATATTATAAGTAAAAAATGCTATGCAACTTAAAAACAATCGAAGGTCGGGGAAAAAAAGGTTTGTTTTTTTTTTTAACTAGCTGTACCACACGCGGCTTCGCTCGCGTGTACATAATTATCTTTTTTGCGAGGAACCCTAATTCTTTTTCTAAAATAAAAGTAGCCTAAGTTACTCCTTATAACACCAGCTTTTTGCCAGTAAAAGTTCTGTGGAAATTGGTCCACCCGTGGTCCAGATAGACAGGGAAAAAAATTAAAAATTGTTTTAGTGGTATATGTACCGTGTAAACATTCGAATGCGTTTAGTAAAAAGCTGTTATTATGACATTACAAACAGCCACTTCAATTTTATTTATTTGAATACGCTGTATCTATTCACTTTTGATTGCAGAACTATCTTGTTTCCAATATTAATCTCCCTTTCTCAGTTATTCAAAATCTAAGGTATTTCACCACTTGGTTCTTCCATCGTCGTTCTGTGGCGTACCACAGAACGACGATGGAAGAACCAAGAATGCCAAAGCCAAACCAAGAATGCCTACAGATGGGTGAATACCGTAGTATTCACCCATCTGTAGGCATTCTTAATCTTATTCAACTATTGCCGTCTTATATAAAATGTTCAGCCCATCTCCACTTTAAAGGTGTTTTTCGATTACTTACATCTACTTTTATACAATAAGTTATTTTTATGTTAGATCCGCGGTAAAAAGCCCTTCAGGTTAAAACGTAATAGTTTTTATGTAAACATTGTACGTTTATTACCGCAGTGATGAGTTATACGGTTACACCAAACTAACTTTGTGTCGTTCAACAAAAATATACATCGTTTGTCATGTAGTACGGTACTGTTTTACATCCTGCTTGTGGTCTCCTCTTTTTGTGTGTAGTCAGTGTCGTTTCGCGTGTTTTGTGTTGTTAGAGCCGCGGTCACCGGACGTCCGCACGTCGACATTGCGAGATGCGACACAGATATCATGTATTCCACTAAAAAACGTTGATTAAATAATATAAAAATACACGACTCTTTGTTTAATATATTCTCACGCCTGCTAAGAATACTATCAAGTTATAATTTCCATTTACAAGCGCTATATCAAATATCTGCATGGAAGTTGTTAACATCGGCTTAACATAGGTAATATTAGATAGCTCAGGGTAAAGAATTGTAGATTCACAGGCTGGTACTAAAGGTAGGTAACGCAAACAAAGCTGTAATGTAAGACTGCAAGTACATTCGTTTGTGTTTAGGCATACATTTAACGGTCGAATGACGTCACGTAACCACCAGCTATTTAAAATTTTCCTAACAACGACTAGTAATTTTGCAATCTAGCTGTGTTACATTGGTTAACTTGCTGCTTCATATGAGGAATGTCCTTCAACTATTTACTACTAAACGATTCAATGACAAACCTTACAATACAAGTTTTATTGTAGTTTGCATTCCATAGCTTGTGTGGAAATGTTGTACTGTGTTAGAATAATAACCTACGTGAGTATTATTCATAACTATTATAGATATGCTGGTACTAACAAAGCATAAGAAACGGATGACAAAACCGAACCATCACCTTCTTTATCAATACAAAAGCTAACCACTATAGGCGAATCTAGCAAATTCATCGTAATTGTAAACTGTGTAGACATGAAATACGCCTTGAAGTTTGCATATGACGTGTTTGTAAATACTTTCAAACCTTTCAATCGCTTTTGGTTGGGATCATCCTTAGTTGCTGTCATTAACCAACCTAGTGTAAGTTTCAATTTTGCGTCCTTAATTTTTATTAAGAGTCAAATAACATACACTAAAGGTATGATCAATATATAAGAAGCCTAAACACCTTAAGTAGGTATCTAAAGGCTAGTGAAAACGAAACAAATATTTAACAATTTAATAACGTTAACTGTAGTTATTTAACTAACGGTGAGAGCATTTTATAAAGGAATACAGTCATACATAAACTACAATAGTATTTATTTTGTATTTGTCCGTGACAATATGACATTATTATCTTACACTGGATTTATCGAAGTTATTTCTCGTCTTGCAGTAAGAATTCATTAACCACGGTGAGTATTAAAAGTAGAAAACGTTTTAAATTACGGCTAATATGTGTAAAATCAAGTATTTTGCGAAATTATTTGACTGCTACTAAAGTATAAGTATAAGAATATGAAGTAATTAAGGCATTACACGTCGAGTGTGTACACGTAATATGTTGATAAATATGCAACGCAATGAACCGGTAAAGTAAGTCAACGTCAAATATTCGTGTTAAATGAGTATTATTTGGTACCTAATTTAGAAACATTAATATACAAGAACAGGTATTTCGTTAGTCAAATTATTGAATGGTTGACAGATAGGACTAGAAAAGTCTCTCAAAGTGTAAGCAGATCTAGCAGACTTCATCAATACACAATAAGTCATAAATAGGGATGCCCGAACTCAATTGATTTTTGGAGTTATCATGGATTGTAAATCGTTTAATCGATTAGCGATCTGAATCAAATTCCTGTAAAACGATCATTCAAACATAAGAATATAGTAAAATATATAATAAAAATATAAAACCCAATTTTAACAACTTTAGATAGTATTTATTGAAAGATAAATTTCAATCAAATCAAATTTGTAATATCACCTTGTGATCACCTAAATACAAAAAGTTTAGGAGTTGACAACATCTAAATATTTAAAAACAATAATATAGTAGGTATAGAGTTGTTTATTATCCAATCGGTTAAGAGTTTTAATGTATGAGAACTTAGCGAAAAGGAACCTGATGGGAACGATGCTGCAATATCAGACAAATACTTATCTTGAAGCCAAATTGTAGAGATCAGGCTGATCTTACACAAACCTTAGTTTGGTATGAGCAGACGAAGAACTTGTATTGAAGTAAGAAATCAAGCAATGAGAGAGAGAAGATTGCATAAACATCGTTATTTCTGCCCTCAAAATGAATGAAAATCAAAAAATATCTGAAATATTAAATGCAAATTCTGTAGTACTTCGACAAAGTTTGTGTTTAGATTACACACAAACATACGCAATAATATATTGTAATTATAAAATTTATGAAACGAAATCTTTTCAATAACAATGTTTTTGCAGGTCGATATTTTTGTTCTCTTTTTAAACAACTAATGCCATTCGTTTAATGAATCTTACGAGAATGCGATTTTATCTAAGTTAAAATTGCTTTAACTAAGATCGATTAGAAAATATGAAAATTGTTTTGTAAAAGATTGATCTTCTAAAAAGATGGATATTTTGAAATATACGGGTGTTCAAATTTACACTCGACGCGATGAAAGATAATGTGTACATGGCCTCAACTAGGTATTAGGAAATTGACACGACGCTGAAGACGAGGTGAAGTATGCATTTAACCTGAATAGTTTGATTATCCATTAGGCGTGTTCTACGATGAAGTCATAGAGTGCGTTCAGATGACGGGCGGTGGCCGCACGTCAAACGTGCGTTGGGTTTTTGTATAGTGTTCACATGGCGAGCGTTTTACGAGCGTTGAATCGCGTTGTCGCAGTTCAATTCGAATTCTGTATAAGTCGAAGATGGACGTAAAAACAGCTTCGTGATTAGTGCATTTTATACCGACGTCAGAAACAGTAACACAAGAAGAGACTACAATACTTCAACCATTTTAACATCCAGACACACTGAAAACCACTTTATAACTTTATATCCTACACTTAGGCTATATAAACTAAACTCAGTAAAGGCTCAGTAAAATTTCATAAATGTTTCTTTGACAATTGATGCTATATCGACAATTATCACATCAACGTTACTTTGACAAAATAGAAGTCAATCTAAAATGCACAGTATTTTTCGTTATCAATCAGTCGAAAATGTACAGAATTTGAATTACATATATAAAATTAGAAATTTTGATGTGGAATATAAATAGAAGTAAGTAGTAGTATGCTTTTGGCATTTCTTGTATGTTATATTTTTATTTTAATAAACTGCATAAAATGTCCCCGAACTCATACTTTGTGATAAATGGTATACGAACTTTTATTTAAATGGCCGAATCCTTTCATTGCAATCACGTGTTGACGCGTTGAAATGATCTCAAAGAGAGCCGCGTCCAGTAAGCGTCGTATCAAAACGTGCTTTAGCATGTGAACGACTTGAACAAAATGCATGTTCTTATTGACGCACGTCAACGCGCGGTAGCAAAACGCGCGTCCAACGCTCGTCATCTGAACGTGGCCCTAGAGTACTCGCACTGCGTTATTATTATTTTTAAAGACTTTTGTAGGTACGGACTTTCAAGGGTGGTGTTAGATGTCTCCGTCCCTTAATTAATTGTATTGTGTACTTTTGGTCGTTGGTCCCGTGGCGTAAGTTGGCACATGTGTTTGCATGCGATTGAGTTCTGGTGGTTGATTTTTTATTGGATTTTTGAGGAACATAGGAGTTTGCAATGGTGTAGGTGAGTTTGAAATGTGAGGGTAATACAGTCTGTCTACCTCTTCGGGGATATACACGCGGGATATACATATAAAACTATATTAAATTTATCCCTACTCTATTGATGTGAAATAGAAAAATTGAAAAATATACATGTTCACAGACATTTATCATTTCCAAGTATCTTGCGTATGTAAATAAAAAGAAATATGAAAGGTATGGTAATAAATTATCCAATAAATGTATATCTCTTGATTTATCGGTCTTGTGATTGTCCTTTTTAAATAGGTACATGTTCTCAGAACAATAACATAAAACATGTCTGGTTAACCTCGAACGGCTCGAACTAACAGTTCTGCCCATGATCGAGTAAGTTATTTGCATAAGCGAATTCGCTGAATGACAGTCTGGTCATTATTAAATGAGGTGTACCATGTCAATGTATCACAGTCCTATTAAAATCTGTAAATTATACACAATTATAGGTGTAATTGTGTATAATTTACAGAACTTTGTAGTATTCTGATATGTATGTGTGTATGTGTCTCCATGTAGGTACATGGAGACACATTGTTGTATTGTGATGCTATAATTATAGTATTGTGTTTAGCTATTACACTATTACGTCTCGTTTGCACAGGAACTTCCAGGGACAGGCAATTTACAGGGAATTTAAACCGACTAGAGTAACTAAACAAGTGTTGCACTTATTTGCAGAATATCTAAAATAAGCCGGTGTAGCCGGATCGTAGCGTTTCCTTATGAACACTAAGACTAGTGGGCGGCGCGTGGCGCATTTGCTAGTTTATGCTTCCCGAGACCAAAATAATTCACAATCGACGGCATCCGTTATTGAACGGTGAGTATTGGTGCCGGCATGTGCTATGACGATGGAGCAACGAGCCGTAATGTAAAAATAACACACGCTTTAACATCGACATGTTTTGATAAAGAACAGGTATGTTTTTCATGTTACAGAATCGAGTTAGTAAAATTTTCATAACAAGAGTTGTGGCATAATTTTTTGTA